>KE525331.1:875542-958042 GCA_000441895.2 Anopheles sinensis
GGAATGGAAGGGGTGTGGGCGCGTCAAACAACTGAAACTCATTAAATCTGGTGCGCTTTGCCAAACGTCAAAAGCTCCGGGCTCCAAGACAGGTTGCCTCTGCAAACACATCAAAAACAGGTACACGTCCACCCCCGAAACCACTTATTCAAATATGTTTGCTCGGGCGCACGCGTGGCTCCTGAGGCCACGGGATGTGGGGAGGGGGGAGGGATGGGTCAGGTGTCTCAGGGGGGCGTTCAGGGGCTCATTTCGGGGCGCAGAGAGTAGCGACTGGAAAAACATGCGACTCATCATTTCTCAACCAACTTAACAACACCAAGCGTCGGCGGAGGAGGAAGAAGGAGCAAAAACGTTAAACCCATGAGTAGCAGGGTGTTCTGCATCTTGCAATAGGAAGGGAGAGAACCTGCTCGAAAGGTAAAAGAAGAGGTGAAGAAAAAATCGTCATCTTTAAACGATCGTTTTCGGCGAAAGAATGCTTTCCTACGTGTCAAATGATTAATGGTGCAAATCGCCTAAATACCGCAAGAAATGAGCCGGCCAACACAAGGGTAACGCGAGCATAGGACGACTCGTACACTGTATGTGTTTCACTTCCAACCAAACTGTTTTTGAATGAGACCCACAGATTTTTAAAACCCCCAGTCAGGTTGTTTCTAAGGCTTCAACTGCAATGAGGTAGAAACCCCCGATTCACCACCGCACGTAGGAAGGCAAACGGAAAGTTTGCATAAACATCGACAGCGTCGAACGAGCCTGCGCGATCTCGATCCGACCGACTAATGGTTAACGGCGAAAAATCCTCACAGGCACAAGGCTAAAGATAAAACCAAATCAAGCGGCGGCAAACGCTTTTGCATGACACCTGTTTTTTTTTCCAGCGGGGGGCGTAGGTAGGTGGGTTGGTGGGAGGGAAGGTTGCCGGAGCCGCCCTGCAGAGCCTGACCCAGCGGGCAAAATCTGCTAACGTCACTGTCGGTTAAAACACATTCCAATCATCGAGCCCGTTTAAAATTTTCACACTAAATTAATCATCGATATTAATATTTATCAGCTCCCTTACCCTCGCTCAAATGTTGGAAAGAGACTGAAAGAGGATCAAGAAAGCATTCATTTCACCAAAGGTTTCAAAAATGTAATGAAACATAATTTAAAAAAAGGTGTTGAAGAAATAACGTGTTACGTTAAAGGATAGGTAAATTGTTGATAGTAAGATGAAAACTTTTTAGATGTTGTTCTTCGAGTTGGGATTTTTACTGCTTGGCGATGATGAAGATGTTTTATGTTGTTTTTCAGCACAGGATACAATTTTATATGATGATGTGAATCTTCAAGAAGAAGAAACAGGGATTCTGGAGCCGAAATATCAGTTAATAATCAGTCATTAAAAAAGCTAATATTCTCTTTGGAGATTTTAATTCTAGACAAGGATTCCACATGAACAAGTGAAAGAGAAAAGATAAAAATAGAAAAGACACTCCTATTCCTTCTAGTTCACTTACTTTTTGACCTACACTTGGGATTCAAATTCCTTTTTACCGTTCAAATCTCTCTGGTGACATGCAATTATTTTACTTACTCATTCGTAAGAGGCTCCAATAAATGAATTCATAAGTAAGTTTGTGTTTCATTATTGTAACATTGCTATTCAATTCGCTGTGATCTAATAAACTTATGTTAAATAATTCTTGTTATGTTATTTCTTCTTATAATCATTTCTAATAAAAAAAATAACATAATTTTTTAACAGCATATCTTCTTCTTCGTTTTGGCGTAACGACCTCTTCGGTCATGCCTGCCCTCTGAAGGGCTTACTAGACTTTTTTCCCTTGTGTACGTGGATAGTCACTCCTCTCGTACATTCAAATATCTATATTTATCGGAAAACCTGGAAAGTAAAATCTGACAAAATAAGGAAAATTAACATTTTTTTCTTTATTAAACATTCGTACCTATCCTCACAGAAAGCAAATTCAAATCTTCACATTGCTATTCAGTTTGCTGTAATCTAATAAACTTATGTTAAATAATTCTTGTTATGTTATTTCTTCTAGTAAATTTTTTTAATAAAATAAATAAATAATACAATTTTTAAACAGCAGTATATAATAAAATAAATAAAATAACAAATTTTCCGAAAATTATTCAAATATTAATATTTCCGAGAAAACCCGGAAAGTAAAAGAAAAATCAACATTTTTCTTTGTATTGAACTTTCTCACCCAATCTTCAAAAAAAGGAATGCGGAAGGAAGCAAAACGCAAATTGCATCAACAATATTATCTGTATAAAGTTGTGGTGTAAACTAGAACTTATAAAAGCTCAATGTTAAAGCATACCAATAATGTCCAAGATAAGAAACAAACAAACTCTAACTGTAACTGTAATTGTAACAGTGAATGTAACTGTAAGAAACATGGACTAAAAACAGTTTAAAAAGGTTTTAAATGTTGAAAAGAACACTTGTACTGAACTAAACAAACACAACTAGGAAAGGAATGATTTTATTCGTGCTAACTGAAAGACGAATTGGTTACAGCAATATCCCGAAAGATAATCGTCCCGCACTATATTGAAAAACGCTCAAACATTGGACTCAAAATAACCATGAGGAGCTGTCCCAAATACCCAAATAATACAAGGAAAAGAAACCCTGATCGAGACATTTTCGACTCGGAACGTTAGAGAAGAAAAAAACTGACCCGAACGGATTGATTTAATCGAGCTGCACCGAAAAGGAATAAATATGCCGCTTGCGAGCTGCACAAATGCCCGTCCGCGTGATGGTGAAGCGCGAGATTAACGGTCATTAATTTTTAGCCGGTCCGTGGGACGGTGAAAAATTCTAATTTGTCGCACCAGGCGTCCTCCCGCCACCAGACCTTCTCCCCATTCCTGCAGTTGAGTTGAGATTCAGTAAGAAAAAGCCAAAGCAAATATCCCCAAAAGTGAATCACGAAAATTGGCAAAAGATGAAATTCTTCTCGATTCATCACGATCGCCTGCTCGCTTGCTTCTACCAATCTTTTTCGCTCTCCTTTTCGGTCACCGCAACCTATGCCTAGATCAGATATTTTCTAGGCAGCACCAGCCATTGGACCGATTTTTGCGAACTAATTTATAGGTGGGAATATTTCACTCGCGATGGGGAAAAACGAACGGAAAAACGGACCCATCAACGACCGCATTCGGGGCACGCGACTGTTGCGGGACGTGTCGAGACGGACCGGGTATCGAGATCGGATCCCAGGCGTGTTGTCACACTCCCGAGCAACACTTCCTGCACCGAGACACTTCTATACCGGCTCGATTGGGCGTATTTTTACGTTTGGTTTTAGTTTTCTTCCCCCGGGGACGGACGACATCAGAGGCCGTCGCAACATTGTGGTCAAACTCATTTAGGGGACTTTTCTTTTCTGTCTTTACGAGGAACAGAAAAAAACCAACAAACGGACACAGTGAAAGGTGGCAACAGGCCAAAAGTGTCGTCCTTCCGCCAAGCGCTCAAAATCGACTCTTTAATCTCCGAGTTTTCGACATCTCGCGCGAAAGAAAACCACAACACCGGCTCGATCGGAGGAGCGGTGTAGTGAGCGGGTGTTTGTCATTCGAACATGGGAATGAAAAACGTCCCAATGCTCATCTTCCTCGCGCGCAACAACAACCACATCCACATCAAGGTGAGACGATGATGACGATGACACGGAAGACGATACTTGGCGATTGCGTACCCAAATCTGCGTGGGTTTTGAACCGCGAGACATTCGGCATGGGCGACTGTTTGGGTTTTGAAATATGTATGCCCATTCAAACATACACACACACACAACCACAGGTCCATTCCCGTCTGTGGGTTTTATTTTACTCGCATAAGCTAAAACGCCATGTGAACGTTTCCAAATGTAAACTTACGAAACGAGAAGCAAGAAAACATGGTCTAGGGGTGAGGCGACGGCTTCCGTCGAATTTCCATCCACCTTCCCCCTTTCTTTCAGTGAAAATTCGGCGATGTAAACACGGCTTTCCGAATTTTCCCAAACGTAGCAAAGAAAAGTCCGTCTAGCCGGTCTGAAGCCAACGATCTACATGTTTTTCCCTACCAAAGAAAAGCAATTGAAAAAAAACCTTCACATGCCGGTTTTCCCTCCCCGCGCGATGGAAAACCCCACCCCGGTGTTGGAGGGGGGAAAATCGCACAAAAAACGGGCCCCAAACGCGGCTGCTATTCAGCGGTATTTACATTTCGCTCCTTCTTCGCTATATTTAGACCATTTTCGGATCGGAACGGATCGCCGATTACGAGCCGGCACCAACTCTCTCTCACGCAATATGACCCTCCCCACACCCTGCGCAAATGTCTACCCCATTTCCCTTCCCATGTTGCGGTTGAATTTTCAATCGGCGGCATGTCAGACCGCGCGTCCTGCGGAAAAGCGGCTCGGTGGTGCTTGTTTTATTTTTTCCCCCCTATTTCTCTTGACGGGGTTGAAAATCACACACTTGTTGAACGCGAGCTGCAACCGTACCACACCAGGAACAGGTCGCGTAACCTATTTTCCACCGAATCGGAGGAGGGGGGATGTTTGGTAGTCGTGTCAGTAGTACCAAAAACCGTTCAAGGAGCAAGAAGGAAAGGATGGAAGAGGGCCGGCGCTGAAATGAATTGCTGCCGTTTTTCGAAGCAACTTGTGAAACACCCGCTCCCGCCCTAGAACACCCTATCTTGAGCGGGGGGTTATGTACGTGTGCAGACGCGCCACACAAATTCTAACCCGGCTTAGGCGAATGATGAATTCTTGTGTTTATTTAGAAAATAGGTCCGATTCGGTGTTGCCGCCCCAAAGCGACCTGGGAATGGGTGCTCGCAAACGACGATGACGTTGATGAAGATGACGTGGTGTGCGTTTCGGGGTGACTCTCCGACACGGAAGCGATATGTATCGTTCGGTGGACCGTAAAGCGGGTTGGCCGAGTTGGATGCTGTTTGCTAAAAATTTACTCCCGTTGACCGCGATTGAACAGAGTTTTGAGCTGTTTTAGGCGACGGCAATAATGTCTGTAAGGCAATGTGAAGCAAGATGCACTCCTTGAGTGAACAAAATTAATTTCATTCAAGTAAAAATGTAAAATCTTCACAGATCAATTTGTTATCCTTTCTTCTGCAGCCAAGAAATAATTATTCCACGTTCAAACTCTCAAATTGTTATCAAAACCAAGATTTTCAGGAGCACTCTTCTTCAGGCGTCATTTTGAATTATAGGACAAAAAGGCCCAGATATTGAGGCAGAACGCTCTTCTGTTGATAACAAATAATTTAGGGCTATTTATAGTGATAAATAGTTTTTGAGTGTCTGTAATTCCACCACAAAGTATGCAGTGTCAAGAAATTAATAAAATGTGTTTCCAGCTCCAAATACAAAATTGTTCAGTTTAAAATGAAATTTACATCATTAATTTCAATATAACATATCTAATAATATAATATGTGTTAATTTTTTAGGTAATTTGGTTTGGAACATTGCCAAATTAAATAAGTTTGGAAAACTTAAGTGTTTTATCTAATCTTTATAACAGTGCATTCAGTCCCACATAAACCGTTTAAAAATTACGAATTCATTTCGGTTCGTACTTGATTTCATTTCATTCATGAGCTTGATTCTACTTTTTCTGTAAAATGATATATTAGAGACGTGAAATTTAAATAGATGGCAATGGACGGATTATATTACTTCGTTATGTTTTAAACAGTTTAATTCTATTCCAAAAATGTCGGTGCATTTCAACGGGACATACACTTTTCCATATTTGTATTGTTCATTAATTGTTGTATTCAGATCTTCAAATTACAAGTGACTAACAGAATGGCAATAGGAACAAGATATTGCTTAAATTATGTACAATCCGCATTGCTACAGTTCCAATCAGCGTTATTTGTCAAATATAAGAAATTTAAACACTAATATCAATTTTATGTCAAAATATGTACAAGAAATAACCATGATAACATTTTGAATTTGCAAATCATATAAATAGATGAAACATACAAAAATATACTAGCAAGAGAAAAAATATGTATGACCAAATAACATGATCAATTCGCAGAATAACGAAACAAAGGAGTTATTTAAAATAAACTTTTCAAAACATTCCTAGATTTGAAGCAACATGCAATAATTTGCAGCGCAAACATTATATGACACAGTTAAACAACACTTACTTCTTCTTCTTATGTGGCTCAACATCCCCAAGTGGGACTAGGCCTCTCTCCGTAGAGAGTTACTGTGACCGAAGTACGGTAAGGTAAATTATAGATCGGTGGTCAGCCGTTCGTAATACCGGGGGATGCCAGATTCGGGATTCGAACCCACACCTATGGCGTGGTGTTTTCTAGCGCTACCACTGCGCCATGGGCACCCCAAACACAACACTTGCAGTGCTTTGAAAACAAAAAAAATCCAAACAAAATCTTGTCATAACATTCTTCATATCCTCGCAAGAAAAAACAAATATTCGCAATTGTTAAGGTCATTGATGAAAGTATTGTGTAGGGCTTTTCTATGACTAACAGTTTCTCACAAATCATTCAACGGTTAATAAGCTGGTTGGAATTTTTAAACAACCACAAAAACAGTAAACAGTAATGCAAAAAATCATTAGCTCATCTTCAGCAAACCATCCTTTGCTCCTGCACATAATCATTAATCTCCCTTCAATTTTCACATAAGCCAGCGACGAGTCAACATGTTAATGTGTGAAAGGCAATAGAAGGAAAAAGTAAGCTAAAAAGAGAGAAAAAAACACGACGCCACAGAACATTCCCGCAAGTTGTACCACAAAAAAAAGAGTGCACCGCTGTGGCCTTTCTCCCACTAATCAATCTTGTGCAATTAGTTTCTTTTTTCTCCCTCACGAATCGATCTAAAGATAACCATCGGGTCTCCAGAGGCCTCCGAAAATCCTCCCCGGAAAAAAACACTAACCGTTCGAAACGAAACCACAATCGCGTTATCCTCGCTTGCCAGAACATTAGGAGCAAGATGAAAGAATAAAAAAAGAATCGAGCGAAATCCAGGCTCAAAAAATTCAAAAAGAACCGTAAGATATTTTTCAACAAAGATGAAAAAGGCAACCTGTTGATGAAATGAAAAATTAAGTCCCTTCTGGAGATAAGCAGCGATGCGGGGGGAATTTGAAGAGAAACACAAGGAAGAAAAAAAAATGAACAAGTCAAAACACACGCCGCATCATGCATGCGTTATCCCTTCGATGCTCGGCGAGCGCCACCATCACAATTTTTTTACTGCTTTGATGGTTTTTTGTTTTGTTTTCGCTTAGTCTTCAGCGGTTTTTGTCCGCATTCCGCCGAAAGGATCACCCCGAGTGACGGTGCCTACGCGAGGAGCGCGTGCGCGCGCCAAATCGGGGCCCCACAACAGATTTCCGATCGCTCGATAAAGGGAGGCTCGTTGACTCCTCGTTAAGTTCATTTTCTACGCCTTTAATTACGATGAAAAGAAGCTGATAAACCCCGAACCTTCCGAGCGGCAAGGTGTGCGAGCCACCACCGGTATCACCTCTCCTTAACCCACGGGAAGGGGGGTCCTCGCTGGTAGTCGCCTCGCCTCCAAGTGAGCGATATCCAAGTTAATGACTTCTTCACCAACCGCTTCGAACAGGCTGGAGAAGCAAAAGACGGTAAGCAAAACCGATTGATCCAACGATCGATTGTTTTTCTTTACTTTATCCTCCTCTTTCTCCTTATAGATCAGGGCTAGGATCTTACAAGAGAGCATCGCTTGATCGCTTGATACCGCGACGCGATATGACGGCGAACGGTGGCGGCGCTCAAAACATTAAACCCGCCCCTCCGACAAAAACCGGGAACCCGAACCGGCGGGTCTCATTCATCAACGCACATTATTGAGCAGCGAAACTTTTAAGCCCGTTGTCGATAAGAGAACTGTGGCGTCTCGAACCCCAAGATCACGCGCGACAAAGCGGGGAAATGGGGGAAAAGAAAAGCACAATGGGTTTACAATTTAAAAGTAATTTAAGAAACAAGACCTCGTTGGCGACGTTCAGGTCTTTTTTCCTTAGCGGCTCGCAACGATGCGGAACGAAATGCAACTCCGAGATGATGCCGCAGCGTTATCGGTTCAAAATTTATGAACTGGCGTGTCCAAAGCGGAATAGACATCCGAGGTGGGTGAAACAACAGCTCTAGAGGAGGGCGGAATGGCTCCATCTGAAGTTCTCTAATTGAAAAAGTGTTAATTATGTGATAGACCAACTGGGAGGAAATGTCTCTGGCACCGAATACCTCGACTATACCTCGAGGAAGATATACCGTAACCACCGAAAGGTTGGCGTTCGTGTTCGTCTGGCGTTACCGCGATAACACAAGGGATATCTGCGCCTGTATGACACCTCCACCCCATCTCGTAAAGTCTAATCTTTCGAAGGTCAACCCCACAGCGAGAGGCGGTAACACTTTTAAGATTCCGCGTGCGTGCGGGCCCTTTGTGGAATCCAACCAACGCAGAGACAACCAATGTTAGATGGCGTTCCGATATCAGGGGACTTATCGCCTAGGTGCCTCCCGGTTGCCGACAGCTTCGGTATAAGCTCGGTCGCCAGATACATCGGCAACTCCGTTCAGTCCAGTGACCGATAGAGCCTCGGTTTATCTAATCTCAGTCCGCGGTTCCACGCTTTCCGACTTACCACAAGTTGCACATGATAGGCAAGTAGGAGATTCAGTCCATCTGCCGTTCCGCCATGGCTTGAGGATCTAGCAACACACCACAACACAACACCGTCGCTCAGTGACTCACACTGCAGAAGAAATCCTCAAAAGAAAGCCGATTCCGACCGAGCTCCAGAGGGTCCAACGGACCGTGTCGTTGCTAGGGGTCAAGACTGTCGGTGCGCAACATGCCGGATCTCCGCACACGCACGACCGAGCTCCACTAGACGAGCGGTGGAAACGAATGCTCAATTGAAAGCGTACCCAGCGCTGACAGCAAACCTAACCTCAAACAGTTTAACATGTTTCTATAGGTCGCAATTGTGACCGACGCGCCGGGTGTACGCAGAGCGGAGATTAGCCGGAATCGTTCCCGAACGGTCGTTGCTCCAGGCCAGGCAGCTATTCTGGAACTCCAGAGACACAATCCTACCTTCAGAAACTTCACTGTTGCCTTTCGCCACAGCAAAACGTACCATTGGCTCGGAGTTGGTGAACGCGAACACACACCGATTCCCCCCTTTTCGGTGGCAACCGGTGGTCCCGTTTGGGTGGCATTTTCCCAGCATTCCGGGTCGCCACCGTCGGCCCGACCCGCCACAGTCGAACGTTTCCGATGGGTTGTAATGAATTTTCCAAATACTTTGTCCCATTTCCCGACCGACAGCGTGCAAACACGCCAAAGATGCAACATGTGCCGTGCAGATTCCTCCCGCCGCAGCAAACATCGTTGCCGACTTTGAAAGCCGCTAGCTCCGGCGACATTGTGCCTTCTCTCTTTACAAACGGTTACACCAAATTTCAACCACCGCGTCACCTCACCACCATCTCGCTGACCCTTTCACCCTCTAGCTCTACGGCTTCTTTTTCTTTCCTCGCACTCCGCACTCACGCCTGCGTCAGTTTCGCTTGATCGATCGTAAAACCCCGGTGCGCGCACCCAAAGGGAAGTCGTCGCCGTGGAGATCGCCGAGCAGATCTTCGGTCCGTTTTCATTCATAACACAAACATGGGACGCAGTGAAATCATTTGGAAAATGCCATACCAATGCTGGGATTCTCTCTCTTTCTCTCTAAGACTCCCGGTCTCGAATCCCGGACCTCAACAAGTCAGCAAGTATTTTGACGAAGACATTGTAGACAGTGTGGTAGCCGCGTCAGACACATTTCCTTGGTTCGTTTCGCAAGCGATATATTGAAAGATGTAGGCCATCTGGAGCGAATTCGCACACGCAAGTCCAATGCCATTCTTACTTCCAGAGGATTATCCGTGGGGTAAATTATGCAAAATTTGAATGGTACCGCCATAAAGATTCCTAATTCATTGATCCAGGCTCGCAGCCGGACGGACGGACATTAAGCTTCATTCATTAAAAAGAAATTCGGCTGCTCTCAGAATTCGGGCAGGAAATTCGCCGTAAAGGAAACTCGCCGGAGCGGGAGCACTGGAAAAGAAAGTGGTCTTTAATTGATTGGATCGTAACAAGAGCCCGGCAAGGAGGAGCTTTGAAAGCGCTTTCATAGGCGTCACTCCAGGAATTTCGGCAAAAGGCGTCTGGCCGACGCTGCACGGCTATTACTGAATGAATTTTTGCGCCTGTGGTGTGACATTTTGACCGGTTGCATTTTTTTCCCCTTTTATTTTGGTACAATACACCCTCGGGGCGTACTTTACTGGAGTTCAACCCTAGCAAGTCACGACACCCGGCGGCCATCGGCGCTCGGTGGGTTACGCAGGGGTGGTGAAATTAAGCCATCCCACAGGACTTTAACACTTTCCGCGTAACGGCCACCGATCACGCAAACACGCACTAACAGGGGCGCAGCCCTCTCGGGGTTATAACCTGGCTTGTCTTTTGCGCACAGGCTCGTTTGTAACCGGAATCCGCGCCCTATCCGCCGGTCAGGTAGGTTAGCGCTCAATTTCACGCCAAAAGTGCTGGCACAAAATGCGCGCAACGCGCAAACATCAAATTACCAGACCGCGCAATTAGTCTCCCGGACGGCAGGACGAGCCTCGTTTGCGAAAAGGCTGTGCTTAAAATCTCATCAATCTCAAATTGGCCCATCCGGAACCGACCTTTTAGCTTAATCTGGGGTCAGTGGTGGCACAATGGGGCTGCAGTGTGACATTCGGTGGTCAAGAAAAGTGGTTTATCACTTCTTTTAAAACATTAAACAACGATTAACATACTATTGACAACTTTACCCCAAGTCAAAGAGGGTCGAACTCTTGTTGCATCTTCTTCAAACTTTTAAATGCAACATGGTAAAGATGCCTAATAGATGCCTTCTCTTTGGTCGAAAACGACAAAACCCTTAAACAGTGACGCCTTCTCCCAAAAGGCCATCATTTTACATGCGTTCTTCCCCCCACTTCGAAGTAACCTGAGACAGCGGCCCCGGGCCTGATAACACGTTTTTTACGAGCCTGATAATGATGGCGATGATAAAAGTTGATGGTTAAAGATTAATTAAATTATAGCATTGGACGGAACACCGATGGGCAGCAACGGGCAGCAAAAACACATCAAAATGCAACCCGGGCATGCAATGGGGCGCTCGGTAGCTTCAAAGTATTCCGGGATTCGCAGGGGACAAGAACACGATGTTTTGCATCCGAGAGAGTCGCCGAGGACTGCTGCAGAACCTTTGCTAGGTGTTGTTGACAAGAGTCCTGTGCGCTGACCTGTCGCGTTTAAAGGGGCAACCATTAAAACAGTGCGAAAAAATAATTGAATGTTTCCTCAAGGTGGAAGGTTAGTTTCTCCCTCACTCGACCCGAGGGTCCAGCAAAACGGGAGTTGAGAGATGCCTGGCAAAAGGCCTCAAAAATGTAAACCCACAACCCGCGCACAAGTGGCGCAATAAATATAAAAGCGGGACCTCTCTTTTGCAGCCGAACGGTTGGCGTTTTTTGATTTTTGACTCCTGCTTTTGCTTGTTTGATGGCAATTATTTATTTATACTTTTGCTCGCAAAACCGATCCTGCAACGAATGCAGAAAAAACTGGACTCTTCTGGACTTGGATGACTTGGTAAGGCTGCTCATGAGGCTAGCCGAGCCGACTGGTCGACCTATAAAACGACACATCTCCAGGAACGACCAAACGCCTTTCGACTTAAAAATTAATGAACACATTTTATTGGTGTTTTATTTATTTATTAATCTCCGCCCGATTGAAACCGGGACCACGGAGATGGCGATGGCCCAGACGTCCGAGACTGGGCCTATTCCTGCAATCTCGCCGTCCGGACCTTGCCTTCATCTCAGTGTTCCTCTTCTGAAACTAAAACGAGCGGCCGAACTCCCGAAACTCCAGGAGAGGACCAAAAAGAGAAAGGGTGAATAATTGGCCATTCGACAATTACGAGCACACGCAGCGCAGCTTGTCTAATGTTTTGTCACTGCACCCGCAAGGATCGGGGCACGACTTTTAACGACTATTTTCTTATTAAGCCCTTTTTTTTGGCGTTTCGCAAAATGGTTTATTTTCTGTTTTTGGACATGCACAAAAGTATTCCGTTGCGGGCCCGTTCTCGGAGCGATGGGGTGTCGTTAATTATTGGCAACGCTTCTTAGGGCAGCACGTGTGCGCCGCGAGTGGAGAGAAGAGAGAAATTATTTTATTATTAACAAGATCAGAGCCGTTTTGGGGGCTTTTTTAACGACAAGCGCGACAACCCGCCCCAAAGCAATTTCAAAGGAAGCTTCTTGCGGGTCGAGGTACAGCCACCGAATTGAGGGTAGGCTTTTCGGAAACCTTTCGGGAATCGATTCGTTCAGCATTCTGCCGTTTTACTTCGTGCTGCACCCGAGCTCGGGGCAGAAAGGTGCCAGAAGCCGTGTTTTGGCAGATTTTGTATTTCAATCATGTATGAGCACACAACGACCGACAACCACCAAACCGCTCGAAACCGAACGTCGGAATGCCGTTGACAGGTTTATTACGCCCGCTTGTACCTCATTTCTGGAAACATTCAAATATAATTAGTTGCTGATTTGTTGTGGGGAGATATTTATTTATTTTTTATGTTTACAGCGGGATAAGGGTAAACGGTAATTTGTATATGCTCGAGCTTGTTGCAAAAAGACGAAATTTCAATCTGCCGGAGCATCTCACCGTGTTTGCGCTCCTCTCCTTTGCATCCGTCGGTCCGAGATCGATAATGAGTGGATTGATGTCGTGGAGAATGTTAATTTATGGGCATTAAAATAAACATTCCTCTCGCTAAAAATTTGTGCAGCGACAGATTGTAATTTAATTATTCGAAAGATACGCAAGGGTGTAAATTTAATCTGCTAGCAGGGACCGGTTTTATGGGACGCAAATATTTTTGAACAAGTGTCAACAACTTTTCGCATTTTTGTTTAACTAATGCTCGTTACGATTTTGCTAAAGCCGAGTGATGCAAAAATCTTAAATATTAAAAAAGGTCTCAAAATAAATTGTGATTGTCTTTAAAACAGAAACGTGGCTTACATGTGTTTTTTTTTCATTTATCAATGCGAATTGTATCTGCTGTTGCTATACATTCAACACTGTTGGCAGCCACGATAAGTGTTTTACACAGGAATTAACTCCAACCCCAAGAAGTGAAACGTGGCTGCAGACAGAACAGTTTGATAAGATAAAAGGCATTGCCGAACGGTCATATTGCTGATAGAAAACCGGAATCAACCAAATCAAACCCGCAACCATGACCAACTCGTGATTATTCATCGCCATAATGCGAAAATAGGGTTAACTTTAGTCCAAACGTAAAGACAATGCTTTATCGCACATTTATGTCCAATAAAAAAAAATTAAAAGTTATAATGTATCGACGCTTCAAAAATAAGATTTATCAATCTTCAGTTTTTATTTAATTAATTTCTTCCAACTTCCTTTTCAAAATGCCAATATTCAAACGAATGAATATCGGTAACTCACTTCTGCGCAATCGTGACGGTAGGCACTCAATTCACCAGTTGCACGCCTGAGAATATCTAATTTATCACTGAATCTTCTTTCCAGGTTGATTAGTGAAGGTTGTTATATGATCTTTTACACTTGAATATACGTTTGATACAACATAAGATAAAAGATTGATGCTTTTTAACTAAAAATTATGCACATCAAACGACATCTGTCCAGGCCGGCCAACCCGCAACAAGCTGATTTTGACAGATCGCGCACCGTGGGCACTCACGCGCATCGCTTCCAGTTGACGTTTCGAGCCCCGGAGCAAAACATCAACACAAAAACACAGTTCTGTGTTGTTTTGCTTTTCGCTGCCGTTTGCTTACCTTCTTCATGATGCCGGTTTTGCGCTTGGAAAACGTCGTGTACCGTCGCAGTTTGTTGTCGATATATTCCATCTTGATCTTAACGCGACCCTTGGTCTTTTTGCCATTGCTAGGTGGCGACTTTTTCGGCTGCAGCGAGGTGTAGCTTTCGTCCACCACCTCCGACCCGACGGTGCAACCGTCGAGCCCGGTCATGTTCTGCGATCCGACCAGCTGCTGCCGATCGTCGTAGCAATCGGAGTTGGTGCGCTTGATACCGCGTGATAGGCCACCACCACCACCGCCGCCACCACCACCACCACCACCGCCACTACCGCACTGTGGTCCGTTGGTGTTCATCAGGCCCGTTCCGGTGCCGCCACGGGACATCACCTGCCCGACCAACCCGCCGCTCGGGGGACGCGCCAGAGACACGTTCGGGTTGCCGTAGATCTCTGGCGATTCGCTCATCATGCTCATGCTGTAGTTCAAGTTGTAGCGCGAATCGCGCCCACCCGACGGATCCATTATTTCCCAAATTTTTGCGGCTTTTCTGGTACCGGGGGTCACAAAGAAAAGGGTTGGGTTCGCTCGCGTGCGAACTTTCGCGAACCGCGCGAATCAAATCACAGAGGCACGTACGCAAACAACTACACACACACACGCGCGCGCACAAACACACTGGAAAACACTAGGGGGTAGTTTTACTGTACGAAATTGCACGGAAAAGGGTTCACTGATTTTGCGGTTACCGGAACCGAGGCGACGTCAGGAAAATTCCCTGGCGAGTGTTTGATACAATACTTTGAAGCTGATCGAGCCGAGAAATGGGTCAATCACGAAGGTAGATCAAGGAAGGAAGCGTAATGGCAATAGAATAACACAAGCACACTTTAACTGCCCGATACGCACTGCACTTCACTTTTCGAAATCAAATAACAGCGATACCGTATCAAAATACACGACCCGGGTGTAGCTGATAACAACGCCTCGGGACGGGTGTTTTTTCCTCTTCCTTTCGCCTGCTTGGTTTTATCTTTTGCACCAAGCCACGGGCACAGTAACGATCCCGACACGTACCCGATAACACGGTGGGAAATAACCGAATTTTAGGGCCCAACCCCGAACGAACCGAGCCGGCGATAAGCGAAATCCCACGTCGGGATCCGCCAGTTCCGCGAAACAACTGAAAGGGCCAAAACAAACGCCGTTCTGAAAGGTCGCGGCCGGGTTTTTGACGTTTGACAGCTGATGAACGCCCGGCAAGCAAATGAAGTGAGTACCTCGGCGGTTCGCGGTGGAAAGCGGTACGGTGTGGTGTGGTGTGGTGCGGTGCGGTGTGTTTTGTTCGTGGCACAGGGTGATTAGATGGACGTTAGGTTCGCCCGGCACAGGACGAAATTGGACGAAATTCGTTGGCGACGGTACACGATGATGATGGCGATGACGACGACGACGATGATACCGCTCGGCAAACCTGGAACGCAGCTTCAACAGCAACAGCTTCACCAACTACAGCTTCTACGGGAACCTCAGCAACAGATGCAGCAACGATCGGAACGTCGACGGCAGCTTTTCTCCTGAAAAAATCTCGATTCGTCAGCAGCGGCGGCGTCAGCTTCGATGACTCGATGAGCTCCGGTTTCCCACGATGATTCACAGCATGCAGCACAGCACGATTTTCCACGGCGATGATTTTTCCGGCACGGCACGATGATCTGCTACAGGTTTTTGATTTCACTTGAATTTTTTGATTCCGCGAACTGGTGATGTTTGTTTGATATATTTTTTTTCTCTCTTTGTCGAGTGCGATTGATTTTTTTTTTACAGGAAAATCTTCTTCACTTATCTTTGGTACGTTTTTTTTAAATTATCTTTTCAGCTGGGGTGTTTCACCAGAGGTTCGCATTCGTAACCGTTCACTTGAATTGCGTAAAACACCGAGAACCATTTCACAATGGGAATTGTTTCCTGATTTTATCCCGTCGGTTGCCGAAGGATTGCCTTTAGGTCGTACACTTTCTCCCGATCGGACAGTTTTCGTCAAAATCCTTACACTGGCACACTTGTTTGACGCTCTGGACGAAGGCTATTCCTGTTGCCAGCCGAAGAGCGCAGCAGGTGGTCGCGAGAGCGCAATGTACTACGGGCGACACGCGACTCACGAAAACCTCACGAAAAACGGCACACGCGGTCTCATCAGTAGCGGGACGCGGGACGTGCAGGCCAACAGGATCGAAGAGGAACACGAACAGGCAATCACTTCACGTTCGACGATCGGCACGACGAGGAAGGTATGGTAGAAAAAAACAACAGGCAGCGTAGGACTTAAACGTTCGCAACTCCGGATACGTTTGCAGCAGCAGCAGCACAACAAGACTAGTCTGGGGGCGCCTAACCAAAAACGATCAAAAAACCGCCCAAAACGACCAATCGACAAACGTTCACTGCCGAGCCAGACCGGGAAGCGCACCGCGTGAACCTGCCAACATTCGACATATGATTCCAGCTGACCACTGTCGATATAATAAAATTACGAAAATAAAATAATATCAAGCCGAGCGCGAGCGCGAACCCCGATCGCGGTGCGCCTGTGTGCGTGTGTTGGGGCGCGCTTGAGTGCGTATTTGTAGTGTGTCCACCGCCCCGCGGATCATCCCCAAAAGGGCACCCCCCAGGGTTAAGACGTAGAGATGCTGTACGGAGCACATGCTCGTACAATTCGCGATCGAGGCACCCCAATGTGGCTGTGTGTGTGTGTGTGTTGGTTCGACCTTTTTTCTCGGAGATCTTCGGCTTTGGGGATCGGCCCCAGAGCTCGCGATCGTGCGTACGCGGAACCGCGATGCGTTCAGCGGTTTGCATCTCTTTCCTTCTTTCTGCATATTGACATCTGTCGCACCTTCGTGATCGTGGTTTGTAACACGATCATGTGCACTGGGGAGCTTCGGGATCCAAGCAATCTACGCGTACCAACACACACACGCAACTTAAAGCTTTCCATTTCCCCTTACCGTATGTGTATTTACACTTAAAAAGATTTCCCCAACATATGGATCCACAGCACGCGATCAACTGCCACAAGTTTGGTAGTTACGCCTATTTTTAGAAACGGACCCACATGCTGTCTCCCTCCACCGTAAGCTCCAATGGTGCTTGCACAGCTCCAAAGGCAGGCAATCGACGAATCGATCGATGGATAACTTACCGCTTCGAAGCGATCACACGGACTGGACAAAATCGCAGGTAAGCTTACAATGCCGGCCTTTGATTGGCTATCATTGATTTGTCACTATCGATAAGGGTGCGATCGTATCGATATCAACGCCCGATCGAGGACACAGCACATGTGGTAATACAAGCAAATTTATCAAAAGCAAACAGAAAATTTACTGGACCGAAAGCTAAGAAAACTTATTTTCAGTTAGTTTAAATTCTGAAAAAATAAATCTGGATGGTCATCTTTCAAGTCTTATTATTTTATTAAACTTATATTCTATGATTCCGTGATTATTCTAAATTTGCGCCAAATCAGATTCAAAAATACACCAAAGTGAATCATTTTAATACCGCTCTAAAACCGATATGTATATTCAATTGTTGGTGGTATAATGTCGATTTGGGAGTCGAACTTTTTAAAAGGTTTTACTCGTTTAGTGCCTTTTCAATCGTTAGGCGAGATCCTCTCATATTAATCTTGCACCTAAGATTCAATCAGATTGATTATGAATCTTGTGGGACTCGAATCTCAAAAACGTTGATGAATCTTTCGAAACCTTAACGAATCTTGATGAATCTTTTATCAACGTTTTAATAATCTTATTGATTATTTCATTAGTGTGGATCATGCGAAAAAAGGGGTTCCCGTTTTTGGGTGGAATTTTTATTTTAACATTATCTTTCTTTTGACATTAATGAATCTTTGGGATTAATGATTATCAAAAACGAAGCAAAGAAACATTTAGATTCATGAATCTGCTTCGCAATTAAATAACCTTAGATTTTACAGATTACTAATACTATTATCAATTTATTCATCAAGCAATCTTCAAATAAAACTCGGAATCAACACTTTTTCTCATCCACTCACCACCTCTATTTATATCTAAGCCCACATTGATTGATGTTCATATGATTTCTTGTGCAGATGAAAACATTGGAATATGTTCAAGCACATGTCCCAAGCTCAAATAAAGACATTCGACATTATGGACACACCATTTTAATGTACAATTGTAACATGGGAAAAGAATCAATTCCATTATATAAGAAATTTTTATATTCTTTTTAATTAAATCGAAGATATTTAAGGAAAGACAAAACAAATAAGGAAGTTAATTAGTATTTAATGGAGAAAATGATATAATTTAAACCACAATTAACCCAATTGGGTGCTCCACAACCTATTTTCTGCTTATTTAATCGATGCTATTCAAATGAACTTTCACACACTTCCATTTAGAGAACTCGTTGAAGACAAGATAACAGTTATTCTTGGTCGGGAAACATGCTCACTTTTCGTCCCATCGTGAGGACTGCCCACAATGCGAAACAGAAATCGGACAATGACATTTGCCCCTTCTTGGACTCGTATGTCTCAATAAACGCACGGTGGACATAAAACACGAAAACCAAATATCCGCTCTGAAACGGAAACTCCTCAATCAAAAATCACTAGCACAAGCCCATTTCCGTTCTCCGTAGGCTCCCAGGGTTTCGATATACCTCCACACTGAACTTGCCACTTGCCGTTAGTCGATTACTGACTGTACAATTCCCCCCGGTAACCGTCCCCAACCCCTTTGATTATGTGCAAGGAGGAAAACATTGTTTTTTCTTCTTGATTTTGTCTGTTTGGTTTCCCCGTGGCGCAATTGGATTTGCATATAAAATGCGTGGTTGAGGTACGGTCTCAGGCTACCTCCGGCCCGCAGTCGCCGAGTTCCGGCAATCAAACGGCGACGACGTGATTGACAATCGACGACAAACTGTCGGCTTTCCGGTCTCGGTGGGGGAGTGGAAAAACGCACGGAGAGAAGGTGGCCGCCGCTCGCGAGAACAATTGCGAAACGCAACGGCGCAACACGTGGTGATTACCATATGATCGATTCCCGTTGGGTGATTAAACAATTTCATTGTTTCGCACCGGATCAACCGGTCGGGTTCCGTTTGACCCTTTTCCCGCGGCTCTTCCTCCCTCCACTTGGTGAGAGACCTGACCCGGAAGCGCAACCCGCGGAGCCTACTTTTACTCTGGCAGGAGGAAAACAAGGAAGGAAATGGAGGAAGAAAGAAATTTCCCGTTCTTTTCAATGCCCTCCGTGCGATGGACAGAAACAAATATCAACACTGATTCGTACAAACCGTCTGCAGGTAGATAAGGAAGCAAAAACTTACCAAAGAGAAACGATACCTTCCAAACATAGAGCGTTTGACAGGAAGTAGATGGTGTTGAATAACTAAGCAGATCAATTTTGCGATGGGATTTAAATTCTTCTAACACACACGGTGAAGTTTAATTTTGAGAAATAAATTTAGCATATAGCATGAGTATTATTTTTAAACGCAATGATTGAACAGAAGATGAAAATGATATAATGTTGAACTATCCGACGGTGAAATAATCAGCACCAAATGATTCATCGCCATTTCCTTCTCTCGCTAAACCATCGGACCTCACACAGCGCTCAACCAAACCGTTTTACCAAAAACAACAAGCAATTATCACTTATTACAATTCTACGGGTGAGTTGTTTTGTTAAATTGATTGAAAAGTGTTAATAAAAAGCCACCCAGGAGAAATATTACTCAATATCAGCGAGCCAGATGAATCATGAGCCATGTTGTAATGTAGCCTCTTGAAAAAGCTTTTTATCGTCTGAACCTATCCTCCGTTTCTAGTAAAAAAAAATAGAAGCAAAAATAGCGGCGCCAGAAATATCATGGCGAAAGACTGTCTTGCCTAATTGGACAGCTTTCCGACAGTGTTGATGTTCGTGCTGGGTGGCTTTATCTCCAAACAAGGCATTTCTAAACGACAGATTTTGTCTGTTTTCCTCGTGCTAAGAGTGCTAATCGCTAGACATTTCCGACAGAAACGTGATTCCTTGTAACCACAAGATGCATGTACAAGCTCAAATTGCTCGGCCATTGAGCAATACGAAGTATATTGCAAAAATCTATGCATCTAACAATCTACTACGTTCACCTCCGCATGTTACAATTTATTAACCTCTATCTTATCGTTTTACAACTGATATAGAACCCTCTAAAGAATTTGATAGAAAATTATGTGACACATCTGGTTTTTACCGATTGATGCTGTTCCATTGGAAACATTTGTTCCATTGGAAACAATTTCATATGATTGACACATTTAGTTGGATATTTAAATAAAGTACCTTAGACTGTTGTCGATGCAGAGACGCATTAAGTATTCTAGGGGTTTCAAGCAGCTTAAACATAATACTACATTCACTACACATTTTTTTCAATATAAAATTTTATAAATTTCAATCAAGATTAAACGATAACAACATTGACATTTAAATTTAACTACAATTCACCTCATTGTTAATTACTTCACATGTTTTTCAATTTGGCTTATTTCACTCAAAACTCTCGAAGAGAACACATGATATAATATGAGAAAATTGACAAGTAAGTTTTTTTTTACTGTTCAATCAAACAACTTTTCTTTCTTTTCGAAAACAGGAAAAATACAGTTAACACAATTTTAAGCATTATTTCTATGTTTTAAAATATTCAGGGTTCTACTGTTGCTAAACAATCAATGTCCATTATGCTCAGAAGTTCTGAGAGATGTTATTCCTCAAATCAACGTTAGTGCATCAATCTTTTCATATTAACCACAAAAAAAAACACAAGAAGACGACGTTTGAGGACTTTTCTTTATCAAAACTCAATTCGGATAGTTCATTTTCATGATCTTTTTAACTCTCATTCGGAATTAAATTTTCTAACTTGTCCCGCATTTGATAAGACAAGCAACTATTCGGAAAAAATAATTTCTTTATTGAAAATTACGTGAAGATAAGAATTTTGTGAATGAAATATAGCATAATTTAGAGGAATATGTTTTCCGGTAACTGTTTTCCATGCCTTTTAATCCTGATTTTGCAAATAAGACTTGATGTTTAGATTAAGATCTTTTTCTACAAGAAAAAGACATATTATCCATTGTAGAGCACGCTTTCGAGTTTTTTTAAACTTTTGCTCAATCCAAAGTAGTTCTTAAAACAGTTCAATTTTTTTATCGTCTTCTAATCAGGGTGTAAGTTAAGTTCTAGCTTAGTTTATTATAGAAAATATGTAATTATTTGTTTATTAATTATTAAAATTCTTCTTTATCTTCTTCTTCAAAATACTTCATACTCAAAGTTGTTTAAAAGATAGGAATGAAAAACTTTAGGATGTGTATTGTACCGCTACTATCAGAGATAAGGCATTTATAGTTATGATCAATTCAACACACTTCTAGCGAGAACCCTGTCAACACGATTGATGGATCGATTGCAATCAAACATTGCACCGACACCGTTGCATTCTGCACCACTCATCCCCTCCCTTTCCCTTCCCGGGAACAATCGTTAATTACATTCAATTGCGGCTGCTCATTAAAGTACTGACGTGCAGCGACATCTCCGCCTCCGAAGGAGTTCAATCGACTGTTCCCATCATTAAGAGTGCGCAGGACATCCTTGCCGGCGGTTCACCGACCCGATTCCGCTCCCGATCGCATCCAATGCAATATGGGAACCCTTTCCCGGACCCCAAACCGAAGCGATCCTCCTCGCCATTGCCGATGGTTCGCGTGATTTTTGGTTTTGATTTATTTCAAAATGCACCATCCCGATCGACGGCGACGGTCAGCCTTCGGTCAACCGGTCCAGGACGGTGGCGGCCTGATTATTATTCCAACCGGCAACGCACGCTGCCAGGGCGTACGCTATCGTATCCGATCGGGTCGCATTTATCACACGCAATTATAAATTCCACTTCATTCCGCACCGTCGTATGGACGTTACTTTTCAGCCCGATCTCTCCCACACACACACTTCTTTTCCACGGTGAAAGGAGCAACGGTGGGATGTTGCGAAGGTTGTCCTTTCTTTTTCCCCGAACCGCGTCCAAACTCCGAAATCATGACCCCGAGAACGGCCAGGTTTTCTCGGTTAAGTTTGACTTGACCTGTCATAAAGTTGGAGGAATTTTCAAATTTTACGTCGAATTGTTTTCGCTTCGTTTGGGAGTGTTTTATATTCGTGGACCTCTGGTTTTCTTTAATTTATGCCCGCGAGGACGAGTGGTTTTATTTGTGGAAAAGATATTTCAACCAACAAAGCTAACAAACGCTTCTCGGGAAAAATCCTCCTCCTCTCTTTTGGTAGCGCTCGAGCTATTAAATTATTTAATGCACGTCACCTGCCAACGATCAGTTCCCGTTTTTCCCTCTGGCCTCCCGTTTCCCCCACACCGCGCGAGAGCGTGCATTTTTCGCCATAGAAGGCAGCATCACGAATTTGTGTCGCCAGGTTGTCTTCCACTGCGCGAACGCTGGAGCTTTCCCCGCCATGAGGAGATGGAAAACCGGCAAGGGTGGAAGGTAAAGGGACCCAGGACGGGCGGCTAAGACAAGCTGCCGTGCGAAGATCGATAGATGTCCAGCAGTGACGTGGCGAGGAAGGCGACGTGCAGGCTTTCTTTGCCTTCCCTTTGCTACAATTTTTAGCCTCCGGCCTCGGTTTTTCTTTTTCCAGCCTCGCGGGCCGCACTTGCTGCAAACTTAGTACCTGCCCGTGGGTGACATGCAGCTCACGTTTGCCCGGGAGGATTCCTGCAGACAGCGGCCAACAAAAATACCACCAACAAACACGGCCAACCCGGAGGGCTTTCACCGAACTGAATTCTACCACGAATTCATTTGCCGTCCCAAGGTCCTACGGTGTGGGGCTTTATGGGACCCGGTTTGTTTTTCTTTTCTTTTGCTGTCCTCCCCTGGGGGAAATGTGGAAATATGTAGACCTCTCCACCCGGGAGCCCTCTCCTGGGAAGGTTTTGCAAACGTGCAACGGTGGGAAAACAAGGAAAAACGTGTGTTTCTTGTGAGACATCGTGGCAACGTGATGGTGGCGATGATGGCGATGATCATGACGATAATGATGCCGATGGCGATGGTGACGATAGTTATGACTTAGGGCTGACGGGCATTTTCTCTTTTTTAACGCCGCTGACCATATGCGGGGTGCGATACCGACGGACGGTACTTTATTGAAATAGATAAGCCATCGGTGAATATATCTGAACGGTAGAAGCTGTTTTTAGATGGTTTTCCGAGCAGGATATGAAATCAATAACTTCAAGTCAATTGCTTTTCTCATATTTTTGTTGTTTAAGAATGTTTGTAAAACAAAAGTGTGTATTTAAGCTTAATAGATGAAACCAACTAAGACTATCTTTTTTTGTGGCTATTTTAACCATAGTTAAAACAATTTTAAACGTATTCATTGCGTTTTATATTTAAATTTATTGAAACATGTTGAAAACATAAACAAAAAGTTTCAAATGTCACACAAGTT
Source organism: Anopheles sinensis (assembly GCA_000441895.2). Taxonomy (NCBI): domain Eukaryota; kingdom Metazoa; phylum Arthropoda; class Insecta; order Diptera; family Culicidae; genus Anopheles; species Anopheles sinensis. Next base: position 899,159 of record KE525331.1, read on the forward strand.
CCAACAGTTTAGGAGTCGGCACCAGTTCCTGAAATGAGTCAGATGATGAAGAAGAACCCGAAACCCTAAAGAAATTTCGATGTTTTGAAAGAACTTTTAAATCCTTTTAAAACAGAATATCAATTTTTGAATCTGGTAAACATGAGAAAAAATATTTCAAAGGTATATGTTTTACTATTAATATTTATATGATTTTTTTTGGATAATTGTTCGTTTCAAAGAAATTGGTCTTTTACTGCACTTTATTTTTATTAAGTTTCTTTTGTCATTATTTGTATGAACCAACAACATTATTTGTGCGAATTTTATCATACTTTGTATGAAAAAGTTTTGCTGACATGTTCTCAGATATTAAAATATCTAAGATTCGGGATGTTTTGAACATTGGGAACCATATTTCGTTTTGTAATGGTGTCGCAAATTATTTTACTTGAATGTAGTTACTGTGAAAGTAAACATGTTGCTGGATTCAGAACAATTATCCCCACAATATTTCGGAACGTTCCAAAAATTGTAATAAAAGTGCATGAGAAAATGACCTCGTATTGAAAACCTTCTTTAACTGTTTCAATGAACACTGCTGAGAAAAAGACAAGCACTAAAATTACCCCTGGGTTAGACAAAAGTTTCAATTCACTATGAGATTTTTTATATCGCTCTAGGTAGTTTATAACCATTTTAATTTATTTCTATTAAATTGATAATGTTTAAATTCCTTTTCCTCTCATTGTGTTTGCAAACACATTAAAAAACCATGAACATGCAGGCGATATCTTAAACTTTTATAAGCATATTACAACTTTGAAGAGAACTAAAAATTAAAATAAACAAAACTAAGATAGAGAACATAAAAACAAATTCACTCAGAAACCGTTACTAAGCCATCGCATTTTTCTCTAATTAAGTTTGCATCAACAAATAGAAATTAATTTCATCTCCCTAGTGAGTCAACCAACCATGTTTTTTTTTTAATTCATTGCAAAAAGTAAGCAATATTATTTACAATGTATTCTACCATCCCAGAGGGTTTGTGATCAGCTAATTAACAGGACTCGAAAACCCTCGAGCAATCAGCGTTAGCTTTAATTACCGCTTTCCTAGGATCACATTAGTTGAAGCATCCAGAAAAGAAACTGCACGCGATTGATAATGATTGAACAGTAAGTTACAGTAAAAACTGTACAGGAAGTAAAAGATACAAATTGTGCTCTTCTTGAAGGAAAAAAAAATCTGAATTTATTTTTATTAAACACCTTTGTCTTTTTTAAATTTATCACATGGCATGAATCGAAAAAATTTTAAAATTTTCTTGCGGACTTAAAAACGCCCATGCCGTCAATCAGTACCTCCCTGTCTCCTTGAGTTTACTGAAACCAGTCGGAGGAAAAACGTATCAACTGCCCTGCGTAGCAACAGACGCTTCAGAATGCACTCCCTTGCAATCTTCCAAGTGCAACAGCGAAACCATACCGCGATTGCGGTAAATCACATTTCCAACGACCAGCCCGGGACCTCGGCCCGTTCGTCACTCGGCGTAATTTTATGCACTTATTTTACTCGATGTGTGAGAAAACTTTTCTTCCTTCCAGGATCGCCATCGAAGCGCGCGATCCCCGGGCAGAACTTCTCGTTTATTTTACTTCACTTTACCTTTCCACTGCTTCCGATGGGCATCTCGATGTGATGCAATGCGGCAAACGTATTGTCAGCACTTTTCTCCCCCCGTGCGTGGTTCTTCTGCCTTTCTTCGTGCGCGAGAGATGGGTTGCACGCGGTCTGTAACGGTCAAAAGCTGGTGTGACTTTTTTTTGTGAACGCAGCTTTTCTCCTGCGCTCGAAGCATAATGCATTTTCCTTGCGATCGCCTTCATTATCACCGACTCGTCGCAAGCCGCCGTTTTGTGCCGTCGTTGCGGTTGCGGTTTCGGAGCAATGCTTTTCTCTCCTTTCCATTCCCGATTCCTGTTTCTGCCGCGCTGGTCTTTGATTTTCTTTCTTAGATCGGTGTTGTTTTTTTTTTGTGTGTGTACATTTTTTAACTAGCTTCTTCGCGGCAAACCGAAAACCGGCCCGAAGGGGTGCTCGCATGTCGTTATGCTAGTACATCTATTGAATCACTGATGCCGTGGTGCTCTAGCGGTCCGATCTTGTGCCGATCTCGTGCATCACCCGCCGCGAATGCTGCGTGCCGTTGCGTTTTCCGATGCCGGTAGAAATCCCGCACAGACATGCGGGAAGCACCGTGGGAAACCGTTTTCCTTAAACAGCCAAGCGCATGTGTGTCACCGAGGAAGGCTGTAGGGGAGAGTGTTTGCAGGTGGAGGGCGGAGGTGAAATCTCCTGCAAAACAATTCCTGGAACTGCCTCCCGGCCAGAAGGGAAACCTAGAGTGTCCGGGAGGAAAATTTACACCCCACACAAGGGAACAAAGTGAACCGTTGATTGATTGCTTACCGACGGAATCGGATGCAATCGACAGGAGAAGACGGGGAATAAATTATTTCTTGTACATTTTTACTATCACATTTACGCTAACTTATTACAATAAGCGAATTTAAATTAAACTTGTTGGTACTGTAATGTACTATTAAAAACATGCTCAGCATTAATTGAAAATAACGTTTGCATTACACGAAACGGATAAACTTTAACGATTTTTCCTTCAAAAAGCTAACAACTTTCTTTTTTAATCAACATCAAGAGCAGCATTTCTTTTGTGTTCAGAACAAATCTGATTGCTTTTTCATTTGAATTGAATCCGTCGTGGCTAAAATAGTACACTCACTTCGTTTGATTTAGGTCCGCTCTTCTAGCTTTTCTGTACACAGAAATCTGCTGATATGAATTTTTAACTTTTTTGCCATTTATGGAGAATGGTTAAAAATAATTTGTAAGCTTCAGGACCTCAAATTGTAACAGAGGCCGTAACGACATACAGAAGGAAAATTAGCTTAATCATTACTTACATTGGGTCAGAAGGTCGCTTCAACTGACCATACAGTTAAAAAAAAATTAGAAAATATGGACATTGTTATACAGATGTGTCGTTCGAGGCTAGCCAATCAAACAAAGCGGCTCAAAGCGCCTGAAAATATATTTCAGGAAAATTGCAACATCGTGACAATCATGAAAATTGTAGCTTAATTGAAACTAGATGGCGAAGAGTAGTAAAAAACCAAGTACTTTATATTCGTTTTGTTTGTTTAGTTGAATACCGTGAAAATTCCCAACACTGCTAGCCCACTAAGTGTCTTTGAACTTCTACCAATCGTAGAAAAAAATTGAAAACCATTTAAGGCAGGATCTATTTCAACAATTTAAAGTCCAAACGGAGTAACAAAAGGATATGAAAGTCACACAACAGCTGAAAAACATGTCAACATAAATAGTTATGTCGGCTATGCCTAAAGTTTCTGCCATGTTCGGTAAGATATGGTAAAATTTTCATCATTCGATTATCTTGCGCATTTTTTGTTTTGCTAAAGTGCTAGACATTTTGTCCAATTTTTTTAATGCAAACGTTAACATAACACGTAAATTTAAATAAAACGAATGAAAAAAGTACTGGTTTTCTCATTTTTTTTTTGTCCATTTAAACTGCTTAATATTTTATTTCGAAAGTGTTTCAACGTTGTCTGATATTAAGGTACAGATTTATGGCGTATGCGGGTGCAGTTTACGTGTATGCGAAAATTGGAAAATTGTCTTTATCGATGGGAGCCCGGAAAAGCGATGCAAAGTTTCGTTAAGTTTACTGCAAGCAAAATGTTTCACTTAACGAAAGTTAAGTTTACCCATTGCATACCTTCAGGCGCTCGGCAATCCGACAGATATTTTTAAAAAGCACGTTTCGGTTTGATGGCAAGCCGTTGGTCGTTACTTTAAATTAAAGTTCTCGAGTTAAAAAAATTATCTTGCATTTTCTGTGCTCTTTAAAATGATACTTGTGATATTCAATTAACAGTTCTAGATTCAACGTGGAGATTCAAACGATAACGTGCAACGGGAGTTATATTCACGCGTTCACATGTTTCTTTCCATTTTCCTTCTTTTATCGACTAATAGTAAAACAACTTCTCAACAACTTGTTCGATGGTATAAATAATGAGAATATATTTCGCTTGACTGTCACCGTTCAACGATATGCCGGTTAGGGTTACAATTACTGCAGCTCATTACAATCGTCTTTGGAGTAGCTTCCGAGTGTCGTCCGAGCTTGCCCATTCGAAATATGAAATGAAAAACAATCTCCTGATACGTCCTGCTGGTCTAGTCTAATTGTCTACGAGGTCTACGAATTTCGGTAAGTCACATCGAATCGCACGTCGAATGTCGCTTTTTTTTCTCTAATTTCTAACAGCTTCCCTTCGCATCAGTCAACGCTTGTCACACCGCTCTCCGCTTCTGCTCCTCCGATCGTATCGTGTTGCCCGCAGGACTGACTTCCGGGGGTGGATGACAAGTGTGCTTTCCACGCACGAAAAAAAACAGAGGAAGCTATGCAGCACCGTCGTCTTCGTCGTTCGTCGCTATCGTTTTTTGGTTGGCTCTTGGCAGGTCATTTCTCCGGTCCGAGAAACTCTGCTGGAGCATGTCCAAGGTGCGGTGTGCAGTTTTTTTTCCCGACCCTTCGGAAAGCATCAACTAGCATCCACGATACACCGGTCGTCCTGCTGCTCCGTTATGAATTTACAAAATCCGCTCTGAAATAGGTCATGTCTTGAGATCCAAGAGAATATTGAGTGGCTGGCGTTCGTGAAGGCGTTTCGTTGGTTCTCGCTTGCAGGATCGCGGAGAGGATCGTCACGTTTGAGGGGTCGAGTAGTGGTCCTTAAGTTATGTTTTGCGTTCTATCCGATTTCTTTTCCGCCAGTATGCTACCGTTACTATAAACGATGTCGTTACTTCCTTTCTCTCTTTACACACACGCGCAGTCTCCGGTATTCGGAATATAAAATCGTTTGCCTAGCTACGAAAAATTGTAATAAATAATAAAAAAAATGCGAAAGTGGGCAGCGCACAGATCCGCACAGATTGTCGGTTACGCTGGAGATGGAACAGCGTTCCCTCACTCCGATGGGCCGCTCAAACGCATTCGCCCTCCATTTCGTCCTGGCATTCCTCCTGCTCGAACTCGTCGTCGGCGGTCGCCTCCTGGTACTGCTGGTACTCCGACACCAGATCGTTCATGTTGCTCTCGGCCTCGGTGAACTCCATCTCGTCCATGCCCTCGCCGGTGTACCAATGCAAGAAAGCCTTACGACGGAACATAGCCGAGAACTGCTCCGAGATACGCTTGAACAGCTCCTGGATGGCGGTCGTGTTGCCGATGAACGTCGACGACATCTTGAGCCCCTTCGGCGGAATATCACAGACGGCGGTCTTGACGTTGTTCGGGATCCACTCGACGAAGTAGCTGCTGTTCTTGTTCTGCACCGCCAGCATCTGCTCGTCCACCTCCTTCATCGACATACGCCCACGGAAGACGGCGGCAACCGTCAGGTAGCGACCGTGGCGCGGATCGCACGCCGCCATCATGTTCTTGGCATCGAACATCTGTTGCGTCAGCTCCGGCACGGTGAGCGCGCGGTACTGTTGCGAGCCGCGGGACGTCAGCGGGGCGAATCCGGGCATGAAGAAGTGCAGACGCGGGAACGGCACCATGTTGACGGCCAGCTTGCGCAGATCGGCGTTCAGCTGACCCGGGAACCGCAGGCAGGTGGTGACGCCGGACATCGTCAGCGAGACGAGATGGTTCAGATCGCCGTAGCTCGGGTTCGGCACCTTCAGCGTGCGGAAGCAGATATCGTACAGCGCCTCGTTGTCGATGCAGTACGTCTCATCGGTGTTCTCCACCAGCTGGTGGATCGAGAGGGTCGCATTGTACGGCTCCACCACCGTATCGGACACCTTCGGCGACGGCACGACCGAGTACGTGTTCATGATACGATCCGGGTACTCCTCACGGATCTTCGAGATCAGCAGCGTGCCCATACCCGATCCGGTACCTCCACCGAGCGAGTGCGTCAACTGGAACCCCTAAAAGTATGCAATCGGGTGCATCACGCATTAGAGATCCACTCCAAAACGGGAAGTTCTACGATCGACCTACCTGCAGACAGTCGCAGTTCTCGCACTCCTTGCGCACCACATCCAGCACGGCGTCGACCAACTCAGCACCCTCGGTGTAGTGGCCCTTGGCCCAGTTATTGCCGGCTCCGGACTGCCCGAACACAAAGTTGTCCGGACGGAACAGCTTGCCGTACGGACCGGAGCGGACCGCCTCCATCGTTCCCGGCTCCAGATCGAGCAGGATGGCGCGCGGCACATACTTCCCACCGGACGAGCGCGAAACTGCTGAAAGAAGCCAAAACCCGCACCACACGGCGAATTATAAGATATGATGTTGACGAGCGATCCTAGGGGTTCGCAAAACTTCCGCTAGAACCATGAACCAGCACCAACTACAATTCCTCCTTCTGACAGGTGATTTTAGAATCGGCGAATGACTCAACTTCCGATGCAACCAACCCGGTGGACCCGATGCAATTCCCGGCACGTCCTCGAGGTCCACCGTGGGCCATCCTGCCTGCATTCTAATTATTATTGTTTCGACCGACAACGACAACCGGAAGCGATTAATAGCTGGGACAGCGGCCTTTTCCCTCTTCCGCTGTATCCGTCCAGCTGCGGGGCGGGCGCGGAATTGCAACATCAAACGCAAATTCATACTACGTCATCTTTACTCCCTGATAGAACTACTTAATGACGGTACAACAACGGTTCTTCAGACGAAGCAGTGCCTGAATCGATAATTAACGCGAATAACGGATCAGAGAGTTGTTGGCGGTCAACTTTATAGAGAAAACGTTGGAAGTAGTTGTGTTTCCAAAGGGATTGAACCGTCAGAGATGTGCTGATTCTACGGGACTTTCGCGGAACAGATCCCTCCTGCTAACTACGTCACTCTTTGCTCTAGATTAGCAACGCTCCTTCTCACCTGAGGCTTCGTTGTAGTAAACGCTCACGCGTTCCAGCTGTAGATCGGACTCCCCATTGTAGACACCGGTGGCATCGATGCCGTGCTCCTCGGAGATGATCTCCCAGAACTGCAACGAAAGAGATGAGGAAATTAGCGGCGTTAGTTTCAAAAACTTATTTATCAGATTCCTTAAATCATACCCATAAAAGAGACCTACTTATTGTTTGGCACCGGTTCACCGAAATAATTAGCTTCCACTTAGGAGTCGCTCGTTAAGTGGGAGACCAAATTTAAAACACTCCATCGGGCCCTTTCAAAGCATCTCCAATCCCTAGATTAGCCATGAATCTCCATTTAATGACTTCCTACCCATAAAGCACCGAGGGAACTTGCGCCGTTGGTCATTTTCCCAAATCTTTCCCACCCGTTTATGGCCTGTAATAAACTGTATCGACTACGGGTCCCGTCCGCTCCCTGGCGATCGCTTCAAAAGCGCTAGGGAGCGATAGTTAAATCACTTCAATGCAGGTTTTATTAACGCGTATCAAATCAGCCCATATGTGCCGGTTGGGACTCCCCTGGGAAGCTGGTATCGGCTCCGTTGAACGTCTTTCTCCCAAGGAACGATCAAAAACCGATCCCTAACTCCCGATCGTTAGATGTGGTTTTCGAACAGTGTTCCCTCCTTACTTCATTCGGGCGACAAATTTCCTACCGAGTCATTAAAAAATAATTTACGATCCCCAGGGATAAACGGGAACTACCGTGGATAGGCTTGAGTTTTTGGGGAAGGTTACCTTTTACACGCTCGAATTAGTTCGCATCGAGCCATGGTGACATTTCGCTTCCTTCCTGGGAACTCCAGATTGTTGAACATAATTCATATTTCCGCCAGGGAAAACAGTCATAATTTTCCATTGCACGGGCGGAAACGTTCGAGGAAGTTTACGACCCCAAAAACCCATCCGACCAAACACCCTTTATTCGACCGCAAAGGTTCCTAATCTAATCCACGGAAGCCATAATCGGTGTCGCGTAGCACTTCGTCCACTTGCGTTTGTCAGAGTCTCTTCCGAAAAACCACTCGAAAGGTTCCCGCAGAAAGGGAAAATGCATGTCCGAAGGCGCTTGTTAACATTTTCATAAAAATAAAAATCAAATTTAACGATCCCTTGCGGTACTTCTGTGGGTCGTTCGATTGTGGTTTCCATCTGCATCGGTTTTCCCCGAGAGGCAAGCCCTACCCAAGAGCTACACCCGAGGTAAGTGGGGACCTTAAAAATAAACTACCACAAGGGGACAGATTGCCCCAAACAAGGAAGACCCGAAGGCGGCGTGGAGTGGAGTTAATGACTATAAATAAATCAGACCTCTTGCATTCGGTGCATCGGTGCGGCACCCAGCGCGGTCCACACGCACGCACGCAATGTGCGTTTTGTCTTCGGCTACCGGGTTGACAGCGGTCGTCAATTAGTTTGGAAAAACGGAAAACGAAACGAAAGAAAAAGCGCGCTGGGGAAATTCAATTCCATTCTCATTCCCGTTGGCATCACGACGACGGCTTGAGTGGCATGATGAGACTTTTCCGGGGCTTAGCGTTTCCGTTCGCCTTAAGGTGCACCGCGAAGTGAGGTTAAACGGTCTTTCCACGTGGTCATCTTGCGCCGGGTCATTCATCTTCCCGGTTTTGGGCGTCCCAAATGTCCGGTGGTTTCGGCGACGGAGGATTGTCTTTCGTCTAAGCTGAGATTAGAGAAATAGGTGGTTGCCCAACACCAACACTGGGCCGTAAACTAGAGCGACGTATTCATGACGGGTTTGAGTTCAGCTCCGAAAGCGGAAAGTCTGCGTTGACACTGACGACGATACGGAAGTGACAACATATCACTCGCGAAAGCGCAACATAAATCACGGCCTGTATGCAAGTGAAACCTCCGATTTCCCGGGCAGCATCCGGGACCAACAACCACGTCCATCCAACTGTCTACGGAGGTATTTTCTCGCTCCACCGAATTGGAAGATACCTAGCGCCAAACTCCGTCCAAAAATATATCCCCAAAAAGGGTTAACTTTTCCCTCCATCTTCGAAGCCAAAAAACGCAGCACGAGAAGCAAGTTCCCAACTCGTCCCACGCTTCTACCCTGGCGCCCATGTGTGGCGTCAGACAGTTTTGTTGATGTGTCAGACGATAACTCTTTCCTAGGATTTTGGTTGTTATGGTTTGGAGGAAAAACAAAAAACCTTTCCAGTAGCGCGAGCTATCTTGCAGTCATGCGGGAAAGGGTTTTCCCGAAGTGCCGACAGAAGTTCGGCGAGAAAGAACGAAGAATCTAATTAAAAACTCATGTAACATTCTAGCGCTGCATTCATTAGGCGTTTCCTGTTAAATGCTTGTAACGAAAGCATAGGAGACCATCTACCGACATCATTTTTCGATACGAGATCACGGCAATGATCACGATCGCGACCTAAAACACACACTATCCCGTTATTCAACTTCTTAAACTGTCTATGAAGATCTAATTTTAAAGCGAAATGTATACTTGTATTATGTTAGTTTGATGGTTAGTTAGTTGCGTCTCTTCTAAATTATAGCCTTAGAACTACAAAATGATTTTTCTGGAGGGCTTCCCATCAAACGCATGAATCACATGGTCGAATATCTGGGGCAAAGGGCCATAAAGGGAATCGGCTCGCATCACCACCCAAACATCAAACAGCGTGTCAGCCCTAAGGGACCCCTTATGGGACCTCCAGAAGCCACCACAATTTTCAAAAGAAATTTACTTGTAGAACATTTCATAAACCCATCATCTTGGCCGCCCCCTTCCGGGCTAGCAAAGCGTGACACAATAATTTACTGTTCCATGTACGATTGTTTAGAAGCATGCAGGAATTACCGGACAGGGTCGACATCCTATCCGCCGAAAAACTACCGTTCCGCTCGCCCGAAATCGGTATGCGGCCGAACCATAAACGAAATATTTAGAAACCAGCGTTCCGTAGACTTGACTTCCTTTTTTAACGACTCCTCCTCGAGCCTCTGGCAAAAGACACCGCTGGTTGTGTTCTTTGCCGAAAAAGTGGCCCAAAAAGCAGAAGAAGCCGCACGCACGAACGCACGACCGCTCGATTGGTCGTTAACAGCAAACGACAAACTTATACACACCGAGCCATGCAATACCACTTCTGTGGACTAACGGAAGAGGAGCTACATCACAAGAATCAAACGTCATCGGGAGGGCTCCACTGGGTTGAGGTCTACTCATCGCTACATAACTGTCACTTCCGATTGACGGGGAAGGTTAAGGTGTTCCTGTGTGCTCAAGGCATCACGCAATTGGGTCGGGTTGACAATTTACATACAAACAATAGACAGAGTACCGTCTTGTATGGAACACAATCATTTCTCCGAGTTTCCTATCACATCGAATCGATTAGAATACCTTCGCGAATGGTTATACGTGCCCTGTTGGAAGACATTCTAGACAAGCGTTGGGACACGAATCATTTTCTGTAGGATCGTGTTGCTATGCTCTGGAGTTTTTCTATTCACGCAAGTCTGAGGATCACATAATGGAAGGTCTACGGGTGGCCACCAATCGTATTCTTCGAACAAAGTCATCAAGAGGACGCAACTGCGTCACCCTCGCGTCACCCCAAACCTGATGCCACGGTTGGTAGCGAATAATATTTGTTTATTGTACCCCGCAATTAAGGCATTCCATTCAGAAACCTAGCGAGACCTCGTCACTGATCCGGCGTGGAGCTATAATTCGACTTCCGGACAAAAATCGCCCGCAGCAACACGGGAACCTTAGGCTTGGCTTGTTTGTCACGGTTTGCGGGACGTGACTGGTTGGGATTTGTACTCGACGGTTGCAAAGACCACCACGAATAACCATGGGAAGTTGCTCCGAGTGGCCTTGGAGACCTTCTCGTCGGGTGCTTCCCATTACGCTATTACGCCTATAGAAGGCGTTTCCAATCGGAGAGCCCTCGTGTGGACCTGAACTCCGCAGAGTCTCACGCTAGAGTTTTGGGCAAAATCGGTCCCGAAATAATGAGGATCCCGCTGCGTCTAACTGCGCGTTCATCTCAGACCTGACACCGGGCGACCACTGCATCGGGTGTCGTTCACCTTTCCGCATTCGTCCAGGTCATCGTCCAGGTCGCGTAACAGACGCGTGCTGCCGTGTGGGAGCAACATAATTTATCTTTCACATCAACCTCCCCAGCATCGCTCGGTTCGGAGGGTTTTCCGTCGTCCAAAGCCTATTTTCAGCACTCGCACTCTGCAAGGGACACTCTGCTGTCAAGAAGTCCTCGCCCCCGTTTCCTCGCCCAGTCGGAAAGTGTTTCTGCATCTCCCGAAATGCACCTCCGGATCGCATAAAGAACGATCTCCTTGGCGCGCATCATGTATGCCTGGCGTCGCACGACCGCTTATTAGTATTTTTAGACCGCGGAGCATAATTTATGGCCCCCGCGACACGAACGTGCGTTTGCTGCGCCTTTTGGGGGAAGGAAGAACTGCGATCCGCTCAATGATCGATGCGATAAGCGTGAAAGTTATGATGCAGACGGAAAAACGCGGAAATATTCGGCGTGGTGATGCGTGACGAATGAAACAAGTTATGATACAAGAATTTTATTATTTGATTTCGATGAAGATCATGATTTTATGGAGTTGTCCGCGGTGCCACCGCATGTTCTATCTTTTATGACCATCGTCTTAGCACGTCTGCAAGCGTACAGTTTATTCCCCTTTTACAGCTGCTATATGGATTTGCTTGGATTTTGTTCTCACTCGGTGTAATGCGTGACTAATTTTTAAACACACTTCTGAGAAAAATTATTCTCCGCAATGCTTTTCTTGATGGCTGATGATTCATTCTCATCGTCTAAAACATGTTTACGATATGTTTTATGACATGTTCTTGCCTTCGACATGCGTCTTCTGTCATTCAATCCGTTCCACAAACATTTCGCCACTCCGATGAACTTCCCATACGACGTATGTCGCTTCCCGTGCAGCTGCAACCGAACGTCATTAACATCAGAATGCAATATCGAACTTCTACGGGCCTGAAATGTGAACTCCATGTTTCCCCAGCCGTTTCCCCGGGGCCCGAGGTCAGCCGAGACATCCGCCCAGAGTTCCGGTATGAACCCATAAAACTGCTACAATGTAAGGTTCTGAATCTTCCAGCCCATCCAAGAGTAACTAAGGCAAAGGCGTCTCACTTTTGGATTTTGTTTTGGCCAAAGGTCTGGCACCGTATGGTCCGGCGACGGTGAATATGGAATATTTTATTTCATCACCGTCGTACATATGTTCTGGGTCGCGTCAGGAAGTAGCAACTCTCACTTTTTTGCTTCAAAGGAACGCAAAACATCGAGAAAGAACGTTCGAACGGTCTGCGGGCAGATATTTGCACGTCCAGAAAGAACACTTCTTCGGGCACACATTAGCACTTTCCCGGTGACTTCATGCTCGAGTTGGTTCGTTTGTGGTTTTTCTTCTTCCAGACAAACGAAACCATCCGAAGTGAAGGAAATGAGTTTCGAAGGAGAAGGTTATTCGAACCAGAGGATCGCGTCCCGAATCCGTATTCCATCCACTCGACAATGCGAATGTTATTGTCTGGCTGTTGTGGAGCCAGACTTGGTCAACCAACACTCCGTCGCCAATTATCTTCAGACCCCGCTCCCCATCCCGCTTTCTCTTCGAACGCCACGCGAGACCTCATCAAGACATCATGAATGGTAAATGGGATTGCTGACATTCCCGGCCATCGGGATCCGGGCGGAATGGAATTTAACGCCGTCGCGAAATGGAGCGTCGCGAACGATCAACGAGCTCGATTGGAGGGCGCACACACCATTTTCTTATTGTTCGCGACAATTAGTTAAAGCGCAACCATTAATGGGCATGTCGGTATGATTAATACAAATGTCCCCCCCCGACGAGCGAATGCATTCGGCCGCTATGGATTAGTCATTGGGAGGGAAAAATAGCAGGAGCAAAAATAAAGCAAATGCGTACAGCTGCCGAACGGAATTGGTCAAGTTGAGAAGCTGAGCGTGACGCAGACTCGTTAAATGAAGCTGGTTTGAAGTGTTTAAATAATGTAGATCGTTCTGAGTAACAACATTACCAGCAAACCGTATATGATTAGGTGACGCATGCATTGTAAAGATAAGCTTCCACAAGATTGCTTTCCCTTGAATAAGATCTACGGTTTCTTGCAAGTTACTTAATTAAATCGAGTCACTAGCGAACTTTTTTGTGAAACAATGGTATCATGACACATTTAATCATGTAAATAACAATATTATGTAATTTATAAATGTCGACACAATATTGTTGAAATTTTTATCAATCATGATCTAAGCACAATTATTCTTCAGAAAATCATCTCTCTTCCCCGTTTATGATGAAAAATACTCGGAAAAATCGTTTAAAAAAAAGAAAAAAGCGTTCCTCTAGTTGTGATATCGAGTATCTTTAGGGGTGAAAATACAGAAAACTTTGAAAAGACTGCATATATTTCGGCTGTAATTTATTTTTGAGGCATATTTCATACAGAACGGTCAAATTACTGATAGAAGAATAGATTGTCTTGGTTTCATAGACCAATGCTTTTTGCAGTAATGTATGGCCTTAAGAAAATCATGACATTCCTTATAAATTCTTAAGGAATCAAGCATATTAGTATAGCCTGTTAGAAAAATATGAATTTTGGACCCTCTGTATTACGAAGTACTAAGGTCGTTCTTTTGAAGTTGTATTTATTTGTTCTATTTTGTAAGGCTAGGATTTCTAGGAAAATCTTCTGTTAACTTTTTAGCAAAACAAATCTATTCATTTTCAAATCTATTCTCTTGAACGAGCTGATGACATCTCGTAAGACAAGCTTCTCGTGTTCATGTCATTTTGATGCTCCAGTGTGGTTCACGAATTCTTTCACGTCTTGCACAAATCTCACGTCACTAAAGACGAACGGTTGTTTCGACCGAAATTTGAATGGCCAATATATCTGTTAAAAATGTGTCACACTGGGTAATAGAGTTAACAGCACGCAAACTCTATCCGACACAAAGAAAAAACATTCCCTACAGCTGATCGCACCGCCGTAAAGATCCAATTACCTCATCCGGTTATGACTAAAAACAAAAACCCCAAAACTACCATGTATCCGAAAAGGAAAAAAGTAACACTTCAACAACCCGAAAACTGCACCGAAAACTGGCACTGCTTAATCGCCGTTCATCTTAATCGCTTCCAACTGTACAACTTGACGACCCAAAATTGGCCGTACGGTACCTCAAGGCAGTCCCCGTGGGGCCTCGACCCATCATGATGATCATCTCACTGTTGAGTGAAACAGGGGCTGCAACACAAAAGAAAAAAAGGCCCGGAACGAAAGAAAGGCAAACAGAACATTATCATAAACCAGCATAAACGGTCTCCACCCCGCGGACGAACTCGATACCGCAACATCAATCTTCGCGCATGGAATCGGGTTTTGTGAACGCACATTGAAGGGTTATTCTGTAGACACAGAGGAAGAACTAGAAGCAGGTGTGCCGGAGAAACCTCCTTCCTTTTGATCCTTGAAGAAGTTGTACACCGAGATGAAAGAGGACCTGGAGTGTTGTTTTTCCACCGAAGAAGCTCACATTAGGAGCAAGAAAATCGTTGTCACGCCACAAGATCATGTCGTTTGCCTTTCGGGAACACAAACCGACAAGCGTGTGGAAAATCGGTAGCGACGTCGGAGTGTGGCGTGTGCCTGCAAACCGGCTGCAATTAGCGTGATGAGAGCAATTTGAATCAGTTTAACGTCGACCGGTGGAATAGCGGTTCTTGATGATCGCTTCGCTCGACGGCAGAATTCACACCTCATAAGTCTGCAGGGAAAGCCTTGTTTTTCGTACCAACAGCAATGTGATACGAACAGAACTCGTGTGTCGTTCGGTTGCACGCAGCGGAAGTTGTTTTCGGATGCCGAATTCCTATCCGAAATAGATCCGTCCATTGTTTTTAGGTCCGTGTGAACGCATTCACTTGTAGAAAACGACATAATTCGACTGTTTCAAATTTTGGGACAATTTTCGAACCCAATCTGTGATTATGACGACATGCACCTCTCCACTAACGGTTCCAAGACCGACATTTATTTCTTCCTTCTCGACTCGAATCTCGTTCCAAATCGCGCTGGATGGAAACATGCATCAAGTTTTGGACACGTTTGGGACAGTTTTCCTCCAGCTCGTGTGACATTTATATGCCTTCCGTAACTGGCAGCCGCCGGGAAAATTGGTTCAACTTTCCATCGTTACCGGGGAGAAAATGAATGTGTTCCTCTTCCGGTCGAGAAAGCACGAAAGCACTCCAGCAAACCCAAAACTCGTTTCGTTCGTACAAGTAATAATTCATGCCGGTCCAAGAAGCCGTGTAAGTTAAATTTAAATTTAAATCACCCCATGTTAAATCACTATCCATTAAATGTCCAAATTAAACAAAAAACAAAATGCCACTCCATCCTCGCCGGTAATCGGAGAAAAATCAAATGCTACGTGCGGACAGACTAACGGTGCACCAATCACGCTTTTCACCTCACGCATCGCACCTCATAAATATCCGCCCCAGTCCGTCAACGGGCGATGTATCTGATTTTAAAATGCAAATTGCGAACGATGATCGTTTGCTTTTCGGTTTTCTTTGCCGGGACAAGGGATGTCATAATGACTGCTTGTTACAAAAATTGTCCCGTAACATTTTTTCTTTCGTGGATTTTCGGGTGGAAATTTAATCTACACGCTTCGTTTAGGTAGAAAGTGTCTTGCCATTCACTTAATTAATATACAATTGAGATGTATTTCGATATCGAAAAAGACCCGAAATCAAGTGGAACTGATTGCAGTTGAATAAATCGTAACCCTACACAATTTACTTTCTTAATTTTTAAACATTAATGTATACAGTTTGTTCCGGTAAAAAATACCTCAAAAGCGCTCAGATTACTTTTTTTTCTCGGCAACGGAATCGAGACCGATAAGATCTTCCCATCGAAGGGCTTCATATTTCACCGCGTCTGCATTAACCTCAATCGTGAAGCACGTGCATATGTCGCTTTTGGGGTTGGTCTTTCCACATTCCTTCCTGATTGATGTACGTCCGCTCCTATCTTTTACCTTTACGATTATTGAGGTTTTTAATGCATCCCACCTTCACGCACACACACACCTACGACTATCGAACTCATCAAATCGATCAAAATTCCATCGAACCACGATCGCTCAAACGGGGCTGCGGGAGGGAAAACTCGTCTGGAGCGTTGGGGGAGGACCGTGACCGTCATAATTACAACACACCCCGGTGTGTAACACCAGGCGTAACCTAAATTCGCCGCAGTGATTACGGTCCATGCAGTGCAGTGCCAGTTCTCCCCGGGGGCAATTAGCGTGGTAATTAATGTATTTTCCACACGTGGGTGAAAATCAGTTCCAGGCTGCGGGGGCCAACAGCATGTTTGCGTTAATCATGTAGGTTTTATTTCCGCGTTCGATACGGTGGTCAAACTTTGGGCGATTAAGCTGTAGGGGGAAGAAAATGCGTGTTTTCACCTATTTTTTACCCGAGACGTTGACGTTGTCGCGCGATTTCTCGACGGGATCCGGGAAAGATTCATTCCGTTTGGGCGAAAATAAAAAAAAACCCCGTTGGGCGGAAATGAAACGAAGGAAAACACGATGTGCCAAATTCTTCTTCCAGTCTCCGGCCGTCTGAGAAAATTATGGTCGCATGAAAATTCGCAAACCGTAGCCAAAACCACACCCCGCCCGAAGAAGCCACGCCATTTCGCAATTTCTAATTCCAACCAGCATGCGTTATTTAGCACGGCTTATTTTTATTTCCTTTTTTTCCTTGCTCTCCTTCCGCTTTGCTTTGCGTTTGATCGCTCATTGAAAATTTTCTCCGCAAGAAAAGCGCCCCCGAAAGCGGCTCGAGCCCGAGCCCGACTGAAATGTAGGTTCCCCAATTTACCAGCTTCTTAGCCACGTCTTCCACATCGAAGCCAAACATATCCTCCTCCACCGTTCGATCGATCAACGAATCGACAGCGATCGACGTCAGCGGTGGATTGCAGATTTTCTGCCTGCCCTCCTTCTCTTCGTCCCCGATCACGCCCATGACCCAGTTTCACGCACTCCACCCGCTCCGTACCTCCGTCGATCCAATTTGACAAATGAAGTGCGCGTGCGAGGCCAGACGAACGGAATCCGGGGCGCTTACTTTTACTGCGCTGAAGAGCAGATTAACTTCTGCTGACCGCTTTTGGGCTTTTCACTGGCGCCTTGGTTGAAGCAGATCAACGAAAGGCGTATTTCAACAATTTAGAATACTGTGAGCTAAATAAGGCTCTAAGAATACCAACACGTTCTACATAGGAATCATTTAAATAATGTTTGTCTGATACACAATGTAAGATAATATACATAAGTTTAACATGTCAATGTATAAACTTTGAATGTTCAAGTTCATTTGGAGAAATTTCGATTTTAAGTAGATTATTCTTTTCTAATTTTTATTTTGTTTCTTGATTGATTTCCTATATTTTCCTCATTTTCTTAAATTTTTATTTAAAGTAATCTTCCCCCTAGCATTTTCATTCTTTCGAAATTGAAGCTGAAGGTATTTAAAGAATTATTTATTCGTTTTATCAGTACAGGCCGCTACCTACAACATGTTCGTCGGTGCGTTACTTTGCAGGAGCTAATTGCAGACACACGAATCAATTAATAGCGCACAAGATTAATGAAAAATAGGGCATGGTTGGTTGAGCGCTTTTTTTTTTAATTTTATTTTATATCCGTTAGGTTTTTTTGCAATTTCTTTATAGCTCCTCGTTAGTAATTAACCGTTTTTTCAACGCGTTCCACTGTGATTGTTCAGTGAACAGGTGTGTTCAAGTTAATAGAGACATGCCCGAATAATTAAGATTATGTGAGCAATGGAAAAATGTTCCCCCTTTTTCGTCTGCGAATTTTCGTACCGAGTTTTTCTTCTTACAGTACACCTGTTAGTTTGTCACGAACAATTTTCACCATTATTCCCAACCCCAGCCATTAACTACTTTGGACAGGTTAACGGCCAGCCAGCTAGGAAGCGGTAAAAACCTTCAATCACTTAAGGTTGGGAGAAAACAATGAAGAAAAATCGACTTTCCAATTTCGCAAACCATTGCCCCGGAAGCACCGTACCGTCTGTCACAGCACGGATCGTTCGATCGCCATTTCTAGTTTTCCCATTCGCCAATCCGAAAAGAAAAGCCAACCAAGATCGATCCATCCGGTACCGTACCGTTCGATCTCTTTTTCTTTTTTAAAGTGAACTCACGAAATGACAATTAACTTTAAGCGAGGCGCGGCAGGGGAGGGGGGGCATCCGGAAAATCGATTCGCAGATTTGCCATTTGCCAAATGGGCATCAAAAAGGAAAAGACCTGGAGAACATGGATGGGAGCGGATCGCGAAACAAGTGGACAAACAAACGCAACAAATGAGAAAACACAAATGATGGAATCAATTTCAATGGTCTACTTTCAGCTGGAGCTTGGAGCTGATTTCTTTTTTCCTAACCACTTTCCTCCCCGCGGAGAGATTACTTCTCATGTTTGTGTTTAAAATGGCAAACATTACCCTTTTTCGGGGGAAAGGCTCTAGAATGATTACCTTTTATTTAGAGAGTTTTGGTAGGAGCTTACGAAAGGAAAAGTCTTTCAGAATGTTGTGAAAAATGTCTTCAATTAAAAATAATATTCCGAATGAACTCGAAACAAAAGTAACCAAAAACAAGTCGTAAAACAGCATAACCTTACCGTAAAGCATTCGAAAACAGATAAGACAAAACTGTGACGCAAATTAAATCTTGTACATTAAAAAAAAGGTCCGTGGGAAAAGTGAAAACAAATAAACCGTACACCGGAAATGCTCTTTCAACTGACACACGCACATTGGTGGCTGAAAGGCATTAGACTTTCGCTTTTTCTTGTTTTTGTCTCCGAGCCAACTTTGGCCGAAAAATTCCAACCCCAACTGGAAGCGCCGTTTTTTCTTTTTCCCCATCGATCGCCATTTCTTCAATCGCTGACAGCTCGTGTCATGTTTTCAACTTTTTCCAAATCGGAGATGAAATTTGCATCGCGCACAAAGTGGAACGGGTGCTGTCAGCATCGCGCCACGAAGGTACGGAACCCCGCCATGCACTTCGTCGTGCTGCTCGAAAGCTGTTGTAAATGATATTAACTCGATTTGACTCGTCAGGGTGTGTGCCTCAAGAGTTCAAACGAAGGTCCCTTTGCTGGACACGGTGGATTTGGCGGCAACCCGGCGGGTGAAAGATGAAAGCAAATTGGCCCCTCATCAACCGAAACCGGCGCGACTCACTGAGTCGATATAGTGGCAATCTTAATCAGTCATGCTTAACCCTTAACTTAGACCCGCCCGAGCCGCTTCAGGTCCGTCATGGGGCATGGAAAGGAAATGCCTTCCCTACCGACCCCGGGGCTGCCACTGTAAAAGATTTTCGCCTTCCCCCGTGTGGTAGGGTTGATTGATGCTAGCAGATAAATTTTTCGCATTTTCATCGCCACACTTCTCCGCGGCAGTGCGGTTTCTCGGTACGATCCACGTTACATTCCACCGCATGGTGGCTCGTTCGTCACACGATGTATTTTCCTCTGGCAAAGAAAATTGTCCCCTCCCTTGTTCGGGCCACTTTACAAAGTCCGCGGTGAAGAGGAGCTCAGTGTAGCATTAACACTCTAAGCCGGATTAAAGAAGCCTAGCTGCTCGAGCAAGTGAATTATGTTGCGGTTCAGGGAACAGCAGGAAACGGCGCGAATATTGCGGTGAGCAATCAAGAACGGAATGGCGAAGCAGGCCGGGAAACCAAACCCCCCTTCCTTCCCGTTTGATGACAAAGTAGATGAGGGATGGCGAACAAATCAGGGTCTTGTTTCGAGCTAATTAATTTCGCCCTCCGTCATATCTCTTTTCCTTCGCGCGAGTCATAACTCCATCGAGGAATCAAGTGAGATCAAGAATTCTTCAAGAGTTGTATACTTTTTGTTCCTACCTCGCATTAACTCTTTGGCGAAGGGTTTGTAGAGCTACCAAAAGGTAGACTTATCCAGAAGACATACCTTTTAGACACTTACAGTCTTGTGTTCAACGCGGATATTTCGCAAATGTTGACCCGAGGCTCCAATTATTTTCCCCAAAATTGTATCCACCATCGTCTCTTACCTGGAATTAAAGAAACAAATGGAAAGAAGGCGTTAATTATGTTGAATTTCATGGTTACCTTTTCTCTGGAACATACGTCCCAAATCATATCACAACGAATTGGAGCAACACCGTTTTGGGTGAAAGCAAACATATCAAACAGCCTGTACGCGAATGAAGCTTGTCTAAATTGGAGAGAAATTGCATGGAAATAATAGTCCGTGCGGAAAGAAGTCAAGTCCTCCACTCGAGACGTAATCTTTCTGGAAGGTTTTGCATCGATTCGTGAAGTCCACGGAAAATGATTCCCTCGAATTTCTTCGCTTATCGCTTATACGCGAAACGAAGAAAAACTGAAGCTTCCTACAAGTAACAGCAAAAACGCAAACACCCACAATCAAACCTTAACAATTTCTCCTCCAGCTACAAACGGAGCATAACGGTCGAAAACAGCGATTGTGATTGCATTCGAGCGCACAAGACCCGATTGTGAGCCATCGACCTGCCTCCTCGGATCCTCTACGTGACCTCGATAAGCGTGCCTTCAATTGGATCTAGCGCATTCGTTCGCGATCCAGAACCAACGGTGCAGTTCCCTCTGATAACGGCGAGTCCACCCCAATCGAGAGGATTCTGTTTGCTCAACAAAAGAACAATTAACGTTGCCGCCCTGACAGAAGAAGTCGGACACACTGTCTCTCCCTTTCGACTTCTTGTTATGTCCATGTTGCGCCGAGGGGAAAGTTTAATTAATTGTATCAAATTAAATTACAGTCACCGTCCGGATCCTGGGACGCGATTTTGGTAGGTTCCCGTCCATGGTTCTTGGCGTGAGTCAGTGCGTCGTCGGATGCCGCGAGGACGATTGCCGGCAATTAGCTCCATTTTAATCATGCGCTTTCTATTTCAACATCGCGTGACATCGCGCCGCAATGTCCAGCCCTGGCGTTTAAGGCCGGTGCGTGTTTAGAAGCTGAAGTATTTTTAGCTCGCAAAAACGTTCCCGAGTTGGCGAAATACCTAGAACTCGCGTCCGATCTCGTTCTGCTCTGCGACACATTCCTAATCAGAAGCGCAGTCTCTTGAGGTTGAGGATGGGAGGAAGAGGACTTTCTGGTGCCAAGACGACGGCACCCCAAAAAGATGCCCGCCGTTTTCGAGAACTACACCAGAAGGTACAACATTTTTGGAGGTACTTCACAGTTCCAAGAAAAACAGCTACGAATGCGACTGGTTTAGGTTAGGCCGCTGACAAACGTGGGTTAAATTTAGAGTTGCACAACACCATCCGCAAGTCCCAGAAAGGGTGCCTACTGGGCGGGAGTTTGCAAAGCGTCAATGCGTCCCCGAGTCCCGTGCCTCGAGCTCGTTGATAACTTGTCACATCATTAAAGGCACAGACCGCGAGCTCAGGGTGTGACTGAGGGCCGAACCAAGCCTAAGTGAACAGACGACGCACACTTCAAATGCCTATACGGCGTGTTTGTGCAGGGAGGGTGAACAAAAAGTGCAACAAGAAAGCAGCACTTGTAGGCATGAAAGTGAAAATTTACATCTACCACGTTTCCCCTTTTTGGGAGTGCGTGTCGTCTGCAGCATCGGCTCGGGGAGATTTATTTTTAACACCGGGAACATGTACTCGAGCCAGTGCAATGTGTCAGGTTTGGTTGTTCCTGGAAGGATCTCTTGAAAGCAGACTTAGGGAGTCTATATTGATTTCATCTTTAGACTAGTTTTGTCTAAGTTCTAATTACGTTCAGAAATTGGAGTAGTCTTGTAAGATACAAACATGAGTGTGTACTTGACATAAGAAAAGACTCAATGCGAACAACACAATTTTGCCGCCAGAACGTTGTCAAAAATGTCTCAGAGAATAATTACCTCTGTGTTCTTCCAAAACAGCGGGCTGTCTATCTCTCACAAGACACACTTGTACAAACAGAGGCCACCTCAGAACTGATCGAAGAGATCGTCATGCCAAGATAGCTATCGATGGAACTTGTTCTACACGAACAAGCGAACACTCGAGATACGTCCATAGCATAACTAATTGTCAACTAATGTCGCGGAATTTCGGAAGAACTCCAATTTCGTGCCCGGAGGCTCGCACGGTAGAGCTCCCCATTGTTATTTTCGGTTCGGCCAGGAAGTTTCCCCCGGTTAAGAGGACAATTGTCTGAAATTGTCGACACATAACGATTTCGTGGTTGGCTGACCAAAAGGAAAAATGGCTTTATTTGGGCTCACCATGACATTGACCTGTGTTGGGGCTTTCGTTTTGCCACGAACCAGTCAGACAGGTTTTGAGGCGTTCGGCCCATTCCAGTCAAGGACACTTATGCGCCCCGCCCGACGTCCCGGTTGTCTGTCATTCGCGTCACGCACATCAAACGACGACAATTTTGCAATCGCAGTCCGAAAAACCGCGAACTGCCACTGGCAAGACATTCCGTATTCCGGTGAAGCGCTCCCGAGGCAACGACGGGAGATGGCCGTATCAACCTCTCCCCCCCCCCCGTGTCAGCATTAGCTTCTTCTTCCTGACCTGGCAGGTTGGATCCGCTTTTTGACAGCTGCGTGTTTTACATCACAAAACCGGGCTGGAAAAGGTAGGAGGTTCGGTATCGGAAGCCCTGGAAAAGACCTGCGTGACATTGGTGTCTTGGTAGCTCCCGATTATCGAGCTGCACGCTGTCGACCCTGTATCGTGTTTCACTTCACGCGTCATGTTAAGTTATTTAACAGAACCGACCTCTACATTCTGACCAACCAGACGCCCGGTCTCTTTCCCTCCGACCGATCGTTGACCTCGCTTCACGAATTTCTCCGTCGCCTTTCGGAACCAGAAGTAGCGCATCATTAACACCGTCGCCGAAGCGCCGAAAACGCCTAAAACACGTTGCGTCGCGGTGCATCAGATCTTCATCTCAACCTCGGGCGGAGTCTAAACACATCGGACAGCACTGCATATCAAGCTTGCACTAATTACGCCGGGAGACAGCAGACGCCTACCCGACGCAAAGAGTCGGAAAGAGTCCAAAGACCTCCCCGGGAGAGTCACGAGCTGAGAAGTTTTCCGGGTAGTTCCAAGACAGGGGACTTCCAAAAATATCACCATCAGGTTGCATCAACTAACTCAGAGATTACTGGACCACAGCCGTACAGAAACATCGATGGGTCGGCGGGAACCTGCAACCAGCCGACCCGAAGTTGGCCGGCGACTCAAGTTAATTATCGATGTTAATTACTTGTTTAGAGCATCGCCGGCCGTTTTGTCTAGGGCCAGAGATTCTAGGAAGTGAGAATCAAACCGAAAACCAACCGGCGAGGAACACACGCAAAGTCACGCCACCGAACCACCGAAGGTACTCTTCTGGATCGCCGGAACGCATACGTAGACGGCCAGTTTGTGGCAAGTGTGAGAAGTTCTTTGGGGGAAGTTGGTCCGTCTTGGAAGGTAGGATGCTTCACTGGTAAAGCAACCCGATGCTGCGATGACTTTTGCGATGATGATGATAATTAATCTCTGGTGGTGTGGCCACATCACGACGCACAAACCTCAACCTGGATTTTATGTAATGATTTTTATTCTTGATTTTCTCAATAACAACTAATAATATCTTGCAAACCAATTTTATTACGTACTTTTTATTTAAAAGATATCAGATTATAAAATCTTCGTTCCACAGTGTGCAAAGGATTTCATCACCAAAAAGTTATGTCAACATTTCAATATATACAAAATTATAGAAATGATTTATCAATAGATGAATTGTAAATTCAAAAAAGTGTTACAAAATCCGGCAAAACGGCAAATTTCAGGTATCGGAAAACTGTATCAACATAAATGTATGTAAATAAAGGAAACCATTTATCTTCGTACAAAAAATATTTAAAAGTCGAAAAGAAATATTTGCTAACCGACGTGCAAGATAACAGTTTGGCTACACCCTTCCACGTTCAGCTGTATTTGTCAATGGCAGCTGGCGCGGATGCACCGCATCGAAATCCCATCGTTCAATGTTTATGTTGACGGTTGCCTGATAAGGCGTTTCCAAATTGATCGCCTAATCGTGAGCAAACTCTTCAAAAGTTCCTGGGTTCCCTGAAATTTCTCGCGCAGTGGGGAAACCACTAAGTGGAGTTGCCTTTTACTTCACCGGAGTCGGTTCTGAGTGGTGCTTTATGCCTTTTTATACCTTAAGTACGGTGCCTCACTTGCTTTTACTTCAAGGGGGATAAATCTTACTTTTTACTCTTAGTAATTACAACTTCCTGGAATTTTAAGGGTTTCGCCAATAATACTCATTAATCTATCTCTAATACTAAGACATACAGGGACCTCCTAGAGCTGGCTCCCACGTCCCAAATTCCCACCGACCCTTAGAGCTTTCGATCGGGTAGATCAAAGTTGCAGCCTCAGATCCGCCGTTCGCCGAACCGATCAGGTTTCTTCATTAATCTATCCTTAGAAGAGTTCTTAGTAGCAAACACCCGCTTCTGGCGTGGATGCAGCGAACCATTGCGGAACCCATCCAGGCAGCACACGGGGCCTCCAAGACGGAGGCTTAAGCACAAACGGAGTAATAATGCCAATAACTCATAACCGATTCGCTACGGCATCAGTGGGGCTCAGGTAGTCCCAGAATGATCGTGCACTGAACCGTGCGCACCGCGGATGGGTTTGATTTAATTTTCCCTCCCCTTACGAACGGAACGGTCAAGAAACGGGGAAAATAAGCTACCAGCAGCCTTCTGCAGCCCGCCCGCCAGAACACGCGATGTTGATCGGCTTTTGGCTTTAGAAAACCGGACGTCGCGTCGGGTACTTCGCGAATCGTGGCGTTGCCCGAGGAGTTTAATGACTCCCTCGCGGGACGATAGAAGTTTAAGCAGTGCATTTATGGCTCGGGAGGCCTTCCCGCTTCCCTTTTCGCTGCTACTTTTCGGCGGCTACCGAAAGATACTCAAGGCCCCAGGGGGGATTGAAGGCGATGATGACGAACCAAAAACAATCGAACCGTGGCGGCGCCGGCTATGTCTTGAGGTTCACCTGGTGCCTGGCGTTTGGCAAAAAGGGCATAATAAAAGTCGCCACTGCGCGTAAACACGATTTGCGGGTTACCATAAAGCCCGGGCTATTCCGGAGTTCGGCCCACGGACAACCGTTATCTTCTCTGAAAGTCCGAATTTGGATCCCTGATTTGGGACAATAAAAATTGCTGCTGTAAAATTTCGCCGGGATTGATTTCCAGTTTACGATTGTGATTTAAATAGAACTTATCTTCCGATTATGTTATAACGAGATTGCCTTTGCGCCCAACGGAATGCTACCCTTAATGAGCCTTAATACGTCCGATTATCCAAGCCTAAGCTAGGATATGTTTTCACACAGGAATGTGTGGAAACTAATTGGAAATTCTATCCTATTCCAGCCATTCGCACACCTCATCTACCAGTGGCTTACCAATCGATTGTTCGACACGAAGCTCGGCAATGGAAGTTGGCGTGAGATCGCGCTTCAGAGATTTGCGGTTTTTGTGGTCCCGACCTGCAGGAGTCACTACCGAGATTTCCGAGCTGATTTCGTCTAGAGAACAAGTGTTGTACGCAGCCGAGTGGAAACTCTTCCACCTGACGATCACCATCGGCAGCGCGCTGACAGATGGGAAGGTTACGTCTTGTTCGCGTTTTTACTTCTTTTGCGAATTTAACCGCAGCCAATCATCGCTTCTAACGGAAAAGCTCCAGAGACCAGCGGGTTGCGCACCTAGCCTCGACCTCGACTCGTGCGCTCGCGTTTGACTGCACAGCCATATTTGGAAGCCATTTTGCTAGTTCGCAAATAAACTGGTTTACTACATTTACGCACAATATGGACGATTAAATCGATGCCCGCGAGCGGTGGGTCACTATTTATGTAATCAGAACGATACCAGTCGAAGCGACGCCTTATTGAGAGGATGTTGTTTTTGCTAAGCGGTACTTCCAATGCAGCTATTTCTTTGGACACAACCCTAGTGCATTGCTATATGCACACCGCACCAATCTAAGGGGTTGGTCCAAATTGGGTGGAATAAGATTTTCATTACTTCATAAAACTTATCTTCCCAGAGCACTCAGCTGCACTTAACCTTTGCCCTGGGTGTGTTTTCCAAGTGAAAGTACTTCACCTAAGGGTCACACTTTCATTAAGGGTTAGTCGCATGTTAAACTGAAGCCGAACTGCTTCGGCGGGAGCTTTCCTAACTCGAAAAACTTTCCATTCCAACCTCCTGGGTAGGTCTAAATCTTGCTTGTCTCTACATCGCGCGTCTATACCTCGCGGGAGGTGACTTAATTAATGTTGTTTTGACACAGGGTAATCATGAGATATGCGTTTATGCGTGTGCACCTGACTGTGTCGCGTCGGTTGACGACGGAGGAAGGGGATTTCCATTTCGAGACTTTGAGAGAGAAAAACCAAAAAAGAAGACTTGAACCACTACACTTCTCCATCCTCCATCTGCCACGTTCCTTTCCCGGCGTGTGATTTATAATCTAATTCACTTTGGAGCTTCCCGTGCTCCAAAACCATTAGTGTTCCCCATTCAATCCGTTCGCCATCACGCCATCGTGTCTTTTGGGGTTTTCCTTTTTTTCCATTTCGGTTGAAGAAAGGTTTCATCTTTTATGTTTTCATACTCATATCTGCCACGGAGTGTGTGCGTGAGATAATTCTCTTTTCGCGTTGCCGTGAACCGTGTGTGAGCCAAATAAAACACTAGGAGCAACATGCAATGGAATGCTATGAATGAAATGAATATGAGAAAAAAAAACGTCTGACACTCCCCAAAAAACCCAACGCGGGAAGGGTCAAGGTTGAAGATAGTTTTTGTTTTGTTTCTCATAGCTTCACGAATATAAACTGCAGACTAAGGAGTAAGGCTCACTGTGCATCACAACTATCGCCAAGTGGATAAACGTTCACATACTTGAAATGTTGTTAAAAGTAAAGGCAACCGACAAAAAAAAACTACGGTATGTGTGATGTTTTCCAGCATGGTT
Source organism: Anopheles sinensis (assembly GCA_000441895.2). NCBI lineage: Eukaryota > Metazoa > Arthropoda > Insecta > Diptera > Culicidae > Anopheles > Anopheles sinensis. The sequence goes on from KE525331.1 coordinate 926,488, forward strand.
TGGCCTTTTTTCCAACCCTCAATCATTAGCTAATGTTTATATTTAGTAGGTTTGTTTAGTGCTTTCATTTTTTTGGTAGAGTTCAGCTTTTTTAAATTACTATGCGTGAACCGGCCAACTGACTGATAGGGTAATATCGCGTCTGCTTCGTGTTGGTCGGCACGTTAAGCTATTCCTCTTTAGCATGGAGTTAGCGATACGAGACGATACGGTCCTCAACACGAGCGGTTCACACGGAAAATGATGGCATGAAACCGTGCAATAAACACTCTCCGACATTTGATGACGTTTGAAACGCCTGTCAATTGGTTTTTGCTCTTCAAGATAAAGCAATTTTTGTGAGTAATTACAAAATGACTCTTTTTTTCCATTACACATTCTTGACTCGCCGGTTTACGATTGCTCACACATAAACACTTGTCGTGATTCATCAGAAAATGATAAGCTGATAACAACGCTGAGGCAGTGATTGGATTCTTAAGACAGAGGAAATTGCATTTCCTTTCGGTACCTCCAACCAGGGCTCTTCAGAGTAACACTTATCCACACTTATCTCCTCAAGAGAGTGGCGAAAGATTCCACGAAAACGGCACAAGATCGTCTGTTTGTCAACGGCAAACAGAATGCGCATGGGAAAGTGTTTATCTTGCAACGCACAACATGCAGCGTATTTGCCTCCTGCAATGATTCATACACCGGTTGTATGGGATTCTTCCAAACTGTCGTTCGAGTTTGCGTGGCATTCTACTGCCGGTCTTACCATCCGGCATATGCATATTTACTGTTTTTCCTTTTTTGAGTCATGGTATTTCCCTCCAACCGAGCGTTCGGAGATGTAGCTTGTTTGATAAACATGTGGCACACACATGTGCCTTACCTCGGTAGGGAAAGATCAGCTCAACTGCTTAAGCCCGCTACGGAAATCGCTTCGGAAACTTCACGTGTGCAAAAATATGAGAATGCGCCTCTACCCGCATCGGCTTCAGGAAAGGAAACAAAAATGCTGATAAAGCAACTACACTCCGATGGTCGGCACCATATCGTACTCCGTTCAAGGGTAGTAGCGCAGAACCCGACCCGACACCAGATATCAGCTGAGGTCCCGTGGGAGGTCGTTACACCGCACAAAACTTCGTTTCGTTTTCTTCCAGACTTTGGTACGGCTCTGTTCTCCAGTGTTTCATTACGCCGTCTCTCTCTCTCTTTTCCTTTATAACTCCTATGTCCATCCATTCCGAGCCCGCTGGGAGCCGCTTCGCTGATTCGCAAATCCGCACCGGAACGGCTCCGGGGCGCGATCTGCTAGAAGCTCGGATCCCGGTTCGCGAAAACGTCAGACCTCTGGGCGGTCAGTCATGCCGAACAAATGCCGTTAATTAGAATGGGTACGCCAATCGGGCGTTGCTAGCTTCCAGCGCGAAACCTAGACCTAGGCTGGATATCTAATGCTCCAGCTACTCCAGAGCTACTCCAGAGGAGCCCGATGGGCAAGCAGAATGATGGCAATTTCGCTTCGTTTGGCCTTAAACCCTCTTTCGTCCGGCGTAAGAGCAATGGGAACAGGCAGTACGAACAGGCAGAAGAAGCAGCAGAAGGGCTGATTATTTTGTGAAGAAAAGCGCCCGGAGCGAGGCCACGACGGCATGGCCGGATGTGGCCGCGTCGTGGCAAATGGTCGTGGCGATACAGCAGCACCACGCCGCGGCCTCAGCTCCACATGGCACCAGAACAAAGAGCACATGGTAAGATGTTGTTTTCATTTGTTTTTCCCCTCGAGTTCGGAGAAAAGACAAGAAAACAAGGTCTATCGTAGGGTAGAGGACGACGTTCGAGATAGTCCTATCGCAACGTTGATGTTCCAGTGCAAAAGTTTGGACCAACTCTTATCTAACTGTTGCCAACGTAGGGAAAGTACGGACAGAATTCGGTGGAAGTGTATACTTGAAGGAGTTTTAACTATAGACTCGATTTGCAGAACTCCTATATGATTTCTATGACATACTCCAGTCAAAATCGGTGAACTTACCTTAGCTCCAATCTGGTTACCGCACTGACCGGCCTGCAGATGCACGATTTCTCTCATGGTGACGGTGGAAAGGTTTTCGCTGCTGGACAAACGGTCACAAAGAGTTTTGGAAGCAACGAGTTCACGCACTAATCGGGCGGTCACTAGGCACAAGATCACTTCTCCAACGGGTCGAGATCGACTGGCGATCCTAAAACTTTGCCTGCACACGTGCACGAACGACTCACAAAAGCCACAGAACGGGTTGTATGGGATGGCTTGAAGGCTTCCTAAAGGCAAGCGCAGCTATCGATCCGAACGATCCGACTACGAGTAAAGTCAGCTACCGACTGAACCAACCGTCCAACTGCAACCGACGATCGAGGCTGTGGAACACACAACACGCGAGACACGCTGCTCGAAAAGTGCACGAACACGTGAGATCTGCTCGAATCTTGCTGCTGTGAGTTGCGAGAACGCGCGTCGGTGTCTCAAACGGGCTGAGAGAAAGAGAACGCGAGAGGGAGAGAGAGAGAAAGACCACGCGGAAGCTGCGGTAGTGTCGTGATTTTCCGTGGAAAACACTCTGTTTCCTTCCGGGCGTGAAGAAAGCGAACCCTTTAGCTCGACTATCCAAACCGTTCGATGCAACGTGCAAGCGCCGACTGGACGATAGCGCCGGCTGGATGGGAAATTTTATCATCCGCTGCCGAGCGGCCCAACATCGACGATCGCGTGCGGAAGTTTGTATGCGTGCGTGGAAAACTCGCACCCAAGCTTCGCCTTTTTACTTTTTCGCTAACGGCAAGTGAGGTGAGACAATTCGCCAAACCAAATCTGCCCGCTTCAAGAGTGGAGCAATAGGACAGACGAAGCTGACGGAGGTGACAGCTAAGTTCAGCTGAGTTGCTGAAGTGGAGGCTCGTCGGTTTGTTGACCGGGGCATCTAGACAATGAGATAAGAAGACCGCTAGAAGGGGCAGTCTATGATTCATCACGTCGAGCTGATAAGATAATGCAGGCAGTGATTTGTTGTTTGTTTGAACCCAAGCATTGATTGCTTTAATCTGTCGTAAAGGTTAATCTCGCACGAACCTTACTCACATTTGTGGTTGTTTTGCTTAATTTAATCAACTTCTATGTGTTATTTATTACTCGACTTTACAATTGTTTTATAATTTATTTCCCAATTCTTAAGCTACTTCTGATTTATTCAAAATTGATTTCGTATGAAATTCATCACAGTACTATACAAGTTTTTTTTACAATCCTTTACTGGTTATAAACTTTATTCTTTTTCTTCTTCCTCTTTTACTTTGATATTTAAACAGCAATTTTTCAGTTTTAGCAAACTTAGTTTACAGGTTACAACTTGTAAACTTTGTTCTATTTTTTACCTTGTTAAGTTTTCAATTGTTTGTTGTAGTAGAATAGTTTCACAATTTGTTTTCCAATTCTTGCGCCCTTTCTGTTACAATCAAATTTTAATTGTATGAAATCTATCACAGTATTACTCAAGTAATTTTTTAGTTTTGGAATATTTTTACTAGTTATAAACTTTATTCTTTTCCTTTCTAACCTTCTTTCACTTTGATATCCAAACAGTAGTTTTTCAGTCTTGGCAATTCTAGTTTAATACTTGTAAACTGTATTCTATTTTCTACTACTTTACTATTTTTATTATTATTTTTTTATAACTACTATTATTTTCTAATACTGCTACTACTTATATTTTCTACTACTTTGATAACTTAATAAGTCTTCTGCAGTTGGGTTAAAAAGTAACTTTTTATTGGTTAAGTGATTTTTATTTATTCAAACTTTATCTTGAACAAAACTCATCAATCTTTCCACAGGGTTTTTTTAGTTTTGGCAAGCCCAATATACTACTGCTAATAAAATTATTCTTCTTATTCTTAATTTATTAGTTATTCTTCTTATATTCCTTTTTCTTTTTGTTTTTAATATACTACTACTATTACTACTAGTAACTATTCGTCTTCTTTTGTTTTATTCCCCGTAAAAAGGCTATCACTTTCATTTCTTTTTCACATGAAAATTGTGTATTTGAGTTTCCGGTGACATTTCAGCTCCACGAAGTCATCTGAAAACCCAGTCCCAGTTTTCCGCGTGGCGTTCGATCATGGGCAATACCAACGTACGGCGCGCAGAATCGCTCACGATCGTTCGATCCCGAAACGTGGAGCAACCGTTCCGCGATCTTCTCAACGCGCAACGGTGCGTCGGTATGGCACACGTCAAGACGAAAGAGGAAAACGGAAAAACATACATACAGTCACGCCAGCAAACGGTACAAAAAGGGAAAAAATTGAATCATCCACCAAAAAGCGCACCAACACCCACACACACACACACACACTTATGGACCGCGGGAGCTGAATCTCGGGAAGTGGGGAAGAAAAACTCCCGTTTCAAAGTTGCTTCCATTTCGGTCGTTCGTTTTCTTGCTGCCGTATTGCTTCAGCTTTTTCGCCAAACGAGAGCGCACATACATACATATAGTGCCAAAAAAAAAAGACGGGAGGAAAAGCGTGCGTGTGTGTATCTGCATCCCGGCATTGGGGGGACCGGCGGCGGATCGGTTCGGTTCGGGAGGCAAACAAATGGAAAATGGAAGAAAAAGTGTATAATTTTATTTTTAACCGATCATCGCCCTCCAACTGCCTTTCGCCTCGACGCGAGTCATCCGCTCGCAGCATAAGCATTTTCGCCAACGAAGCCAGCGATCATGCTGCAGCCGAACCGGTGTGGAAAAACACCATGCATATGCGCATGCTGCAAGTCCATCGTGGGCCGCCGGTTTCGCACCATTTCCATTGCTTCGTTCTCTTTGCAGCTCGGTTGCATTGTTCGCGCTTTTCGACACGTTTTGGTTTCTGCACGTTTTTCCTTTTTTTCCCCCGTCGAGATCAGAGACTGGCAGTTTTCGTGGCTTCGGGAGGCAGATCCCACCATTAAGCCTTGAACAAGTTGGCTTCAAATTTTGACAAATCTAAAGTAATTCTTTCATTAGCACTAGTAATGTTTGAACTTAATTGAATTGATTTGGTTTAAATATTGTTTTTACAATTTTTCCAATTTATGTAAAGCATTATTTAGAATAATATAAAAATTTGTCGCTTCTATATAGTATTAAAATGTCTTATAATAATTGAAAGATACCTACCGATACTTCAGTAAATGGAAAAAACAAAAAATTTAAATATTTTTAAAGCTATTTATTAAATTATACTTATTTATTGTGCCTTAAAAATATTCCATCTTACGGTTCAGGGCACAATAAATCAGTGTAAAATTTAATTACCTGATTTACTAACATATTATTTTCTTAAATGAATTGAATTATTTGAAAGATGATTATTAAAATTAACAGGCATAACAAAATTATTCAGAGATAAGTTTTGACAAATGAATTGATAGTTGACGAACAAACTTTTCATAATACGTACAATTATCCATTATGAACATTCGAACAAACAAAATTTTTTTATTCTTGGATTTATTTCCCTGCACAAGCTTAGTTTTTTTTTCCTCTTGCTGTACCATTAAATTATTATTGAAATTGCACTAAGGTTATGCTGTGCATATATTTAGCAAAGGTCGGATTTTTTTATATTTTAATTGACGGAAACATTTTAGTAAAGCAATTCAAGATTTTAAAACACAGTCGCAAACAAGCATAACTTATTTCACTAACTACTTAAACTTAATATCACACACAAAAAATTAAAAGCTTCAGTGAGTACCACGGGATTCATCAAAATAAATACACAAATTAATTGGATGGAATGGAAAATGAAAAATCATGGACCATAGCTGATTTTCCTTTACTTTTCCCAAATTCCGGTGCGAGTGACTTTGCCAAACGCCCGTACAATGATCACCTGTAATCAATGGAAAACGCTAGAGTCATTCACATTCATACGGCTTATCGGAGACGACTCCGTTCACCATCGTCATTTGGATTTTTTCTCGTACCTTTCGCTCCGTGACGGAATGGCAGTTTTCAGGTGCGCTTTATTTTCGTTAGATAGCTGACACATACTCTTGTTCATACAATAAAGGTACATTCAAACATGCCAAGGAAAAACCATTCGGGAAAAAAGAGTCAAATTTAATGCTTGAAAAAAAAACTCCAATCCGTGTCAACCAGAAAACAACTCAACTGTCTAGCAAAGATAGAGAAAAAAAGCTCTTCATCAGGGACACATCGAATAAAAATGGTGAACCTGCTCGGGAACCGAAGCCCGTTTGAGGTTGAATTTTGATAGCGATTTTTCATTGCCTTCATTTGGACATTTTTGCTGTGTTGTTTCCGTTGTGAATTGTTGAATAGTGTGTGATGTTTCGTTTTCTCCACCAAATAAAAAAAACACCCGATGTCACCCCATTCCGTTTGCCCATAAATCCCGCTGACGATCACGGCGCGGAAAATAGAAGAAAAGGTGGAGTGCGATCCAATCCGGGAGACGATCGCTTCCATTTCCACGCTGCCAAACGCACCAGCGAACGCAGACAGAATCAGACCGATTCGTTAAACTTTATGGGCTGTTGGGTGTAAAAGGAATGAGCATGAAGAGGCGAGGGAATGGGTTGGGAAAATGAGGAAATTCGCAAAAAGTAATCACACTTTCGCAATTCGAATTTTTCGCCTTCCTATTTAATTTATCTTCATCTTTCTCCCCATCTTCAGCGGGAGGTTTTCTTTGCATCATCCTCCCCACCCGTGACCGCTTCCACACATACGTGTCATGTCGCCCCCGCACACCCCCTCCCATACTCGACCACACCCGAGGGGTGGAGTGTTGTTTTTTTGCGCTCTCGCAACGAATCCCATTTCTTTCCCTCTTTCCTTTTTATCAATTAGATTAATTATAGCCCCCAAAACACCGAAAAACCGCTGCTTCGCTGGAGCGCCGGGAAACCCGGTTGGAACATCATCATATTTCCGCGGTTCGGGGTGTGTGTTTTCCGTCGGGCGGGTTTCACCTTAGCCCCTTTGGCTGGCGTGGGAGAGCCCCTGGGGGGTGGTTGGGGGAGTCGGATGTTAGGCCAGGTTCGCTGCACTCGCGGGATTACACCTCATATGTGTGTATGTTGTACCTGCTTTCAATTGAGAGAGAGAGAGAGAGAGAGCAAGAGAGAAAGAGAAGATCGCGTCGGTGATCGTTTGGGTCAAACTGGTGAAGATCGACCTTTTTTTCTGGTAAAATAACGAAACACCGCAACATTTCCCCCATGTGTTTAATGTTTTATGTATCTATCGATAAACTATTTACATTTTTATAGGAAAAGTCCTACATTCCTCTTAGGCAGGTCCAGCATGACGGGAAAACACAGTTCTTTTCGAAACCATAAATGAAAGCCAAAAATTGGATTTTCAACGCATTATTGAACACTGAAAGAGGAGCTTTTAACATGCAGTTATAATTTTAAACTTGTTACTCAACGATATTGCTTTGCGAGTAGAATACTGTTCTCTTTAAATCATAAAATCAGTTATACATCTAGTATCTTAACATGTTTTTTACACGTTTCCGAAAGTTTGTTGATTTTAATTTAATTCAACAGACCACATTTTTAACATTTAGACTAAGTGAATATTAACAAGCTTCGTATTTTAAAGTCGTTGTTTTCTAAGGTTTATACATTCTAAAATGAAAAATACACATCTGTAATTAAATATGGATTCAGAAACTAGAACACATTTTTAAACTTCAGAACACTTAAAAAATCTACTTTCGCCTGTAAGAAAATAAACTTTTAAAAGAAGATGAATTAGAAACGATTCACTATCTTGGGGAAGAAATTGAGAAATTGCTATAAACTAAACCAATTTTTTTAATAATACGCTGCGTTCCAAAATTATTGCCTATCCAAGATTTTTCAATCTAATGCTAATGTAAATGATCGACGGAAAAAATAAACAACAGAAACATATTGTTTAATAGAAATTTGTTTTAGTTCTGTTTTTTTTTCAGAACAACAAAATATGTAATGATCAAACATTTAACATTAATAATGTACCAAAATGTACCAAAATGATTTATTGACTTACTAAATATGAATTTGGAGCGTGAAAACGATTAATTTGAAGCATATCGCTTGTAGGCATATCAAACCGTTGTTATTGTGCTTACAAAAAAGATGTGCGAAGCTCATTAATAATTGTGTGAATGATCCCAGTTCATATGGTCTTCAATTCACATTCAATCAAAAGTTGCCGCAAGATAAATAGCGATTTTGTGGTTGAATCTTACCAAAACTATTGTGAGTCGAACACTCAATTCTTGTACTGATATTGTTAGAGAACCCATTAAGAAAATTTAACACATCGACATCTTGGACAATCATTTGCAGCCATATCTGGAGCATTACAATACTCAACAAGCATTATTTGCAAGCAAGATAATGCTTCTGGGCATGCAAGAAAGACAACGAAAACTTAACTTGCACGATCGGAAATCGAAAATATATATTAGCCAGCAGTTTCACCAGATCATAATCCATTACAAAATTTTTGGATAATGTTAGTTTGAGAGGTTTAAGAAGATGGAAGACAGTACGATAAAACGCAGGAGCTTTAAGTTGCTATCCGAAATATTTGGTGTTCTTTGTCAATTAATACGTTGAACAAAATTATAGGATAATATGCCATCATGAATTTTTCAAGTAATAAATCGTAGCGGAGGATTAAATCATCACATTTTCACCCTTTGATGCTAATTTTATGCGTTATTTAAATAAAATCCTACAAGAGACTATCGTTTTGGGACAGTACTGTTTTCAGTTTCTTGGTCGCAAAGGGATTGTTTTATCATTTTCCCCAAAAATACTAATATAAAGTATTCATTGAAAACTCTCAATGCTTTATATAAGCCGCGCTTAGAAAACAACTAGGTGAGGCTATCATTTTCAAGTGTACTGTTCTACTCCAATGTTCAACTGGTTGAGACGCTAGTTTATAGAAAACTTGTCAATTCTTTCATCATTTTGGTTTACTGTATGAACTCTTCGATCGTGTAGTTTGTCTGATTTGGTTTTTCGTTCTTCTTCAAGTGTATGACAGCTTTTTAATGAAATAGTTTAGTTACAGGCCCACCGTATATTGTTCTTATTTTGCTTTTGTTGTAATTTTTATTGTTACTATTTTTTAATTGTTCCCCATGTTGGCTTAACAAACTCAAGTACTTAAACTTAGCAACATGTGTTGATGAAACAATTAAGCAAATGCTTTTATTTTAATACTCATGCAACAGTTTAAATGTGCATCTAACATCGAGTTGCGTGGGCTAGAACTGGATGAAACGAAAAGTAGCTCAGCCATCTCAGGTCTCCACCGGTGCTCCATCCCTGACAAGACACCGACAGCTCGGCTGCAGCTCATCGGGCGCACTCATTAGGCTTTCATCGGCGCTGCAGAAATAAACCCGCTGCCCATTTCAACAGACTAATGCATCACCGGTGTTTCCTGCCGTTCCCCCGCCACCTTTGCAACCTGATCCGCCGTCTGTTGGGCGTGGAAAATCGCCTGCCACGTGCTCTCGACACTCCTATTCCCTCCTCTCAAGTGCAAGCGAACCACCTTTTCCCCGAAACGGGGCCCTCCGATCATGGCCACTTCCTTTGCGGACGGAAGGACGGACGGACGGTAGCGATCTTCCGAGCGGCTAAAAGTGTCAATTAGGCAAAAGAGACTAGACCAGAAGCCGAGTGTGTTGCATTTCCACTGCAACTGGCTCGTGTGTTGGGTTCTTTCGTGCTTCTTCTGCCGGCATCTTCAGGCATGCATTTGTTTGATTTTAGTTTGTTTTCCATTTTCCACTCCACCAGAAAGAAGTGTTTATCTCTGTCGAAACGTTTCAAGGGCCGCCGGGCGGCAAGATGCGGCTCGTGAACTAGAACTAACGGAAATCGGCATCGGTACGGGGAAGCAAAATGGATTTTTGTTTTAGATTCTTGCGATAATGGTGGAGGAAAATTGGCACATCCGCTTCCAAGGAGAAAAGTGGAACTAAACATGCGCATCTAGAACATCTTGGAAGAGCATAAGGTTTTAAAATTATGTAACTTTGGACAACAAGAAGATCAATCATGTTATAGAAGAATTTCAAAAAAGGAGGCCTGAGGAGCCCTACTGAGAATACAACTCAAAAGTTTTGAAACGATGGACGTTTTCAAGTTCAGTTGTTAAAAAAACATGTTACTTAGAATGTAGTACAGAATTGGCAGAAAATAAAAGAAAGTGATTTTAATGTGAATATTTTAAAATGCAGAACATCAGTAGTCACAAAACACGCGCTAGATCTAACCTATGCTGTGTTCAGTTTCAATAGTCCCACTCTGATTTTACTGTCTTTAGTAGGTTATAGGTTTTATAAATTAAGGTAAAATTAAATGGTGTGAAGAGGTTCATTTCTGTAGCAGCCTCTAGTAGTTTTGTCAGATAAATCTGTGACATTAAATTCATTCAATGAATATTGTTTTGAATCTGCTTTCCAGTTTCTATAGTGCCACTTACGATTTTCGATCAGTCTTTGCTGCAGTGGAGTTGTAACTATTTCTGTTTAAATTCAAATAGTTTAGTAATAAGCAACCCTACGAAGGAAAGATTTGAAAAGTGTTTCTAGAACCGCAACGAATTTTCTTAAGTCGCCGAAGCAAAAATTGCAACGTAAACGATCTGCCAGCAAAGTTGCTGGTCGAACAATACTGTTTATCGCTCCGCAAATGTTGCCAATGTCCTAATTTTGCAAATTCTTTTGATTTTACAGTGGCACTTGTTCAAGGAAAAACAAGTCACTTTTTGTACAAGTTTCTACTTCAAACCTCGCGTTAATACAATCCGGATCAAAAGAAACCGTTAGAAGCAAACGGACAAAACCGAATTGACAATTCAAGTTTAGAAACATTTCAACCGAGTTTGGAAATATTTTGCAACATTTCAACCCAAGGTGGTCGCAAAAATACACCAAGGTGTAGCCATCCCACCTGTAAAACAAGGGTACTAGTGTGAAGCTTTTCCACAAAAAACAAGGTTTCTTTAATGGTTTTACTTTGCTTAAGCCACTTTGGTCATACCTTAATGTATGCAATTAGCTCGACACGTTCTATTTTGAAAAGACCGTTGGAACCGGTGTACTGAAAATAGAAAAGTAAAGAATTTAAAATGGCTGCTACATGGCGGCTGAATAAAATATTTGAGCTTATTTAATTGATTGAACATGCTTCGAGATGCCCTTTTGGGAGACATTAACATCAGGGGCTATTTTACACAACTTTGATTCGTCGATTTCGTTATTTCCTCCATCAATGTAACAATATTATCACTTCTACGATGGACAGGTTAATTATGCCGATAGACATTTCCCTCACGACCTGACGTCATTTGGAATGTATTTATCTGACGTTGACCTCTGTTTCATGCAAACCATCAACTAGAATAAAAAAGAAAAAAAACCACAACAATATGAAATAAGCCATCCGTCGCACCTTCGCCGCTTCGAAGCCTACATTAACATTAAAGACTGACCCATTCATGGGGCGTGCAAATGAGCTCACGAGTAATTCGCGACAAACACTCGCCTCCACAATGGTCGACACTTCCTTTTCGTGCTATAGTTTTCTAGTTTCACCCCCGGCAGAATGAGATCACCGGCGGCAGAGTTGGATGGATGAATAATTAATGCGTGTTTTGTTTTTATTCCACAAGCCGAAGGTAAAGCCATTTTTTCCGTTTCACCACATTTCCCTAGCAGTAGTGGCACCTCTTTGCACGCCGGCTCGGCCAATAATCAAATACATAGATGATAACATTAATTGGGCACAAAATTGTACAACCATTTCGCCAGGACATCCGGTGGCGGCAGAGAATGCGTTCGTCGGTCGTTCTGAGGTTACGGTGGCGATGTTTATTGAGGTCAGCACTAGTAATGACCTGAGGCCGTCCTATGAAGAAGACGACGAGGACCTGTCAATGGACGATTGATACAGGTTTTTTCGGTCAAAAGGGAACAACCTCTCCGATGACGTACCAGTATTGTGCACTTATCGGAAGGAACGTACCTTCCATCATTAATATGTGATGAGACTATTCTGAGGAATCAATTTCCAAACAGTGAACAGAAACTATCATTTATCAAATTACCACGGGACTCGTAACCTACCTAATTGAATACTGAAGTAGAACAACCGACAGGTGATAAAAATTTGTTTCATGTATTTTTAAGCTGAATTAAACGAACGTATTTCTTTTAGGCAACTTTTCGTTCAGCTTTGCGGTGAAAATGTTTTTAGTCAATTCCCAATTTTAAAAAATAAAGTACTATAAAGAACACACCTGTTATAGTTGATTTTTTGAAAGCAAATGATTAACAGCTGCAATAACTAAAATAAATTCCAAACACACCTTGGCACTCAACATAGAATTTATTTCATTTGATAAATGGCATGGAATTTTATTTCTCTTTGTTTGATTCGGTACTTATTAAATATATTTTGTTGTAAGATATAGCAGATGAACTAACGTAATGCCATACTCCTCTTCCATATCCTCCCCGTCCCATTAATTAACATCAGCAACACTAACTCTCTCCCAGCATATGTTTATTTTTCAGAATCAACCTGAAAAGCCAAACCAGAATAACCTGTATGGACATACCACTTTGCCGATGACATCATAGGTTTGGTTTACAGTTTCGTCCGAATTTGGTCACATAAGGCACAACGTGTTTCGGATAAGATATAAATAAACAACAACTTATACTTACAACATAATTGAGCTATAGTTTGTATGTTTCAAAAACACGTTAAAAAATGCATCGAAATATTTTATCAAAAAGTCGATATTTTCCACAACATGCTGTTTAATCTTAAATAGAATTCCGTTGTTTCATTCCGCTGATTAAGGCACCATGTTTGTCATTGTAATGTTTAAGATTTTCCATCACAATTCCATGAAATTGCTGTTTATCTCAAAACAAACACAAACCTGAATCTGCAAACAAACATTTTACCGTGAATCAGCATGGCTACCGGTTAGACTTCGCTTGCCTTCCTAACCAGATCCAACCATCCGTCCACTCCTTGACCAGCAAATAGACGAACCTGCAATGGCCAAAGTAGCGGACCTGCGGACGCCTCAGCACTGACGTAATGCGAGGTGACATTCGTCGGTGCATAATTTTTAAATGAATTTGAACACAGCTGGAACCGAAGGCAGCGAGCTCGGTGGGAGGGTTTGTAGAGGTGCGCGAGGTAAAAATAAAGTTCCCCAAGTACTGCCCCTGCTCCTTTTGGAGGTTCTAGAGGAGTTGAGTTGATTGCGAGCCGGCAAAGTAGGCGATGGACGAAGGCCACCGAGACGACGCCGTCTTGGATTCGCCCAACTTCACAAAAACACAACCTCCACCTCCAGGACTTCCCCCTGCGCCTACTGCCACAGATCGTGTCAGATTGCCAGCAAATAAACAAATATCGCCACTCTCCCCGACCAACAACATGGCGTCCGGTTCGTGCTCGAGCTGCGAGGCTGATTTTTTCCGAATTTGGCGCTTTCGGCTTTATTTGGACAGAATGTCGTCGCTCCCCCTCTACGGAGCACCATAGGGACGGCGGAGCCATACATAAGTCCGGAGTATTGTATAGTATACCTCGCCTCGGTCTTTTCACGCCGACGTGACGTGTCGTGCGGCATTAGTGAGCCGCAAATCCAAATAAAACCGATGACTCTATACCGTTTCCGATGACTCGTGGGCCTGCATGGTGGTGGTGGTGATGGTGAAGCGGTTGTGTGCCCATCCCCCGCCGGGTGCAGTGGTCCCATGTTGTTCCAATACATTGATTTATGCATGATCTTTGGCTCGCAGGCAATGAAACGAAACAAGCCGGGTGTGTGCTTCCGTCGTGCGCCGCATGACAGTGAATCCAAAATGCCGTAAGAAGCCGGTGGATCCATACACGCTCCGGGAGCTCTAGGGATGCGTACTCTAGCACCACTTCGAAGATCTACCGATTCCTCATTTGTTCCAAGAGTCATCTAGGCATCGGGAAGATGGAAGCACAATATCTGGCTAATGTAGTTTCTCGCTTGCCTCGCTAGCGGCAGATCGAAGCGGAGATTTTGAGGAGGATGAAAGGCAGTGAACGAATGCAACGAAGAAACGAAGACGGTAAGTAGACAGAGTTCCATTTGGATGCGCTGTTGGGTGCGCCCCGGGTTGGGTGCGTCCCGGGTGAGACCTTCACAGTGGATGGAAACGATACCAATAATGGTTGGAGATTTGCTACTGATCCTTAGCTGTAAATATGACATCCGATTGCGGATAAATATGCCGACAATCAGAAAGAAGTAGAACATCACATGCAGATTACAAGATATTGAAGACTTCCATAATTAATCAAATCAACAAAAATTCTTACTTGAGGATACTTTATAACTTCACAAATTTAATCATTCAATGCAGCGATCACATTAAGGGATAGAAAGTGGAAACTCCACAATTTGTAACATTGCAGACGCCATAATCCATTAATCACCTATTAGTACTTCTAAGTAACCAGTTCCGTATGCAACATAGTCTAGGCGTTTTTTCTCTCTCCCTCATTTGCGTGACGTTTAACAAGCGGTGTGGGTTCACCGCGGACAAGATCGGAACCAAGTGCACTCCTTCATCATCCACGGACGGCTTGCAGCTTTCGCGATTTTTATATATCTCGCACCATTAATCATTCGCATTTACTGGCAGACGTGTGCGAACAGGCTGACGGTACGCCCTTGGCCCTTCCCTTATACATACGCTCCTAAAGCCGCAGATGATGGCGGCAACTCGACACATGTTCCACCGCCACACGATCGTGAACATCTGCAAATGCGTGCTCCCTAACGCTTGGCAGAACGATCGTCTTGGGAAGATTGTGCAGCATTTCTCTCTTCAGAAGACACTTGAGTTTATCGTTTGCGGAAAAGTGTGTGCTCAGGGAAAATTTTCTTCGATAGGGGAGGGTGTGTGGAAAATTCTTTCCATCGGTGCAGTCTCGCACCGTTACGTTGCATCGAGTTTTCGAGAGGTCTGCGGATCGTTTTCGCACTCTCGACCTGCCATAAATGGTCTTTTCGCAACCCCATACCAAACGGAATACAGTTACGATCGGTTTTTACCGTTGACAGAAGGTTAGGACTCGTAAAAAATGATGACCTGCCACGAACGAGCGATGGTGGGGGCGCTTCTGCATGATTTGCATATTAGCTGTATAAGCAAATGGATCTTCACAGTGGATATCGTTTGTGGGGATCGAAGCAGAACAACCTTCGGGTGGGTTCCATGAATGGGTCAACAGCGTTTGGAGCTTCACTGCTTCCAGCGAACTCATTGTGACAGCATCTTGCACTTCCCTGGAATATCACAGTCGGAGTCAACTCCTCAACCTCCTGCCGGCATATGGAGAGAAAGCCGTCGAACCCGAACAAACGTGCTCACTGTCATACCATCAACGACACCAACAGTTGAAAGAGATTGTGTCCGTCACCGTTTGGGGTAGGATCGTAAATCGCAATTTATTTTTGGGGGAACCTCTCGCCGATGCACCAGTTTCCAGGCTGCTGGTCCTAAGGTCCTGGCTGCAGTTAGGTGTCAGCGTGTGGCACCACACCGGGATGGGACTGAATTAAGTTACTTAAATTCCACTCGCTGCGTTGTGCTCGTGTTAAATAACTCCCAGCAGCGTGTTGCGAGTCTTGGGGCGCCTGATTCGGAGGAACCCCTTGTTGCTCCTACCCCAAAGTGTCGGACGAAATTGGTTAAAACTCTTAATTGATTTTTACGACCTTGCGTCGGCTTTCGCGGGCAGTCCGGGAACGAGCCGAAGTAATGGCATGAATAAATTGACGCCTGTTATTTAAGAAATGCCCGGTCACTGTTTGTGGCTGAGGATAGTTCTGCATCTGGCCTGAGGTAGGGGAATCTGAATAATTTCCAATCAAAGTGAGTAGCTTTTGATTCTCCAATTAATACGCAGCTCAGAAGTTGATCTGATTTCTTGAGGGATAGAGACAGAATTCTGGGGAGTTGGTTGAATAGATCATCTTTCCATGTTTTATCGCTTCTATATTTCATTGTCTTTTGCAAATCATTTTAAACTTTTATTCCTCATCGACCTCTTAATTTTACTTACGTTATTTAAAATTTTCTTTCCCTTAGAAAATATCTGAAACATTTCTCACATTTTCTACCTTTCGCAACTCTTTTTGCAACGCACACCCTGTAGTAGTTTCTCTGAGGCTCCAAAAGTCGACCTGAAATGTCCCTACCTTACTTGTCACTCGGCTCGGCTGAGGCTGCAGCCTCCCGTTGGCACAGATTGTATCGCATCAGGCCACCGCGGACGGGACCGCAAAATCGATCTCGAAACATCTCGGCTCGATGTCGGGCTCGTCGAACAAACCAACGCACCAGCGCTGGAATGCCCGAACCTTGGCCGCGAGTGCCTTTTACGGAAGCTTGGCCCCGAAAACGGAAAAGTAAAAAACAAACGGAGCTTTCCCTTTCGATGGGTCGCAGCGAAATCGCAAAAATCCGCCCTTCCCACCGGGTCAAGCCGACCTCCAAACCCGCTGTTCAACCTCTTATGTGTAAGAAAGGCCGCCAAGACTCTCACCGCTGGACTTCGGCGTCAGGTCCAAGCACCTTTTGCGAAATGGGTGAAATTGTGCACGTCTCTCTTCTTTGACACTTGAATATAGGTTTCGATTTGCATCAGTCACAAACACCATCTTCATCTGTTGTTCGATGTCATCAACGTTGGTTTGTGCGACATCTATTACCACCTTTTCGCCCACCATTCCCATGACCCCGGGGACCTTTTGGTCCATCCATAGAAGGAGCGAAATGGTGGCCTCACTTCGAACTGGAACTCGCGAAGGTAGCCAAACGTTTGGAAGTAGAGAAAATCACCAAAATTCCAACGAGATCTTCAGCTTTTGATGTTTTTCTCCCAAAATCGTTTACGAAGACGTCTCCTTCAGGTGACCTTAAGGAGGGATTAAGATACTTTGGTTTGAAACATTGCATAACTCCTTTGATAAGTAAACCTTTTTAGATCATAGTTGACTGCTCACGTGTATAAACTCTTTTTTAAGCTCACAAGTATGTAGTATTTGCAATGCAATCTTGATAAAACCTAATTCAGAGCCAACATTAAAAAATAAACACTCCCATTAATAAGTCTGTGGCCAACATTTTCCAACAAGAACAGGAAAACGGACTGGCGTGAGTTATGTACTGTCACCTTCTCTAAAGCTTAATGCACAATGTAACTGATGTAACGTAGAAAAAAGGGGGCCATAAACTTTATGCTAACGAACACGTAACCTACCGTGACAATTTTCCTTCAGCAAGAGTATGTGTGTTTTTGTCCGTGTGCATCAAGCTCTCTCTTCGTTATCCTTGCTTTAAGGGTTCCGTTTTTCAATGCTCCATGTTCGTGAGTAATTTGGCGTAATTAAATGCTGTCCGGTATAGGCCATGATAGTGAGTAGTACCTGATTTTAGTCGCAAAAGCCCCCGGGAAAGCGAACCACAAAAAAAAGGAAAAAGCCCGAGGACGAGCCCTACCGAAGAGAACGACAAAACCTCCATTGAGAATTGCGGATACGGTCGCTACGCGCATGCCACACCGTAATCGTAATTGGATGACTCATCCGCATGTCGCAGGATCGCCGGACACGTTGTGAGGTAATGAACGAAAGGGAGGGGGGATGTGGACCCATTGCATTCTCCGCCGTCCCAAGTCGCACCGGATGACGTCGTCCTGTCTCGCCAGTAGGACCAGCCGACTCCCAAAGCGTCGTTGCTTCGTAGAACAACGGCAAGCGGGGGACCGGGGTGACGCCTAGACGGAAAATTATTTCCTTCCACCACCAGGGGGGTTTGGATGAAAATAAAAATCCTTCCACCGCCATGGGGAGTCCAGCGACCTGGAAAAACTGGGAAATCCTTGTCGTGAAACCTTCGCCCGCTACGGGGCAAATGAACCACAACGAACACAATCACGCACCCGGTTTTGGTGGGAAAAAGCAATACCAATAACGGAAAAAATCAGGACAAAACGGACCATGTTCGCTTTTCCTCCTTTCCACTCGAGTTGGAAGTTTTCGCTCGCCTTAGCAAAGTATGAGTAAAAAGGAAAAATGGTCCACTTCCGTCCCCGTAGAACCTTCCCTTATGCAACCACTTTCCTTTCCCTTATTTTTGGTGCATAATCGCCCGTGTGGAAGTAAGTGCAAGGAAAAGGGCGTCGTGACTGACTGCACCCGCTCGGGATTGCAGTACGGCACGTGTCACGCCTGTTTAGTTAGCATTGTTTTATTTTTAAAACCCCTCTGAACGGCCTTTTCTGCATTGCAAATGGCATAATTTTGGCTTCGCAGCAGCAGGAAGTACTTTTAGCCTCTCCGATTCCGATCGCGGAAGGGTTGGAATTAATCTATGCGTCAGCTGAAATGCACCGAAAACTTGGTCATATTTTAATTGCCCCTCAATTGGAATATTTTAACGTTAAAACGGAAGAGAAAAACATGTGCTAGACAATTTTTAAAACAAAAGGTTTGCCACCCTAAAAGGACGAATAAAAATATCCATACCAAGGGACGAGCTTCTTTTCGTGTTTTCCCCTCACACTTTTCCTACTCCATTATCACATTTAGCACTTTGCGGAAAGTGCACGACGCGCCCGTAGGTCTTATGGGAGAGTCACTCGAGCCACAAAGGCTTGGAGGGGTTTGTGGGACGATAAAAACACTAGCTATTACCCTTGTTTGCCTCGGGGGTTTGTCATGCTGCAAACTTTATCCCCATCCGGGGATCGTAAAATATAACAAAAACCCTTAAAATAAGCGTACGGTACGAGCTGTCGTCACCGGTTTTTGTGAGTGCGTGGCTTGCGACCAAAGAACTCGGTTACTTTCAATATTGATTTTTCCATTGCATTTAATATCAGTGCATGTGCAAAAACCGTCGTCGTGGAGGAATTTTGCACAAGTGCTCTTTACAGGAAAGAACGATATCAATCTGCAAACAATTTGCAAAAACAAGAGCATGGTTATAAATCTACATATGAAGAGAACACAAAAAAAGAACACGCCACCTTCAGAAAATTATATTTCTGCACCATGGATTTACACACACATTCAAAAAAATTCTTTAAATCTTCTGTGAATGCTGAGTTTTAATATAAATCGATCAAAAACTAAAATGAAATGAGAATTAAATGAAAAATGAAAATAACAAAGCACTAGAATTAAAAACGTTTACAGAGCTGTCAACAATAAAAAAAAAACAATTTAATAAACAAATTATTTAGAACAACATATTTGTTTTCCTTACAAAAATAATATTCTCACTAAGTAACCGAGCAAAACAAGTAATAATGTTGAAGAAGCATCAACACAACTTGGCCGCAAAAATTTAAAATTAAATCATATTCCAGTATCTTTGTAATGCCTGGTGAATGATTTTGATCTTTTATAACATATACATTTTGGATTGTTGTACTGGCAATTAGTTTCTTTAATTGTTTTTAAATTTAGCCTCTACTCAAATTATTTTTTCACTGATGTACTCTCAGTAATCAAAAAAACTCAAATTCAAGATGTTTTCAATATTGAGAGCTTTGATGAAAATGGATTTCGTAATGGATATGAAAATTGTATTCCTTGGATAAGTAGACTCACGAGAGTGGGAAATTTGAGTACGATCAATAATGCAACTAAGATAGAGAAAGACTGACATAAAGTATACGAGGAGTAACTTGGTATTTAATACCTCGTTCAACGATTTTAAACTTAATTTTTGGGAAGAAAAGAAATTTGATATCGTGAACAAATCCGATAAAAATTGAAATGGGTTCAAAGGGACGCACTAAAATGTTCTTACAGCCTGATAAAATCAGTTGGCGCACCGAACTTTGTCGACCTCTACTTAAAAATATTTTTGCGATCCTCCCTTTTTTTATTACTCTCGCTTTTAATGAAAATTCGTCTCCACAAAACTAATTGATAATCATGAAAGTACTAAGCTCTTTGAAATTTCAAGGAAACAATTTAAGTCGTTAATTAAATCCACTTTCCTGCGATTTTAATAGCCTTTGCAAAATATGATTAAAATAATCAAAAATTCAATCAAAACACTAGGCGTTCGGGAAGTTCTTGCGAAATAATTGCCCTCCCGCTCCAAAGTGAAGTATGTCTGTTAAGAATAAATATTTAATCGCAATCTGGAATCCCTTCTATCTCTGCGTTTTCGTACACACTTCAAAGTGCTTCGTTTTATCGCCCGGTAGGCAGCAGTTCTTGGTATTTGTTTTCTCGACG
The DNA here is from genome assembly GCA_000441895.2 of Anopheles sinensis. NCBI lineage: Eukaryota > Metazoa > Arthropoda > Insecta > Diptera > Culicidae > Anopheles > Anopheles sinensis. The sequence goes on from KE525331.1 coordinate 946,881, forward strand.
ACGAACAAATTGGGGCCCTGACCAATCGCGATACTAGATACAAATCGTCCACCGGTCCGCGACTAGCGCCTCGCGTTCGCCATTCCGTGCACATCAATAAAACATTATGTCCATCCCCGGGTCCCAGCCAGACCACGCTCAGCTCCACTCAGTTCGCCCTGGACCGAGCCGGTCGGGGTCGTTTCGTTTTGCATAGCATCAACTACGGAGGAATCTAGTCTTTCGTTCAGGAAGTTCACAACGGAGTTCAAATCGGCAACGCCCTACACGGGCCTGGCGGGTGGACCACGTCATATCGCATCAGAATTCTAATCACGCTGCAGCGGAGTCAAGTGACCGGATCGGATCGATGCGAATACCTTCCCGGAAGGGGGTGGCCAAGAGGCACTTGGACGAGGTGTCTACGAGAGCATAAATGGGAACAGAGCTCGATGAAATTACACTTGGTGGAAGGTGCCAAGGGTTATCTGGGGGGAAAGAAGGTTCTCCAGCACTTCTACCAAAAAAGGAAGACTGAGAGTGAAAGAGGAATAGCAAGAGAGTACATGAACGCTGCGATATAGAGGAACTTCTGCTCGAGTAGGCTTTTCCACTTCCATCCTCATTGCGGAACCGAAGCCAGACGGAGCGTCCATAAAAGGGTCTCCTCAACGTCCCCGACCACTGTCATTCCTTCATCCCCGGAAAGTCCACAAACCGATGCCGGTGTCATAATATGATCACGCGCATGGCCCTTTCGGAGCAAGAGGCGCAACAGTGTTCGATCGGAACCGGAGATTCCACGTCATCTCTTCTCCGACAGGCCGGAGAAAAAGAGAGAAAGAGAGAAAGAGAGAAAGCAAGAGTGAAAGGACCGGTCTGGCATGCCGGCCAGCTGCAAACCCAGCAGAGAAAAACCTTTCGAGACGAACAGGCTCCGAACCGGATGTATCGATCGTCCACCACGAAGCGCTACAACTGGCACATTCGATTTCCTGCAAATCCGACACCAATACCAACTGGGATGGGGTTTTAGAATGGAAAAGACGTGACGATAAAGGAAAAGAAAACCCGGCCTTCCGGAAAGTTGATGACCGAACTGACGTCCGTTCTAAAATGCCGAACAGCCGGCCGGTAAGTCTGACGTTGTTGCCGAGGGAGCGAATGTCCCCAGCGTCCACTCTAACTCGCCGAGGGAGAAATGGACTGACAGACTCGAATCGAACGCTTGGCGCTTGGGAAACTTTATCGCCGGCCATTCCAGAGTACCCTTCCCCAGCAGGCATGAAAACACATGCATAGTAAACGAGGACAAACCCACGAGCGCCGCTAGATGTTGGGGGTATCAATTTTCAAAGCCCTCAACCAGAGCGCACCATTTGCGGGCTGCAGTTGTAAAAGCAAATCGTTTTATGCCGGGCCCATTTCTTTGACATCCTTTTTTTTTATTCTCTCCTATCGGTTTTTGATGTGGTCGTCTTTTCCCTAAAAACCGCAACAACCGAAAAGGGGGGATAAGCGAAAGTATCGTGTATTATATAATTTTATTTATATCCCTTGGTGGAAATGGCTCGGAATTGGCCGTATGCGGTTTCGGTAGGAAAAATTCAAAGCCTATTTTGGGGAAACATAATCGAATAGTGTTTTTTTATTTAGCGCTTCCCTAAAGGGAACAAAGACGGCAAGACGTCTCTTGAGAGCAAAAACCCAAATAGAGCCAAACTGTTACGCAAAACCGAAGAACAAACAGAATCCGACCCGAGGATATACATAGTTTATGCATTTGGTCGAATCGTGAGTCTCAGTGGCATAAATAAAAAGGGTTATAGAAGCCCTTTTGCAATAAGACAAATAGATGGTAAAATATGGTTTGATTTTAATCTGGTTTGTTCTGTTGAGAGAAAAGATCACAAAAAATAGAAACATGAAGTTTATTATGCAAAATATGCATGGAAGAATAAATGAGAAACAAATCAGGACAGAAATGCATAGTATTTTCCCCTTTTTTTAAAATGAAATCTATTTCAATAATGAGAATAATTTTATCGGAGGCAGATTCTAGGGGCCCGAAGCAGCTAAAACTTTAAAGACCTTAAAACATACACTATTTAGCATACATTTTCCTTTTTTTATTTTAAAAGCATACAAATTTCGATTAAACTACAATTTACCCCAACGTTATTTGGTTCAAATGTTTTTTTTATTTGGTTATTTCTTATGCGAAATAATCAATCAAGATGAAGAGAATCCATACTGTGATTTTTTAAATCAAGAAATTTTCCAGTCTGTTTAAAACTAAAAGGGTAAGTTTTGTCAAATGTATGAAGAAGAAAAAGGGTATTAACTTTACATGTTTTTAAATATGCACGACACTTCTTCTTCTCTTCATAAACATAGCAAAAAATTGTCTATGTTTGTTTTACATTTCAATTATCCTCAAACTGAGAATTTTCTTCTTTTTGAATAAAATCTTTAAATCTTTAACTTTAAATCAGTATACTTTAGAGAATCAACTTTTTTATTTTAACAATAAAAAGCCAGAAGGCAAAGTTTGGTGATCTTTTCTTCATCAAACATAAATACAAATCCTCCAAATTCCGATAATTCAGTTACATTATTCGAACATTTTATTTTTATATTTTTTATTTACTTTCATGTGGAAATAAATCCACAAAATTGTTGCGCATTTGATAAGATAAGCAACTTTTTGGCACAATAATTCTAGTATTCATTTTTTTTAATTAGGCATAAAGCAGGTGTCCCTATGATCTGAACATTCCCTATGATCTGCGTCTGAATTTTATATTTAAAACAGCGCAGTATTAGTTTATATCCTTCAATTATATAAACTCTTTAACTATTCTTTATATAAGATACTCTTTTAAGTCATTTCGAAATGCAGTTTAATTTTGTAAAAAATTTAAGTAACTCAATATCATTGTTTCTCACATCCATTCTAATCGATAAAGTTCTTCTCTGTCTGAACATTATCAAGGTCCTTGGGAAATGCCCATAATAACGGTCCGATTTCCGGGGAGACATTTTAAAATGGTCCATTTTCGCAATTAAACGACATCATCTATTCTTACCCTGTGCATTGGAGGGACCTAGCCACTATTCAGTTAGGGTCCATGATATCCTTCCCATAAACATTTGGTTATCAACAATATCCATCTACTCCTAACGCCCTAACAGAGACTCCTTAAGCAAACTTTGTCCTTTACTTCGAACCGAATCGAAGGAAAACAGGCCTCCCTATCCACACCTCACATTAAGGGACCTCATTTGGAGCCTCATTTCGTTCGGTTGTCGGTCGGCCATTGTCGCCCATAAACGGTGTAATCTGTCCGCTGGCATCTCCCCACTCTGACAGCGGGGTCGTATGCTTTCCGGGCTCCATTAGCCAAGGGTTTGGAACACCGCAGGGATCAGCCGTCACACTGCACCTCCTGGGATCCTTTCCCCTCCCCGCAATGGTGAACAAAAAAGGGCAAAAAGCTCATTTTTTAACCACAACCTTAAGCCAAAGGGACACGACCGGCGGAGGTTAATCGTAATCAAGACATTCATCCTCCTCGCCTGTACGGGCGCATAGCGTTTCGAATCGGAACTACTTTCGGAACTGGCAGCTTGGCGTCGGCTAGAATCAAGTTTAGCCCACGTGAGAGGTCTCTCCCTCGAAGGGGTATCCCTTTCGCCTTGGCTCGCGGCCCGGAATGCACCGGCGTGGGCCTTCGTTGAGTAGGACGATGTGAGCGTAAGGTACGTAGGTTTCGCTGATCGAGCCTCCAACTCCTCGAGACGCCAACTTTCCGTTCCGATATTAATCGTTCGTACTTCATTTGACTACTAGTGCTAGCTAATGTCATTCTCCTGTTCCCACTTGGCAGCGCTAGAAGATGTAGGTGTAAAACCCAATAACACTCTCCGACGGAAGCCCTTTGGTAATCGGTTTTCCTCCTGTTTCGATCTACTCCATGCAACAGCGATATCTTTCGGTGTTTCTCGGAAAGTTGTGGAATTTCGGCCGTTTTCAGAGATGATAAACATCGGCCCATTTATGGTCACAAACGCTTCCCACAACGTTGATACTACCCTACCGTGGCGTTATAGCGCCAAGCTCCTGCACCGTCGGTAAGCGGATCTTATTAGGTCCATCGAGAGATTCCCAAATTTATGGCCCTTTTGCGCTGCTCCCTTACCAAAAACGATCGTGGATAATTCGAGACGCTTTGAATCGTCTCCGGCCACAGCTTGAACGATTTTTCAGATGCCGTCAGTCGTCTAGCGCCAACTCCTACGCAACTCAAGAAATTATGGGGACGGTACAGCACGCGACTAAGCGGAGGCCGCCATCGAGATACAGCTTCCTCGTCGGAGCAGTACGCACAATGATCAATAAAAATTTCAATTGAACACAGCTACACCCTTCCGCAAGGCAGATCCCTAGACTAGGAATTCACTCCGAAACGTATTTCCTTTTTTGGGGAAACATAATTTTCCTCCCGAGTTCACGCAAAGGTCGGGAACGTTGGGACGTCCAAGAATCTGGTGCTCCATTTTCGGCCCATCCCAATAAAGATCAACCATTACGGCATCGTGGATGCACAAAAAAAACCTTCCAGAATGTCACCAAACCTAAGAGTACGCTTGTTAGTGTAAAGTTTCCGAAAACCACCCAATTTGAACGGCCGCACCAAAGGCACTAAGCTCTTACGACGGAGCGTTGTCGACGAAGCGTTGCGTAGGACGGACGGGTTCGCGTTCAACACCTCCGCGTCGGTCCGGGTTCCAACACACCCAATGCCATACGCGGGTGTGCGCGCTTCTTCTGTGAGACGCCATGACAAATCCCTGTCCACGGTCGCGAAGCTGAAAGTCTTTTGCGGTATTGTTTTCATCAACGATTTTAATTTCCTATACCCGATCACCAACCAGAAATGATCAAATGATGCCGACAGAATGACTCCGGCGTTCTTTAGATGGAGGCGTGCATCGATGGTGGACGCAAACAAAACCAAAATCCACCCCCTGATTCTATTGACCTTTGTTTCTTATCAATTGTAGGAGGTTTATTTTTCGTCAACGAAAACTCCAGAGTCAGATTCTTTTGAGACTCCAAAAGTTTGTAAACCAAGCGTCACTAACGGTTGATGAGTTGGAAATAATTACCATTTTCGAACGTTTGTAAGTAGTAAGTAGTAAATATTTATTGCCCGAAAGAAGAGTTTAGTTACAATACATCTGCTTACAGACAATACATACAATACAATACATTAACAGTCATGCTTAACGGGATCGAAACCGATACTTCTTTCCGCGTTGATATTGAGTAGTTGAAACTAATTTAGATATTAATAAAGGGATAAAGGGAACTTTTGAAAAACTCACGGAAGTTAAGCTAAAACTAACAAAAATAATGAGAAGAAACTACCCTAAGTTAACCTCACTAATCCTAATAAATAACCTATTTGATTGCTTAGCGACTAGGAAATCAAGTTGCTTATTTCAACAAAACTGCTAATAGCGCATTTAGCCTGATAATTTCTTGTTATATTTGCTATGTACGTCGTTAAGTAGGGAATGTTACATTCTCGATGAAGACGAGGAGTACTAAACCAAGGGGTACCTTAAGAATAATTTTCAAGAATTTGTTTAGAATTCTTGGGAGTTTCAGAATGTGTGATTTAACGCAGTGTGACCAGACCAGCACCCGTAAGTGAGTATTGGCCTGACAAGTGACATGTTAAGTAGTATCTTATTTTTTAAATTGAGCTTTGATTTTCTGTTAATGAAACAGTATACGACTCTGAACTTTTATTCGCATTTAAGGCTCAGTTTTCGAACGTTAGTCACCGGATAATCGCTTCCATTTTTGGAACTAAATCTAAAAAGATATTTTCTAACTTTTCCGGAGGTAAGAAGCAATGCTAATTTATATTCTTTTTCACAACTTTGCGGCACCAAATAAGGTACCACCGGTGGGAACCGTTGTTGATACTTTCCGCTTTTCATTACCATAGTAAGTCTTCCCGAACGGACGATCGATCAAATAACGAACCCACTGACAAAGCGTACCATCGGCCTGATATATGCAACGATAAACGCTCCCTCCCCTAACTACACCAGGTTCCGTCCAGGTTCACGGAAAGCGGCCATCAATCAAGCGGACAAACATGGACGATAGGAAGGAAGGAAGACGAACCTTGCCGTCCGTTTCCACGAGGTTTCCGTCGCGTGCGCCCAAAAAGTGCGATAGGCGACAGCGATCAGTTTATGGGAAAAACTTCCATGACCCACGTGCGTTCTTGAACCGAAACCCTCGAGAGTGGATTCGATCGGGTGCCCTCTGAAGAAAGGGACCCTTTTTTGGGTTTTATTTTGTTTATCAACCAAAACTAGGCACGAAGCAACGTGACCCTCTAAGGACCTCCGAGTATTTCGTCGGAAAAAAACACAGAGTCAAACAACCCGGTGGGACGTTGTGGTGTGCGCCCAAGGTTGCAGGTTTTCATCGCGCCGCACGCACCGGGAACGACATAAGATTTGGATTTTTATTTTCTTTTAATTGAGGTAAATAGTCCTCGCGTGTCGGGTTGCTTCCAAATTTCAAGCTTGTAAAGGTCATAATGTGTAGCCGTCACGTTAGAGAGAAAGAACTTCCTTGTGCTAATGGAGGAATGAAACGAACTGCGTGGGATATCTTGCAAATGGTTGAAGGAAATCCATGCATCCGCAGACTTTAAAGAGGGAGAACTGATAGACATTTCATGAACATGTTCCGAAAAAGCAATCACTTAATCCACCGGAACAATTAATACGATACGTTTATGTCTATAACCCGCTCCTAAGAGCTCTCTCATCTAATTAACTCACGTTCTTCGACGCGCCATAATCTAATGAATTTTTAAATAGATTTATGACCCTGGGCCGCCAGACACGTGCCCTGTTTTTGCCGTCTGCTCATCTGATGCTGCCCGGCTGGAGTCTGCGTTCCGGGAATCCTCCCAGGATTTCAACAAATAGATTATAAACGAATTTTCATCCCCACGTGGGGATGTGGGGAGTCCTTAAACACCACATTTCTGTGTGTACATTGTTCGTGAAAAGTTTCTCATGGAACGTCGAGAGCGGGTGGTGATGATTTATGAGTGTATCCTCCCGAACCGGCAAATGGTTGCGCAAACACAGATGAGAGTGAAACTCCATGAACAAGCAAAGGGGCAAGTGTGGATTTATGAGAACGAGGTCCGCCTTTAAAGGGCCACTATGGAAACATACACACACACCGGCTGGTTTTGAGGATTTATCTCCGTCTTTGCGCTCTAGTTGAATTAAACGAACGAGCCTGGACCCGTATGCGGTATAAATCATGTAACGAGCTTTCCATAAAAAGCCAAACCGGCTCCGTTTTCCCGTAGGTGGACTGAAGAGGTGGGCTATAGCCATGCAAGAAGCGAGAGTGATGTTGACTCAATCAACAGACGCCGGATGGCAGAAAGAGCAGCCATGCTTTCAAATCATAGCCAAAGCCTACTGCGTGTACTGGTTCAAAGTCTTCATTTTCTTGGACGAAGGTAGGCGGTGCAATGGCGCCAACCAGGGATCGCGGAGGCGTCCATGTTGCAGTGATCCGGTTTGTTGGAAAAACCTGCACTCGGTGTAAAGTGGACACTTCCAAAGGCTCTACAAACAAGAAGCATTTGACGCTAGAATCTAGAAGGGAGCCACCATTCATCGGACATGCAATCCATATTGAGAAGCTTGTCGCCAGGAGTAGGACAAGAGCAAGTCTTGTACCTAAGAATGGAGCCTCGTTGATGCGGAGGACCACCAACACAAGTGGCCGAAAGAAGGTCAACGACAGGATTAGTTACCCGGTGTAAAGAGCAGGTTAGACATCTTCTAAGCCTTACCCTGAGGATCTCCAACCTGCATCGTGTGGAGAACCCAGAAAGATTTAGTTCCGATGTAGATGAAAACTTGAATCTGAATCTTAATTGAATTAGAATCCTCACTCACCTTTCCATTAAACATCCTTCCTTTTTCACTCCGGAACATATTTCACGGCGGACGCAAAGGTGAAATAAGACGATCACGATCGCGTACCACGAACTTCGGCTGCCTCAGCACGGCGGTACCCATCAATCCCCGTCGTTCGTGATTACGATAACTCATCGAAAGTTTGATGCAACACAGCAGGCGGGGAGGCATATCGTTTTCACACCATCTACGGTTGTCAGGTTGATTTACGCGCACACGAACTTCATACTTCATACGAGCTCTTTTACCTCTTTTGATTGCGCTCCCTGCAAGTGCCATGACAACAGATTGTAAGGGCCAGACTACTCCATCAACTACCCGAATGTCAAACTTACCAAACCCTGAATTCGAGGGAGAATACTTCAGTCTTCTTCATTTCGTTGCCAAATGACCGGCAGTGTTTTGTGTGCCAACGCCACAATCGGCAACCTACTACGATCCATATTTCCCGTTGACGAACAGGTTTGCCTTGGCCGTCGGCGATGCATAAAGCATCAGGTACACCGCGCCGTGCGTGGTCCGGGGCGCCCTCATCAAGGTATTGCTCGCTGACCACCGGTCGTAAAGTGTATTTAGTCGTAAACCTTGGCATTTCTCTGCCAATTGAATTTATCGGCAATGGGAGTGAAGAATTTAAATAAGATAAAATGAAACCCACCGACTGGGTGAATTTGTGATATTGTCTACATTTATCATGCCAGCTCCTCGTGTCGGCTGAAGAAAGCAAATAAAGAAATAAGCCTCATTTGCCACATTGTCAATTTTATTACCATCGTGTTACATGATAATAATCTATGTTCCCAGGCTTCTAAAAGGCTGCGAGAGACGAGAAAATATTAATGAATAAATAAATAACTAGAGATAATAGAGAAGTGCTACTCCTATAACATTTGCTTAGAAAGATAACTACAAATGAAACAATGGAAAAATAAAAAACTCATTAGTAATACCACAAACTAACCGAAAAACTTGAAGAGTGAGTGAATAACGATGAATGAAAAGAGTAGTGAAAAGACCAAAACAAACCAAAGAGCACGAAACAGTCAAAAACACCAGGAAGAGTTTCTTGCTGACTTGTTTAGCTTCAGTCGAATATATTTTCTATGTTGATTACCTTGTTACCTTGTTGCTAACGATTGCAAGTTCTATGATGTTCTAATTCGACATTCAACTCATTTTTTATTTTCCTAGCGTAATTATTTGTAAGTGAGCGTTTACTTTATCCCGAGTCTGGCACCCCCCGGTATTACGAACGGCTGACCACCGGTCTATGATATTACCGTCTTTCGGTCACAGTAACTCTCTACGGAGAGAGGCCTTGTCCCACTTGGGGATGTTGAGCCACATAAGAAGAAGAAGAGCGTTTACTTTTAAAGTACTTTGATTTTTCATTTAGTTGGCAGTGGCTTTTATTTTTTCCTACTAGCTGTTCAGTATTATGATATTTAACGGCTGTCGAATCCTTCGATGACATACGAATCGTTCTTCCCCCTCAAGCAAATAGTTCGACAAATAAGCATCAGCGGATTTCTTTCGAATTTGTAACAAAAAAATAACTCTTGGTTTTTTTAGTAATAGTCATTAAATAATTTCATTTTCATTCGTTCATTATCGAAATACTTTCGGCGAACGCACCAGGATGGTTTCTCACGACCACAATGACAATTCTGGAAGGTAAATTAAGTAGACGACTTTTACCTCGCCCTAACAAGTTAAATTTTCTTCCCAATAGAAAGTTGAACAATGGTTGTCATGGAAACCACCATCTGGTAGACGTCGCCTTCCTTACGATGTAATGCTTAAGAAGAACAATTTTGAACTTTTAGTCGAGTCAAGGGCGCGCGCGCACACACACACCCACAACAAGGTTAGAAGAGGACACATCTTCCCTCGGCTGTTGCAGCATAGCAGCGCAGCTTCCGACATTCCACACACCGAGCAGATCAACCCCATGTCCCTCCCACAACCCAACACACAACATTCTCTCATTCGGATTCATTGGAGCAAAAGTGGGGGGGAAAAATAATCGAACACAAGTGGCTTTTGTTTTCTTTTCTTGTTTTCTTGTTTGTCGTTTGTGTGAATGGTAATAGAGGAGAGGTATTGTTATTTTTCCATTTTCTTCGCTTTTTGTTGCATTTCTTTTGTTTTTATAATACGTTGTGACACTATTTTCCCCGCGCACGCACGGTCAAAGAACACACACACATTTTCAAATAGCAAATAAAACATTACTTCTTGTACATGTAAAAAAAGGCTTTCAAAACGGAAGGATAAAAATACGATTCTGGAATGAACAGTAACATTTATAAACCGTGACCCACACACACACAACAAGAGGACAAGCCACGAGGCTGGCGGCAGTAGTTGTGTGTTGTTGATGTTGTTGTTTCATCACGTACGTGCGCATTTTCGGTCTTTGATTTTTCCTTAATTCCTCTTGGCGAACAATGAATGTGTGAATGATGATCTTATGAGACGACGGTTGGCGGAGGAGGGGGGAATAATGCATAACGTGCGTAAGACACGCACCCACACACCCACACACAAACACACTTGGCGCGATGTGTGTTCACACAACATGTTGGCAGCAATCTGGGAAATACTATTAATGCCCTCTCTCTCTCTCTCTGTTTGTAAAGCAAGTGGAGCGTCGGGGAATGAGGAGAACAACCTAACACAAGTGTACTAAACCGACAAACCACTGATCCCTGAACTGACTTTCGTTTCTCGGGTGGTCGAGAAAGAGACAAATTTAGTGTCGATTCTGTTCGAATGAAATATCCTTGCCGAAAACGAGGATATCTAAAACAAACATCCAATACAACTAAAAAGCCAGCGTGGGGACGAGAGATCGAAGTCTTGGCTGGTAAAGTAAGCTCAAACATAATAAATACAAGGATGTTCTCCCCCGTCACAACGTCCCACGGATTTTCCACGCTCCACACAATGCCCCTCTTTCGGAAAATGGTCTTTCCACTCTCCTCCTCCTATGACTTAGTTTTAAACTTTTGTTTTCGTTTCCCGTGGACACATTGTTACATATCCTTAGAGGTGATGTTGGTTGATGTTGTTGTGGTGGTAAGTAGTACTTAAGATCCCGATCTTTGTGATCCTCCTTCCATGGATGGGTGTGTGAA
>KE525331.1:960542-1037673 GCA_000441895.2 Anopheles sinensis
ACAACATCACCTCATGCTTTTAGAGAGCTCGACTCCCTCGGAGACCCATGGCCCTGGAACGAGGAAATTCAGGACAATGAACTTCCCTCCGCACCCAAACCAACCACCGTCCCAAGTTAAGACCCACAACAATTTTCTTACTCACGGGGAAAATTCGCGTGAGTCACCCTCTTTTCGATGTTGGAAAAGGGCGTTTTGCGGTCCAAATCGTGGGTCACTATCACCCCTTTCTTACATACACGTTTTCAACATATTTTCCTACGTAATTAAGGTTAAAGTGTAAGAATTCGCTCCCAATCGTTCGACCCTCGAAGAGAAAGGGGGACGACGCCCGGTTTTTCTGCTTCTCAGTTTCCCAAACAAACATTAAACGGTATCGTAGCAGCAAATGTGAGGGGCAAGAACACACACACAGCATAAGGAATTTATGGGTCCCAGCGATTATCACACTCACGGCGGCCTCTGATGCCGACGCCTTCGCCGATAGCCTCAATTCAATAATGATTGCTTCTTCTTGGCCGCTAAGTAGAATATGATGGGCCGCGCCCTGTCCGATAAATATCTAGACGAGTAACAGAGGTTTTTGTTGTGGTAACGGACATACTCCTCACCATGGAGACGACGCACACCTGAGAAGAAAACTCAAGTCTGTCCTCTTTTTCGTTTGAAGAAGATTAAGGAGGAAATCAGATAATGTTTGCATTTTTATTTTCTCCCTCAAGGGATAAGGAGAAGAGCTCCAAAGTGCTGCGAATGCACACAGAAGGCACCTGGGGATATGTCAAAGAGAAGCTCTGATTTACGTGGAACCACGTCATCCTTTCGGGAGGAAAAAAAGACCCCTTGACACCCAACCAAGCAAAGCATAATCTCTCCCGAGCGCCAGTTTTTGAAAAATAAAAAAAAATGGCTGACTAAAGCAAAGAAACATCATCGTCGTCGTTTCCATAATTCATTTTTATTCATTTTTCCCACTCGCTACCCCACGACGTTTCAAAGGCCCCCACACTCCGCTAACGTGCTTCCGCTCTCTCCCGGCCGGAACAACCCGTCATCATCAGCAGCAAAAAGCCGGCGAGAGCAAGACGACGATGATGGCCATAAATGGAGAAAAAATATACCCAACGCTGGCCGCCAACAACACGGAGCCACAAACTGACTCAACCGACACACAACAATCTAGCGCAATGGCCAAATTTGCATATGCGCTAACAAACACAAGAAAAAAGGGGCGGCTTGCGTTCAACGGAATAGGAAAGAAAAATATACACGATATGTATGTTTTTGCTGCAGATTTCTCGCGTGAGTTATAAATCCAAGCTGTTTGCCCTGGGATCCAAAAAAGTATTATTTTTTTAAGTTATTTTGTAGAAAAGCCAAAAAGTAATTTATTTAGGTGTTCTTCAGTTTTGGAAAATTAAATTCCTTCCCAAAACACGTTTTAAAATAAACCTCCAACCAATGAGAACGACCTCGACTCGAAGGCTTCTTCGCCGCTAGGATGATGATGATAGTAACATCCGATTTATATTTTATGATGATGACCGTCGTAGTTAAGACACTACACTGCCTCTTCTGCCGTATCTTTACAACCACAACAATCTTGAGGAGAGTTTGTGATTCGCGATGATGTCACCCCGCGGAAGAAGCGTGTGCGATAATGTATCCCACAACCGTCTTTCCCAAAATGTAGTGGTGGTGATCGTTATCAACCTAGCACATTACACAACCTCGAGGTAAAAAAAAGGTAAAATTCAAAACACAAATAAGAACGATTGTGGGTGAGATTTAGAACGGCATTTCTTTTTCCTTTACCATCATGTAAGATGACGAGGGTGTGAAAATGAGTGACACAAAATCGAGTCACCAGAAACCCAACAAAAAGTAATAATAATGATCGCATCAGTAATATTAGCAATATGATCTCGACGACGCAGCGAAGCATACACTGCCTTACGATCATCATTCAACCGCGCAGAGTACGCGACAATCACGTGCAAGTGGAAATACTGGTCATCATTTATTAGATTCATCGGCTACAAACGGAGACACACGTCATCGCCTCCCGTACGCAATTGAGAGTACGCGTCCGGCTGATGTCACCACGACCATCTCGACGACCCGCGACTTTTTAGCCTTCCACCGTAAATCGAGAGAGAGCCTCACTTATGCAATGAAGATGGATTGTAAAAGGCTTCCTAAAAACACCAACTGAGTTAATTGAGATGTTGCAGGCGATTCTTCTTCATTAAACTTTATTACCAGTCACCAGTCGTTAAGGTAAGGGTTGTTGTTTGACGATGAAAGCGTAGGCGGAATAAAATGCATACGTGGTCAACCAACGCCCCGCGACGAGAAGCTTCAACAGCTTCTAGTGATAAGTTAAACTCAGTTCTTCTACACCAAAGTTGTGTTGTTTTGATAGTAGAGCAAAACATTTACTCTGAATCGCTAAAATAAACACAGGTGCTGAAAGCGTGCACGATTCTGCATCAGAGAGCAAAACCAAAAGTTGGAAAAGAAGACTATGCAGCACTCGAGATTACGTTGTTGCAGTACTTTTTTGCCCACTTTAGAGAATTGAACAAATATGTTTGTTAACGGTTCTCGTTTCTTATTCTTAAGAGCTTCCGAAGCCTATTTTCTTTTCTGTGCAAACATTCTTACAACACGACGTGCAAAAATGTTGATGAAGCTGTTAGTTATCTAAGGCAATCTCAGTTGCCAAAGTCGAAATCTTATCGACTTTCAATTTAATGATGATAAACATCTGAAGCGATAAAAAGTGTTCAGTACGGTCAGTACTTGATAAACTTTTTGACATTAAATATTTTTCTTGACTGTTTTTATTTACGCATACCTATTTGGTCATTTGACTGGAGAAAAATTGGCGAGTTTATGAAGCAAACTTTAATAGTGGTAGATTAGAGGAAACGGATTAGACTTATTTATTTGATAAATCAATCACGAACGTAAATATTTGGATGATCATTTTTATTCCGCTCAGTTGAAGGAACATTATCACTTCCTTCGAACGTTTCAGCATAGAGAGAAATTGAAAATCTATATTTGCTTTTACTTCCTCTCCCTCCAATATTGGTGAGGTTTCCTATTTGGGATCTCCGGCCTACCAACTTTTAATCATGGGGTTCCTGTTCCTCTGATTGCGTTTCGGTGAGTATTTTCAAATCCATCTCTTCTCCTCCTGCTGATTTGGGGAAAAACAACAAATGCGACGGAAGTGGTGACTAATGAAAAATAATGTTTACCATACCCCAAAAACCTTGGGATGGCGGCGGCTTTTCTTCGTTTTTAAAGCCAGCGTTAAGCTGTGACAGAGCAAACATCTTGCAACCTGTCACGCCGGTGACTCTTTTTTCGTCTTCAACATCTTCATTCAAGCTTAGTTTCGAAAGAAAAACAAAATAGAAACCGTTTCTTCGCCCGCTCTACAATTATTTAAGCAATCATATCCCTCCCTAAAATATTTCACCAACTGTTCCCACAGTGTCCGACGACGACGTTCTTCTGAAAGGGTTTCCTCTTTTTCTCATCCATAAATTATGCCTCGTGTTTTATCATTCCGCGGAGAAAGTTTCCGTCTTCAGTTTTCGGGTTGCATTTTTGGAGGTTGCACACAAAACAACAACGGAACGAAGGGAAGAGAGTGCATTTTACTGGACGTCATACCGCGCGTCGTGAAAGATTGATTGTAAGTGCCACGCCACGGACATCCTCCCTTCCCACCCATCGATATCTTCCTCTTTTTGTCCCACCACCGAACGCATATTATCCCTTAAAATGATCTTCAACAAGCTTCATTAAGGAAACGAAGAGTGGAGAAGATGAAGAATGAAGTCAACACACGCCACACACCATCTTCAACATCGGAATCAATTATGGTTAAAAAAAATCAATCAGTTCCTCCTCATCCATTTGATTGCATTCACCCTCTCCTTCATCGCCAATCGACCGGACGCGACGAATTATTCCCTTTCGAAAACCAGAAAAATTGTTCGTGTGGATGGGCGGGCGCGGGAAATGAAATTCCACGGAAAAGAAAATGCACTTCATCAAATAGAAATATCGTGTTAGAAGGCGGAAGAGACGTGAACAACCCCTCATACGTGGGGTTGGGGAGTGCTGGTGCACACACGAGCCACCAATTTTGGGCAATTAACGAAAATATTCCTCCTCCATCCCAGCGAACTTTCGGATTTATTTCCTTCCTTTCCTTGGCCCAAGGGGAGAAGAATGTGTGTGCATATTGATTTTCCTTTCCACACATTTTTGATGAACCTTTTCACTGCAATGCATGCGAGAAAGGGGGGGAACAATCTGTTTGATTTCCAACGGTAATTCACCGAATACTTTGCGCGCTTCAAATTCCTTCAACCGAAAAATGCACCCTTCACTTCAGTTGCATCTGAAATTATTTTTTAATTGCTTACTCTTTTGGGGCCTTTCTCTGCCTTTCCTTGCTTTTAAGCTAATCTTTTAGATAATAAATTATTATATTAGATTTTTCATATGATGTGTAGGTTTTGTCTCAATTAAAATCGACACGTTTCTTTCCTTTCCACATCATATAAAAACCTTCGCCCATCGTCAACCAAGAGAAATAACGACGTTGCGCTTCATGAACATTAATTGCCTGTTCTAATGCAGAGAGCTCGTTGCCAACAACGCATCGGATCAAGCGAAGGTTAAACGATTGGGAACAACATAGAGTTTATGCTGCTGCTCGTTCCACCGTGTTGTATTATATTGTGTTCTATGATGCACGCTTGAACGAATTTCTGGCATAAAAATATGATTTTACACTCCCCACCGGTAACGTGATACGATGGGCCAAACAGAACACGTATCTGTAGAAGACAGAACTGTTTCGACCGTATTACTGATGCCACACCGAAAGGCATTCGATCTTCCATTTATGGTTTTCTCCTCAATAAATAATGCCAAACTTTTATTTACTTCCATTTTGGTTCGGCTTTTGCGCACCCAATAATCAATCCCATATAAGAAGAAAACATAATGGAGTGAACACACCCAAACCTCTTCTCGGCCTTATGGACGATTTCTTCCATCATAACCACATCCATTGCAAAGCATAAGTCGTGTCTGAGTATTGCACAAATCTTGCCAAAAAAATATTCAGATTATTTTTACAAACTTCTCTTATTGTTCAGTGCAAAAATGCAGATTTTCTTTTCAATATTACAAAAACCCTACCCTGTAGCAAAATAGCTTTCAACTCTCAAGAGTCCACACTGCATTTACCAAGGTGAAAAAGCGATAAATACGCCCGCGATTGCGTTACTTTTGTTAAGTCCTCTTTCTGCCTCTGGTGTGAGTAGGAGGAAGTGGCCATCATCACAGGTTAACCTCTTGAAAATAACTTTCTCCAAACCTAAAGGGTCAGATGGAGCAAAAAAGATGCGTTAATGTAAGAGAGGACTAAACATGGGAGGATCTCGCGTTTTGCGATCGTAACTCCATACCGAAATGATTTATTTAAAATAAAATTCACTTATTCCGCTCTAATTCAATTTCACAAGGCATAAACCTCAGGATTGGGAGCGTTGTTTTTAGGTAAGTAAGCAAGAAAAAATACCCTGATAGCATCTCGCCCTCTCTCCGAATGAGTAATCCTCCGTTAATCATTTTTCCAATCATTTCGATCCCGCTGGGCTTCCGTCCGCACAGACTCTTCTGCTTTTGCGGTCGAGGAAACACGGCCATATTGAACACGGACGGAATTATTCGGCACGCTTCGCTGGGTGAGATAATCGGTTTATTTAAAAAGCTATATTCATTTCCCTTCCCCACCACCATCTCCTTTCTCCCGGGTGATGTGCGGTCATTTGCGATTTTCTGCAAGCCATCCCCTCCTCCTCCTCATTTTTCGCATACCGGAGTGATTTTTGCTTGCGCTACCGATTGTTTCGCATCAAATTTGCGATGATTTGTTCCTCTACCTCCTGCAAAAACTCATACACAGAAATAAAATGATCGGCAGATGTGTATATTTCATCGTTCTCTACCGAAGGAAATATGTAGATTCAACATAATCGAGAGGCTTTGTATAAAGTGTGCAAGGGGGGACTAAGAAATCATCATCGCCGTCTGGCACACTGTCGGACGCCGACGTGGAGGAATGATCCGTCTTTCCGTTTTTAACACCACACACCTTTACCATCATTCTCCCCCCTTCAACTCATGAGCCGGCAACAAAATGTGCAGCATGACGCACATGCGCATGCTTCTCAGCGAAAAAGCCGGTACAAGACCCATACGCGTGCGTTCGCGACTACAACCCTCCCAACTTTGTAAAGCCGATGTAAATGTCGAGAGGTAAGAGATGATGTGTTCAAAAAGCCGGTTGGACGCCGCCGAGTAGCAGCAGCGCAATGCGTCGTTTTCGAGGAACACGTTTTCCTTCCGCCGGTCGGACATACTGAAGCAATAAAAATCGCATCGTTCGCCGGTTTTCTCCTGCTTGAAAAAGAAGCGCATGAACCCAACAGCGAATGCGGGATGCTTCACCACCTTTGACGCAGAAGACACAGAGTAGGTCAAGCACGACGCATCACCTTTTCGTCTTCTTTCCCTCAACGACGAGGAAAAATGTGAACCTCTCTGAGGAAGATATTTTCGACGTTTTGTAGACGAGTGTGTTTTGTCGTCAATGAGGAAATTATTTCTGATATTTTCTGACAACAAAATTCGAGTCTGCTGCGCGGCGTGTTTCCGCTTTCTTCTGTCCGCTTACATCAATGAATGAATAGTTACCGTTTTGAAATGCCATCCAAGAAAGAAAATATAAGAAAATAAAAAGTTACATTGATCTTCTTTGAATACAGAGAGCTTTGGGTTGAAATTGCCATCCGATGAAAGTACCACAACTTTCATCTCCGCTTGGCGCTTGGCATTAGGTGTCAAATACCGCTTCGCTTTTGCCCCCATTCCCACGAAAAATCGGAGGAAAATGGATTAAAAATCGGATCAAATGAGTTCATGGAGGTGCATGAGATTCGGGGAGGCTGATGGGGAGAGCGAAAATGAAATATTTTCATTTGATTGTTTTCCTTTCACGATGGTGGAGGAAGTTGGATTTGTTGGTGGAGTACATTTACTTCTTTAATCTTGAGGTTTCCTACGGGACAGACCTCTGCCCCGTTTTCCATAGAGAAAATAGAGATATGATGACATTAAGCAGTCACCTACGAGAAATGGACATTACATGAAGTAAAAACCTCTCAGCTAAAGATTAAGGTTATCTTCTGTCTATCTCATTTGTGAATAAATTCCTCGGTTTTCTCGCACGGCAAACCTCATCACATCCCACGGGATTGGGGCTTGAGAAAGGGCTAGGAAATTGAATTCAGCGCTGACCACGCTCTTCTACATCCACCTCCAGAGAGAAAAAGCTTCCAAGAAAATGGACGTACAGCCCACTCACAACATTCCACCGTCCGATGGTAAAGTGACGGCACAAAAAGCCTTCCCCCCATGCAGGCACTAACTCTGTGTGAAGGTGATTTCTCCCTCTCGTCGGGAAAAGGTCGACCTCCGGCTGATAGAGAGCCCGGTTCCGTCGGGAACTAATAATCTGCCCGCCCACTGCTGATTGGCTCGATTGAACATGGTTTGATGTTGGTCGGAAACTCTTGAAGACCATAGAACTGTCTCCTTTTTTCATCCCTTCGTTCCTTTTTTGTCCTGCAGCCATGTCGTTATCGACAAGTTGGGACACCGCCATCCATATGCCATTTTCCTACCATAAGGTGTGTAAGACAAAAAAAACCTCTGTAATGCTTCCATTGGCGATGGAGTCCAGATGGTTCCACCATGTTGCTGATGGTAACAAGAGATGGTAGAAAGAATTTTATTTTCATTTCCGAAAAAAGGTCGCAACCGAATGATGATTGCCGTAGGACTTCCACCTTTTCTCTTCTGCTGAGTAAATGTAATGGTACGACAGTAGAGACAGGTACATCCACATTTTTCCATCCTCCTTTCCGGAGGCCGGATCTCTGGATGCTAAGAATACAGTAGTGTTAGTAGCAGCAAACGTACCGGAGGCAAGCTACCACATACATTTTTATGCTGTGCTCCATCGAGCACAACATACTGGCCAAGAAGGGATAGGGAGAAGAAACATTGCTGGCAGGTTGGGAGAAAGTACAGTTATAGTAGGCCTCAGACTTCCCGAACCGTCTTTCTCCTCTTTCGTTCTTCATTCGGCCTAGAGGCCGATGTTTTCCACGCCATAAAACTGCACACAAGACCATCACCATCATCACCATCATCGTCGTCGTCATTTTGCCTCTTTCTCCAATGAAACGTGGCCTTTAGAGGAGATGTTAGTATATAAAATTCGCCTGGTGGAAGGCCTTTTTCTTCCGAGTCGACGATTCGCTACGCCCGACTGGTGCAAAGTAGCTTTTCCCCCCTTCTTTATGCTACGGGAACTGGCCACCAACCAAGGGCTAGAGATAGAGTGTTGTGTGTCTAGCTAAAAACGGTATCCATGTTCCCACACACGAAAGGAGCAAAAAACGATCTACTGCGCGGCGTTCGGTGGCCTCCAAAACGGCATTCCAAACACGAGCAGGAATGTGGCGCGGTGTCTGCGAGAAAGAGTGAGCCTCCTCAAGAGAATATACCCACCGTGGAGTTAGTTTCTTGGTGTGCCAAAAAGGCACCCACCACTTACCCCAAAGCATCCGGGGCGAGGGAACACATGACGGGGATGGCAGTGCATTCCATTCCCTAAGTCAATGACGACGATGTTGTGTTGAGGCCAGTCTAGGCTATCTTTTCTCCCTTCCTGTTGCGAGCTACCTATATTCTGCTAGAGGAGCTTGCCACACCTCGAATTGCAAGCAAGTACCAACCATCCATTTTCTTTCGCCATCCAAACGGGGAGAAATTGCCTCTTACCCCTTTTTTCTTGCAGTTCTTCCGCCTCGTGTGACTCTATTTCGATCTCTTTATTTGTAAATTTTTATTTGCAGCACAGTTAGGTTTTGGATGAGAAACTACTGCTGTTTGCGCGCCTCTGTGCTCCCCGTTAGTTTTGCGCGTTCCCGGTTCGTGACTTCCGGGCCAAAAACCAATTTGTTTTCCTTCCACCCCTCTTGGAGTGTGTATTTTTGCGATTCGCGTGAAAACAGTTAGATCAAACACGCGGGGCGATCTAAAGTGAGATCTTAACTAAGTCAACGTAATTTTTCTTATTTTGCCTCCATTTAATCGCTTCATTTATCTTCCTGCAAAACGGTTGGAGAATGGCTAAGAAAAATATTCCGTTCGAACACAGTACCATTGAAGTGCGTTTTGTTTTACGACCTGCTGCCGATTTTATAGCCTGTTGTTTCTTGGCTAATCGAATCGCGCATTTTAATCACGAGCATCGTGTATTCGGGTTCCACGCACGTTTTCCGGTCCGAAGATTAGACAGACCACGCCTTGAGAGAAAAACGTGGATTGGAATCGTGTGAAAACGTGGAATTAGTACGTGGCCGGTGGCGTTGTACCAAAGGCCTGCGTGTGCTTTACCATCGATTCTTCTTCCCTTCCTTTGCTCTACCGGCGCAAAAGGTAAAACGGTAAGGAAAACCGGGACTTTTCTTTCCGTCGGTGGGCCGTCCGTCGTCGTGGAAAATCATCCATCCGGCGATAGAAAACAGGGCCAGGCTAAACGGAGCGGCACTAAAGTGAAAAGTTGGTGCATCGATGCAGGAGAGAAAGGGGGCGTCGTCGTCTTCATGTACCCAAAGGGGGGTTTTAGTCGATGATGATGATGATGACGGTGGTCTTGCCATCGCGATTCAGAGCTGAGCCTTGGCTACACTCCACCACGAAAATACACACAACAAATGGATTACGGATTAGTTTCCTTTCTAAAATTAGCCACGCCAGCGCCGAGGCGGTGGAAAACGCAACGAGCCTTCGACGGACGATCGTGGAGAAGAGAAGAGCACACAGATACACGAGAGGCCTTCAACTTTGCGGCTTTTCTAACAACATCCGTCAGGCCGGTGTTCTGCTAGTTGGGTGGTGTGTGCCCGGGTCCGTTTCGAAGAACCCCATCAGGAATCATGTCTTTCGGAGAGGCATTTTCCAACCCAAGCACGATTGAGTCTCGGCACCCGAAAAAACGGTATAAAACAGATGCACGGTGAGATCACACCTAAAAGAAGGAGAAGCTCTGGGTTCTAAATTTTCCTTTCCCGTGCATCATTACCATCGACAACCACCACGTGGATGAAGCAGAGACCTTACCCCATGGGTACGACGCACACGTCGTGAGGCGATGATACTTGACAAATTGACACCATTTGGAGTGCGACATCCCAACATGCAACTGGGAAACGCATCATCATCAGCAACTTGGGGGGAAAGAAGAAAATTATCCTCCTCTCGAGGAAGCCGCCGCACACTAAAATTAGTCCGGGACAGAAGCGATCGATTTTCCGATGGAAAATGTCTCGTGAAGAAAACATTTAATTGGAAGTTTGTGTTCGGAAAGCAGACAGGAAAAGGGAGGGAATTTTAAAAATATCTCCTCTTCACTTCGGTAGTAAACATTCGACGTTTGGCGGGGGCATTCGACAGTCAAACTAATTGGTTGACGACGGAAAAGAGCATCGAATAAATCTTCTCTTTAGAAGAAAAAGCCGACTTGATGCCGTAAAACAATTTACAGCACTATCTTTTCATTGATATTTGATAGCTTGCACGTGAACATTAGCCGTCAAAAAATTCACGCTTACATTGGATGGAAATTTCAAACTGTAACAGTTCAAAAAACGACCATCTGTAGCGGTAACGAATTTCACCACATGGAGGCTTCTAAGAACGCCGATGGGTTTCATCTCCATCTCTTTTCCTCCTGTATCATGAAGAGCCCTACGTTTTCGATGGGTTGCGTGGAATGAAGGAAAGCAAGCAGGGAGGGGAACACAGCTGCCAACTCGATTAAATTCTTGATTCCTACGCGCATTGAACAAACATTCAAGTACCATGAAAAAAATCATTACCGCATCCGTTCTTCCACAACGAAGCTTAATCTTTTAAAACTAACGATTTCGTAAGTGGATTAATTAAACGAAGCGGAGATTAACCAACATAACGGAATCAATTTGATTCGTCTCAAGCAAGAAAAATAATATTCTACTTAAAATTATCGTCCACACGCAACGAATCAATCGATTTTATTACGAAAGATTTATGCTAAGAACAGACGGAATCTTGAACGGAAAACGCTAGAACAAAGCGTTATAAACGATTCTCTTTGGACGATCCAACATGGCTCCATTTTCAGCGCAACAAGCGGTTAATACAAAATACCGGTTTTCGTGTGGCTGGAATTTCACACAAAAGTTGTTTTTAACTTTATAAACTCGAAAGAGTTCGTGGAAAGAACAAAATCGAATGTGTTTTCATTCATTCCAACATTCTGTTCGTTGGTCATAGAATGACGCGCGCTTCTAAACGCACAAGCCTACGCGATCCGCGCTTTTTTGAATTCTAACGTCTCTTTTGCCAACCGTCGTTTCGGCTGGTCTAGGTGTGTGCGTGCGTCTGGCGTCGTTTCAGAATACAAAATGGCCGGTTTTGTATGGAGTTGGAAGCGGAGCGCAAAAAAGAAGCGGTAAGCGACAGAGCCCATCGATCCCGGGCTTTCCTGGCGCGTTCCATCATAATGGACACACAACGAGAGCAAGAAAATTACACGGTTCTACAGTTTTTCCGCCGGCAGCTCCCACATTCATGCTTCAACCGTTTTCCTCCTGCCAGCGGGCATCGTTCGCCGGGCGGCAACACCCGGTCGGAAAATGAAAGAGGTTAACAAACGGCCGGAGATCGAGGAAACGACTGACGTAAAACATAGGAACGAACCGGAAGCAGTTGATTGAAAAAAAACTATACTTGTGCACATACAGCGGACGGGATAAAGCAATTTGGCACACTTCGTTCCCCGCGTCTCTTTGATTCTCGACCATCCTCTTCCAGCTAGTCTTGTCTCTTTCGCTCTACCGCCGTAAGGCATCGATTTCAGCGCTTCCATCACGAACTTCCAGAAGAAAAAAACGCACGCCCACACTACATTTCCCAGCATGAAACTTTTGTCCGTCCGTTCTCGTTTTTTTTTACACCACCATCGGAATTCAACCGAAGCAAAGTGCAGCATAAAACAAAGCCGGGCATTTTCGCACGCCAAATTTCACACTCGATCATCACACCAGCGCCCGGGAAAGTTCATTCGCGTTCGAGATGTGCATGATGTGGTCGGAGACCATTTTAATTTCTTTTACGAAATTTGACAAATTTTTCCGTCCTTTTGCACTTCTCCGAGGCGGGGGGTTCACAATGTTAAGGAAACCGATGCAGGAAGAGATGCGGGAACACTTACCTTGGCTCCAATCTGGTTTCCGCACTGGCCGGCCTGAATGTGAACGATTTCTCTCATTTTGAAGTAGAGGTGTTTTTTACGGAACTTTCGTAGAAATGCACAAAATTACACTCGCAAAAGCGTTGCGCCGGTTCTTTTTCTTCTTCTCAAGGGTGCACGGTAGCACACTTTTTCACACACACGCGGCAACTGCTGCTCTCAGAAAAAACGGGGGACAGAGTTAGAACTGCACGTCAGTACTCCTCGACGATGACACACCAAATGAGCTTGCTCGGTGCAGGTATTTCGCTTTTTGCTGTTGACAACGCCCCTACGCTTTATATAAACGACGCGTATGCGCAGTGGTACCAACTGTGCGAAGAACCGTTTCGAGCCGCTGCTGCAGCATCTGACGTGTGCTGCGGAGGTTTGGGCGAGCTTCATTTTTTCCTTCTTCACGTCCCGTCCGGGCTTGTTCGGAGGAACATGGGGTCAAAAGTTGGTAATTTTCAATGGTTTTTATTAAATTACGTCCCAATTTAGGGCCTTCGTTGCGATTAAAGTCGATAAAAATGCAAAAGTTGTTTCATTCGGATAGAACCGTAAACGTCAAAATTTTGCCGCCTTCAACCTCTATTTTACGCACCTTGAACCGGTTCAAACATGGTGGTTGCGCATGTGTTCGTGCATCGATCGCCCGAAATGCGTATGGATATGTAAAATCTTAACGTGTAACATACATTTGGTGTAGCTGTGTTTGTGTCTCAAAACCCGGTTCTCGGAGCGAAACGGTTAACATGTAAAAAAAAAATGAGACAATTTGCAAATTGACAACCCTTGGATGTTGTTTTTTTTTATAAATCTTTGGTAATTCATGTTGCATTTTTGTTGTTTTTGATGCGTCCAGAAATTAATGCTCTAATGCTTTACAAAATAATTTTGTTAGTCGTTAATCTAGGGTTTTTATTGTCATTTTATTTAGTTTTCGAGCTTATGTCGTCTTGCAGCTGATATGTATTTAGAAAGTAAGAAATAAAAATCAATTCTGCTTTTCTCTGCATAATTTCCATGGAAAACATTATTTTTCTTGGAAAGCATATCCAACCCCTAGATGAACCCGGGGGCACACCAGCAAAACAACAAATAACAAAAACAAAAATGTCCGCAAGAGCCAAAAACTCCGACGAGTTTGCGTACCGGTGATTTAGTAGATTTAGAAGAGAGCCTCGGTCTTGGTGGTCGGGCCGTGTGCACGTCGGAAGGAGAAAGCGATAAAAACAAAGAAAAGCAAGAAGCATACACACACTCCGGCGGTCGGTTCATCCTCCCACCGGGAATGTAGGAGCACGACCTACCGGAGCTGGGCGATGCCAGATATTTGCCTTTTAAGGAAACCAGGTCAAAGGATTGCAGGATACTCATGCGCTCATCATCGCGGAGTTTCGCCTGACCGGCCGATGTTGCTCCTTGGCGAGCGAGAGGGTTTCGCGATCCATGAGGTCATAGTCGCACCCGGAGTCTGCGAGCCAACAACCACCGGTGGCGGTGTGTGTAGGTGGTGGCACCACGGATGGGATTTTTTCCTCTTCGAGCGTTCGCGGGGGTGTCCGAAGCCTCCTCCAGGTGCTGAACGAGCGTGAACGAGCGCACAAGTCTTCTATCGACAAAAAAGCCCGTTGCCGTTTGTTCCATTGGCCGCCCCCGGGACGTCCGTGAGCAGAACCGGTTTTGGAGGGAGCACAGATTTCCGCTGGCCACCACCACCAGAGCTCTTGGCGGATGTGTAGGCCGAATTATATATGCAGACACAATCGCTCGCGGACCTTGTTTGGTATAAGCGGCTCGCGGCGAGACGTGGTAGCGAGAGGACACGACAGCGAATAGTGGTTATAAAAACCGAAAACGAGAAAAAATAACATAACTGAAGTGAACTAATACGGGACCAAATCGGGCACATCGGAAACGCACCGGCACCGGCGGCCTACACGACATCGGTGCGCAATGAGTCAGTCGACCTGGCCCGGATCCAACGCGCCAGAGAACCCAGCCCATAGGCCGGACAAGTACCTCGGAATATGCCGGCCCCCTGAGATGGATCGATTTATTCGCGGTTTGCGCGTATTTGGTTCGAGTGCAGCAGTTTTCTGTCGCCGGTCGCGTAATCGCATGAAAAATGACGAATAAATTCGACGCGCTTTTGCCCGATAATGAGAGATGATATGTGTCGCTCATTAGCTGCATAGTTTTTTTTTGTCCAGGGAATTGCCTTTTGAGTGGGAGTGAAAGGGGGTGGAAATCTTGATAAATCCTTTCCCTGGCGCAAATCGACCATTCCGGGCTTGTTTATTGACTTTTACGAAGGGTTAAAACGGTCGTATTACACGAATTTTAATGTTGAGCAACTTCGACGATAGTGGTTCATTTTAACTTTGTGTTTTTCATTATGTCGACTTGTTGCGAAATTGTTTAATGACTGTTTGTTTAGTAAATCGTTGAAACAAAGACTCATAAACACGAAATTTAATCAACAAACAGTAGAGTTGGTTTTGGGTACAAATAACGATAATTTTGGTGTAGTTTGATGTGAGTAACGCTGGTTTAAAACAAAAACACATGGAAGGTAAGGTACCGGCATAATATCTGAAATTCAAATGTCTACTCTCATTTTTATAAGAGCACACTAATGAAAGACGTTTCTTTGAAAAATTCAAATAAATATATTTCTGTTATATCTAATGATTTTCGTCGAAGTACCAAAGAATCAGGACATTTCTCCCCCAATGTTGAACTACAATTCTATTTCATTCCTACTAGTTAAGAAATGCAACTTGCCAGGCCATAATATGTTTTTGCGCAAACTTCTACCGCTAATGCAGAGTTCCGCACATGCGACAAATCGTGGAATACATTATTTTCGGCTCGCCAAATGGCGTCTATCTGCAGCCTGCTTCCTCTGGTGATGAGCCATAGAATCAATTTGATCGATCGATCACCTCACCGCAATTAGGCATCCTCCGCCGAGTCGAGCTCTTCGTCGTCCAGCAAGAACTCGTTCGTTGCCGACCGGAACTCGTAGCCCGGAAACTGTTCGATATCGTTCGGGCCGGGTCCAGTGCCGGTGGTACTGGCATTAACCACGGCAGTTACGTTCACGTGGAACGGATATACGGCAAATGTTGGCGAAAATAGCTGCCCGCGTACGGTGGACTTTCGCGTTTCGCTGTAGCCCATCTTGAAGCCCTCGGGCCAAGAGCGTACCTCCGACTCGGCAGTACAGTTCGTCGGCTTGGCGCTGGCCACGAAGTCGTTCTCGAAGGCGCTGTTGTAGAACAGTGTGCAGACACCGTGCGAACCCCAAGGCGACAGGGGAGCCGCCAGCTGATTGATGCCACAGTCGCCCATGATCCAGTCCTGGTGGCAACTGGTCCGGTGCCGTGTACCGTAGTTGCGACTCGTGTGGATGCACTGCACGTTCTTGGCCGCCGTTCGGTGGTTCGGTGCATTCGTATCGGAGACGTCAAAGCCCGTACCAACGATGTCACACACTGAAAAGATCGTCCAACAATCAAAACCTTTTACTCCACCAAATTCTCCGTAATGTCTAGGTACTAAACATACCGTCAATTTCCTTCAGTTTTCGCGTACCGTACTCCTTAGCCGCGGCCAGGACTACCTGTGCGCCGAAGCTGAACCCATACATATAGCCATCGTCCGGACTGAAGCCTTCTTGCTCAAGGAACTCCAGCTTCTGGCGTAATACTCCGTGAATTTCTTTATAGTTCCGACGCAACCGTGCGTATGCAGACAGCTGCGCGAAACGATCGTAGTTCATGCAGATCACACATCCTCCGCGATGTTTGGTTAGATCTACATTTAAGGACAGAGAAAGTTTTGTAAAGCTGTTCTCAAACTCAATCTTTTCTACGACTTGATATTGTTATTTTGAGGCGTGATTAATTCTGAGTGCTTTCTAGTACGTATAGGAACTGCATTATTACTAACTCTTTGTGGGAGTTACTCACTCGTGATAACACTTATTTAAAATTCAGAAAGTACAGTAATAGTTTATTATGAATTAATCATTCAGAACCTATTAAAATTTCGTATTAAATTATTTTAATATTGAACACTTCACGCTTCATGTCAGAAATCAAATGCATCCACTTACTTCCTATCAGATCCTGCACAAAGTACTTATCACACCCAATCTTCCACCCGAACACGACCACGGCGAACTTCGAGCCCGGATGGCAATCCTTATCGTACTCGTACGTGTTGTTCTCCGTCAAATTGTAGATATGCACCAGCTCCCCGGACGAGTTGTAGTAGTTGAAGAAGATATTATCCTGAAACCGATCGGCACTGGCCGGCTGGAGGATCAACAGGAATGCTACCAGCGTCACCGCAGCGGGCAGCACGCACCGTGAACCAAACATCGCGCGTACTAACCGTGACACCGGTGTGTTCCGGTGTGCCAAGAAACTAAAACCCAATCCGGCTGCGCGATGGGACTTTATACATTTGTGGCTGACCTAAATTCTAAAGCCGGACCGAGTCTCAAAACCTGGTATCTTCTTTACGGTACCATGGATCTCGAGCTCTGGGTCCCGGTGAAACAACAAATAATGGCTCCACACCCTTCTGGATGGGTGCTTGAGATATCCACCCGGTCCTTAAGTGTTGTCACTCGACACCGTCCGCCGGGATTGATGTGACATTATCTCTAGATGTTTGAGATCATGTCTCCAAACCCGTTACTCGACGTTCGACGTTCCTTCATTGGCCTGCAATGGTTCTGGAACGACAGTACCCTTTTAACGCCCCTGGAACGTATTCACCTCTCTTATCGTCGCATGTTGATCAACAGCTTTCTCCAACGAAAGGAAGGAGGCGAGATAGTGTTTCAGTCAAATTTTAAGTTTTGTACGATTTTTTTTTTTTGCTCGGCTTGACGTAGATAAACCGGTAACGGTGTGCAGGAAGAATCGAATCGGAGGCACGCCAAAACAAACGATCGCGAAGGTTTAGGCAGAGTTCAGCCAGTACAAGTTTTCAAGAGCATTCGTTACGGTTGATAGTGAACGACGGCTGTCGAACCCTATTAAACCGGTTTCTTGGCTTGGCGAGATGTTTATTTGTTGTGACATGATTATTCGATGTGACAATAGAAACTAAAATATGACAGGTTGGTTTTGCACGCGACTCCGGGGGGCTACCGTGATGCAGTTTAAAACCAGTGGTTCCCAATTTTTTCTACGCTACCAAACATTTTTGGAACATCACTTCGGAGAATCATATTTTGTCAAAACCTCTAGAAAATTGAAAACCACCAAGAGTAATTGAGAACCACTGATTGAAATGAAACTTGATATTTCAGAGAATTTCATAGGGAAGACAAGAAAAAATGTTATGAAATTGAGAGTATTGTTCATTTTAATTTTATTTCAAATCAACTATTTGAAATGCTTCGCTATTTCTAGATTCGCCGTTCAAATGTAAATTACTTAAATAACGATGGCATAATACAAAAGACTGGAATGATTCAAAGTTGCCTAACTTTTGTGGCAAAAAATGTTACTTATTTTTTCCAAGACCATAAATATTCCTGCACGCGCCATGCGCCATACAGATAAAACATTAACCTACTGTTTTTCCCATTCCGGATGAATCATGAGGATTACATGCCTTTTTAATGACATAACCTTTTAGCCATTATTAGAACCCATACACGCATGTGTGCTGAAACACACACGCACAAACTGGCTAGTGTGAACCATGCCGGTTTTCGGTACTTTCCTTTTCCGTGCGTGGAAAATTTCACGGACAGCAAGGATGTAGAACATAAAGATGCGTCGGAGAAAGTGAAGCCGTTCTCGGTCACGAACGGAGCACAAATCAAAAGCGAAGCGGGTTTTTGCAACTTGCTTGTTTATACCGATAGCGAAAAAATCGACCTTTTGCAAGGAAAGGAAGGAGGAAAACGAAACGCACAGCATTAATGGTGGAGAGTTTTCTTTTCGCGTGGCTCCTCCATTCGACCTACACAGTACGCCACCAGGGGTGTCGGTGTCAGTTGGAACACATAAAAAGACACAGGGAAAAGCGCGAGTGTGCGAGCCCCGAAATTTTGCAAAAATACAAGTTCCGATGTGATGTGGAGAAATAAAACCGAAACCTCTGCACGCGAAGGAAAATGTATGCGCGTGTCTTGAGGCTATATAATCGCCGCATCGTTCGATATAGAGTTGCTTACAATTTCTCCTGCTCATTTTTCTTAACGTGTTTTGCTTTTTGTTTTTTCGTTTTCGGGCAAACTTTATCATCCCCCTGAAACTGCCACCCCCTTTTCGGTGGCTCGCTTCTGCCGTGTTCCATGTTGTCATCGTTTTCGGAATGACTCGAAAGCACTGAACCACTGGAATGGGCCAGGGAATCGGATCGGAGGGCTTGCTGGGAGGCTGCACCTTTCGCTCGTCTGAAGGAAAAGGTGTGCGGATCGAAAAGGGGTTGGGTTTGCCGAGGCGGGTTTGGAAACGGTTTTATCGACCAAACCAACGGACGGCTCCGAAACTCTCTCTTTTTTTTCTTAGTTTCGGTCTCGGGAAGGTTTCTTTCATTTCGGTGCAGATCGAGGCGCCCTCAAGACCGGGCCCGGTCGCCGTTTTCTTTTTAACGTGCGCTTTTCGCGGATATCGGGTGTCTCCGGTGTGCGGGCAAAGGCGGAAGACATTTTTCGTGGACAAATCTAATAGTAGAAAAGAAAAAAGCATACACACAAACACACACCCCAGAGGGTAGGAGCTTTTGTACACAAGCTCACGAAGGTAAACCTTTTCCCCCGGACAGTCAGAGGATCGGTGGTTGGATGGTTTATGGCATTGGCTGGGTTCCATAAATACACATACGCGATGGCGTTTTTTCTTATTTTCTGTGAGCTTTCGAGGGTGGAGAATGGTACCGTTTTCGGTTGAGTTTGATCAACAGATTGCACCAGACCTTTGGTGCATCGTGCAATTGTGAAATGCAGGTGTTTGCTAAAACAACCCACCCCGAAGTGTATTAACGATGTAGCGGAATTTGGGGCAAGTGTGCCACCTTAAGCGATTCGTTCTGTAACTTACTATTAATTAATCGATTTCGAATTAAATCGAATCGAATTAAAACGATTAATAATAAATTCTGTTAGTTAAACGCCGGCTTTATTTTTAATACAATTTCACACTTTCACTTGTCCTTGAGTTTCAGAAATATAAACGCACAAGCAACTATTCTATAATTGTTTTAAAAATGGATAAAAAGCATGTACATTTTTATCCTTCTGGGTAAGACGGTCACCTAGCTTAATTTAAGGGTTCAATGGAAAAATCTTATCATATGTCGCGCTTGTATATGTCAAGGGTAGTTAAATGGAGCATTTGAATACATTTTATAGTCTCATAATGACCCAATTTTAAATTCTCATAACGTTTTCTCCTTCAGTTTCAGTTATTCGGTGAGCATTTTCACGGTTTTTCATTCTGGCCGCTGGAAAACTTCTTTGGGACGAAATCTGCATGTATTTATGCACCCTCCGTTTTCACTGTGAATTCAACAAAATTTTTTGAGAGTTTGGCATCTTCACTCTGATGAGCAATTGCGCCAAACACTGATGACACTTTTGATTTATTGAATAGTTAACTTAAAAAAAAAATCAGATTTTTCTGTGAAAAATTATCAATATTTTTGACTGACCACACGAACCACTTTCTCTTTTATTTGACTTTCCCAAGTGACACATAATTTCCCGATTTTTTGTTTCAATGGGTTTTGACAGCTTATTTAATGGTGGAAATATTAAAAGATTAAACTCAATTTTAATGCGCAGCATAAAATATATGACAAAAATGTTAAACTTAGACTATTCTGCATGAAATTCAGTACAGTATATCTAGTAACAGGAGTAAACTTATCGGTATACTACATTTGGTCATTTTATTACATTTTGACTGAAAAAATGGTGGCTCACTTGCCCTTATGGCACATTTGCCCCAAACTCCGCTATTTCAACACAAGAAATCTTTCAAACTCAAATTCATCAAGGAAAAATTATGCATTTAATAAAAATAATAAAACCAATAAATAAATAAATATTACCATGAAAACCTAGCTAAATAACCAAAATTGTGTGATAAGTAGCCAAAACCACACAGGTAGAAATAAATAAATTTAAAAATTTATGTTTGAATTATGAACCATTAAATCAGTTGACGAATAAAAATCAAGTTGCATGTTTTTTTTAAATTTTCCTATGTATTATCTTTAAAGATAGATCTCGTTGTTGTAAACAATTATTCAAAGACCCCCTCTGCATAACACACCGTTTAGCACAAGCCTCGTTACAGCCTCCCTGACAATGGCTGATGGCTTCATTACTATTTCCGAAATAAATACCCAATTACTTTTGCTTTCCCGGTTCCACTCACCGTGACATCAAAAAGCCGACTTTTTCCAACTGTCAAGAGCACAAAAACCCCAAAAACCGCCTTCTGCTCCAGTTTCCCGATTAACATCTAACATTTCATTCATTGCTTCTGGCCGCCTCGCGGAATAAGTTTATCTTAAATTATCCATCGCCCTTTCGCTAGCGGCACCCGACTGCGGGACTGGGCGTTATAAATTAATAAGGCTTTCTAAAATCATTCGGAAGGAAACCGACAACAAAAAAAAGAAAAAATGCCAGCCTTCGCTTGGGGATCGAGCAATACCACCGATTGTTGTTGGTGCAAATCGACTGTTGGTTGGTGGTTCAAAAAACCTTTTCGAAACCTACCCATCCGGCGCCTAACGATCGGATATCGAACAAGCAAACCCGGCAAAAGTAATAACCTACACCCCTGCATTTAAGCATTTCTCCTACTTGAACGGGAGGGTTTTTTCTTCTCTCCCCCCGAGGCCGGTGTTTGGTCGTGAAAACGGATGGCATCACCCTCAAAGCAAAAGGGAGAAAAAAACGGTAAGCAACAAACCCACACTCGATACTAACAATCACAATAAAACGGTCCACCCGATCGGTTACAGTGCGTAAAAATGAGGTAAGATATGTTTATTTTATTTCACAGTACAGTGCGTTTTTTATGGTTTAAGGAATAAAAATAACGAATCAACAGAAGATTGTCGCTCCTACCTCCCGCTTACACGTGGGTTGTTCTGAACGAGGTTGAGCTAGTCGTTGATTCATCGGGTGGTTGACAAATAGGAGCCCCGAGCAGGAAACCTAATAAAGTAAGAGTCGTACACGACCTATACGACGGCATCATCATCTGAAGGAACGGCACACTGGGAGCACCTGGTGAGGGCACCTCGGGGGTCGTTTTGGTGTTTGGCATTTGAAGGAAGAAGGTCACCTCATCTTTACCTTACGGCCGGTGCCTCAGAAGTACTCGAAGAAGTTGTACGGATTCGTGAACACCGTGTACGGGTACACGTCCGAGGTGAGGGCAAACAGTTCCCCGCGGACCTCGCTGTAAGTAGGGAATGAAAGGAAGGGATACTGCAATGGCTCTCTCTCTCCCTAGCGCCATCTCGTGCTTACCTCCGACGATCTTCCATGTAACCCATCCGGTAGTTGCGCGGATAGTTCGCCAGCTCGCCAACGGCGACACACTCGGGCGGTTTTGGCTGCGCCAGAAACTGGTACTTGAACGCTAGGTTGTAGAACACCGGGCAGAGTCCGTGTGAACCGAGCGGTGGCGGACCGGCGGCAGCCTGACGGAACCCGCACACGCCCATGCGCCAGTTTTGGTGGCACTTGTTCGGAAACTTAGTCCCCTTGTCGATGCTGGTGTGGATGCACTGGACGTTTTTGGCTGCCGAAAGGAAGTTGCGCTGCTTGAACATCCGATCGCTGTCGAAGCCGGGTCCGGCCATGTCGCAGGTGTCGATCGCTTCCAGCTCGTTCGAGCCGATCTGATTTCCGACGTCCAGCGAGAGCTGCGCGCCGAAGCTAAACCCAAACATGTACAGCCGCTCGAACTGAACGCCCTCGTAGCGAAGCTGCTGAAGGAAGTGGAGGATCACGTCACGAATGTCCCGAAATCGGCCCACCAGTCCCCCGTAGCCACCGCTCGAGAAGGCCGAGTAGTCGACGCAGGCGATGCAACCGCCACGGTACTTCCGGAGGTTCTCCCGGAGGTCCGCCACCCACGGGACTTCGTAGCAGTTCTCGCGCCACCCGTGAACGATGATGGCGAAGCGCTCGTCGGGGCTACATTCGGTGCCATTCAGGAGTCGATCATCGTCGGAAAGGGTCGTCATCTTGGTCAGGTTACCGCTGGAAAAGGGGAAGGTGTAGTCCCGGTTAGTACTAATTGGAAGGCAGTATCTTAATCCCACTCCTTCGCGGTGCTATGCAGCTGCAGACGTTGAGTATGGTTAAAGTACCTGCGAAGTACCCACGCACCTTCACTGGGGGAACTTACTCATGGTAAAACCGGAACAATATCTTCTCCTCGAACACCGAACGGCGTGCGTTGGGACGTAGTACTGGGATTGGTAATGGAGGTCTCCGCTCCTCATCGACCATATCCTCGGGATCCATTACGTAGTCGTCACCGTTTTTGGAAGCCTCCGTCGTTGAGCTGCCATTGCCTCGATCGTTCACTGCGGTCGGAACTTCCCGTGCGTCAGCCTCGGGAACCTCATCGTCGGTGAAGTCAGCTGCAAAGTCGCTGTAGAAGTCCTCCTCAGGCGGCGCAGCTGGCAGAAGTTGTCGTTGGCGTATCCTTTCTAGTCGTCGCTCGCGGATACGGCCTACCACCCGACCACCACCGAACACCCGCGCTCCATCGAGCAGCGGCAAACTGGTGGCTAACAGTACCAAGACGACCACTGACACCGTTTCGGATCGTCCGCACGAACGCATCTTCCCTGCTGCCACGGTGTGGCGTTACTGATCGAAAATGTATGTACATATCAATCGACCGTCCCGTCCCGTCCGAGCCGGCGTGGTCGACCTGAACCAAAAAAACCTTATACCGAAAAATACAAACACAACGTACCAAAAACCTTCTCCCCAAATCTCCTACTACCCAAAATGTTAGGTACAACCTGAAACCTTTGCCTGACTTCCCTTGCGCCTCGCAAAACCGGACTCGAGTCACCGGTGTCGGTGATGTGTCGCGAACGGGATACAACCTCTTCGCGGGCTGAGCCACGTGAGTGTTGGTGTGCCACCAATGGGGCGGATGCAGTCAACCGGCTCGGTGGCGATACCCTCGCTCGGGCCGTGTCTCGGCTTTACCACTGTGTTTTCTTTCCCTTTTGGGGGCAAACGATCTACCTTCACCTACATCTTCGGCACCTTGCTTCGCGCATCTTCCGCCCGAGGCGAGGTTGTGGTTGGTGGCCGGTGTCGTTGGCCTTACGACGTACGACCCGGCGTAAGGCACAGGTTGACGTGCCGCTTCCTACCGGAGACCGCGTGGCAAAACGTTATCTCCAAATGGTCGGCGACACAGTCGAGCGAAAGGGAAGACACAAAACGGAAAAGTCCATAGCGCACCGTCGCGAAGGTACCGTTCGAAGGTGGTTAATTTTTTAGGAACTTGAGGGGAGCCCAAGAGACCACGAGGGAACCAAAAACGAAAAAAGTCGACAATTAAAAATCACTGGTAGAAACACCGAAAAACTATTAACAGCCGTCAGGTCGACCTTAAATCGTGGCTGACAGCACACACCGCTTGCTGATAGAACCAGAGAACCCGGTCTATAACGAATGCACCGGAAGTCAGGTGCGGCTTCCCAAACAAGCAAACAGCTTTACTCCGACACGAGAGACTTGATGGGTTGATGTGCAACGACTTCTCCATTGATAGACTTTTTGCTCTTCCTAACCCTGGAACTTACATAGGGGAACTTGCTAATTGCCTGGATATAGCGCAGGCATCACCATCTGGCAAATATTGTCGCAAATATTCAACGCAACCGTACGTCTTCCCGAGCGATCAATAAACGTGGTCGTGTAGGATTTCCAACTCTTTCCAACGGTGATCTAATATGTATGTGGGAATCGTCATCGGCATCATCAACATATTCTTCATCATTGAAGACTAGTATACTATAACGGTTTAACCTACGATAGGCGATATGCAAATGATGCGTGGAAAGTTATAAAATTTAAATCTGTTGACAGATATCACCATTTTCGATGTGCGTTGTTGATGTTTTGATTTTTCACATGATAAACGTTAACACATCGTTAGCAGATGGTTTATAGAAGGGAAAGATATAAGGACTGGTTAAAATGGAAATAAATTTCTAGATAACGACCTTCATAATCGATCGTTGGATAAGTATTATGCATTTTGTTTGCTTTAGACCAATCTATCCATTTTGGATTCGCAAAGCAATTATATCAGTTTAACGAAATAATCCAATTCATTTTGAAGCAGATGATTCATGTTGAGTACTTTAAGACAACTTTATGCAATTTTTAGAATTTAGACAAAAGAATAGACTTGTTCGAATTCACTTTTCGAGTCCTTACGAGAACAGGTAGATCGCCGTATCAAACGTTATGCAGTTTAATTGCCACTCCTGACCTACCTAGTCCACCTAGCGTGTACTAAGTGACATGAAGAGCCTCTAAACGGTTCTAGAAGTGGTCGGAAAACGGGCCCTACTAATTAGGTAAATTGTAGACACACTGTCCCCCCCAAAGCCCGTAATGGTTATGCGCCTGGCGTGCGGAGAACCACTCCCTCGGTCGCATATTATTACGACCCGGCGCGGCATCGTCAAACGCCGTAAATCCCCGACATAGACGCGCCACTTCCAGTGCTAAATGACCCCGATTCACGTGTGCCAACATCTGGCAATCAAGGGTGCGTAATCCGGCTCTCGGTAGGAATTCTATTCGCTGTTCGCCTTTGGGAGGGAAAGGGGAAGCAATGATTGGCAAGGCGCCAGCGGACCCATCCCCACTGTCTGGCACGTGGTTCGGTCTGTCGAAGCCTATCCTCCTCCCGACGTTGACCCACGGTCACTTGGGTGGGATTATAGTATTTTGACTTGTTTCTTCGTCGTGTGTGCGAATTGATTCATCGTCGCCTTCAGGTGAGCTGACTAAAAAGACCCTTACATAAATCACTGTGCTGGCCCGGACTCACGCGTAACCCACACGAGTCGTTGGGGTCAACCACCAAAACTGGGAAAGAGAAGTCAAAACGCAGAATCAGGTCCAGGAAGCGGCACACGGGACTCGAAATCGGTGACAATCTCGCGGGATCCAAAGAACGGATATATCGCTCGCCGAATCAAAGACGTGGAGTTGAGGCACGGCCGAGGCCTAACCATGGCCATGACGCCCCCGGCCCGCGTGGAGGAGTATCGTTTGTCTCCTTTCGGAGGTGGTTTGCTTTCGGTTTAAGTGCACGTGTGGGCGATACGCGACGTTATGACGCTGACGGGCTCGCAGGTACTGCAGGGTTCAACTCTCAGGTGAACGACAAGGAAACACTTATGGATATTCACCTCCACGGCCCGGTACGGTTTAAGGTTTGCTGCTTTCGCTAGTTCTTCTATTGACGAGATCGATCGCTTTGTGCATGCCCGGGGGCTTTGGTTTGATCGACAGGTTAAAATCTATCACCGGATCGTTGTGTCATTCGTAAATGTAGTCGATCGAGGAAACATTTCATCGACACGTGTGCAGATGTGGTTCGTTTAAAAGGTTTTCAGAATGTTTTTAGTTCGCTAAATGTCTGAGAATTTAATATGGTTGCATGGACTTCAGTAGTATTGCGTGTAGTAATTTTTCTTCTTTTCTGATATAATTGTTGAGAACACGAACCCAAAATATTAGGACAGCTATATGGAAGTTTCCTGTAAAAGATGTCTACCTGAAAAGGAACGTCGAGTTTTATTTAATAAATCCATATTAAAAAGATTTAAGATAATTCTTTAAACTATCTAAGAAGACTTCCATTTAAGGCAAAACTCCCGACAGAAAATGCAGCCAACTTCGGCAACTCGCGTGAACCAAAACAGTGCTTGTGCGTGGGCGATCATAGTATTGGGAGTCGTCTCGGCGCGTTATTATAAACTCAAAAAGCGATTCAACTTAAAACTGTCCGAGGCGGGGAGATCTCGTATCTGGAAGAGGTGGATGAAAGGTTGCAATGCGGTATGGTCGGTTTTGTTGGCCTCTTTCTCGCTTTTTCCTTAGCTGTCTCCAAAATACTTTCATCCCGAGAAGATCGGAACATTTAACACTGCCGCCCCCGTAATGAGCCCTCCCATATGAGTGTGGTTTCGGTCCTGTTTGCTCCAGATTTGGTAATGAGAATGATATCATTTTTCCTCTACGGTTCTCGTCGGAGCAGCATCGCCAAAAATGGGTGCCAAGCGGTCGGGATAGGAACGCCACATGAGCGTTTGTGCCGGATGATGCGAGTTCAAAAAGCCAAACAGTACCAAATAGGAGATGATTGCGGCTCGAGCGAGAATGGGAATAATGCTGAGCATAGAAGATGATACAGTGATGCAATTGTTGGAGCTGATGGGAGCTTCAATTGGCGAGCGGGTTATTAATGTCCGTTGCATTCCGGACCATAGGTGGATGCGGCGATATGTTGGGTGTTTAATTAAAGCAGATGACTACTGTCAAGTTAAATTATTATTTCAAGTAAAACACGTTGAACAAACTTATCCTACAGAGAATCTTTCTCAATCGATATTTTTGCTTTCCACCTTAAATCGAGACTGTACTTTCTCGATGGACGAATTTTCATTGGTATATAAATAATAAACAAACTGACAAAAATTTTTATCATATTTTAGATTCATTGAGAGCATTGCTTTTATTGATAGTTTTTATTTCTTCCTACAACGGCTCATTCAACAAATCGATTTTGTACAGAAAATTGTACGCAATCATTCGATAAAAGAGCCCTCTATATTTGACTTGTGGAACTACGTATGGATTTACGCGCAAAATTTCTCACGTGGCGATTTACTTTGTTTCAAATTCTAAGCACGATTTTAATGCCACGAAAATACGAAAGTTTCACTGATTCAGTTGAAGAAAATAGGATTTGTAAGTATCGGAGCAGTATAAAGTGCATTTCGGAAGAATGAATAGAGGATTATTTTTGAATCCAAACGTAAACCTGGCTCTTGGAACCCTGCATTTGATCAAAAACTTGTGATAACTACCGTAAGTAGAAAGGATGCTTCCGTACTAGATGGGACCAAAAAGTTGAGAACCTCCAACAATTTAAAAGCTGGAGCACAGACATAAAGTTCTTAAGGCTTTCAAAAAACAGTAAAAACCAAAAAGAAGTGAAAACAAGCTACGTCGATCTAACTTCGAGCGCGTAAGTTATACGACACTGTTTGGGGAATCAACATGCATAATCATCATGTATATTCTGCACGGACTGTACTTGACAAATCATTCAAGATGCCGAAATATCAATTTTGAACGAAAAATTCCGTAAAAAAATGGTTTGGCAAACAATTTGGGATTGTGGAATAATTTTGGGTGCATTTGTGATAACCGATACAATAACAGCGAATGTTTGGGTTAGGGAATGAAAACATTCGACACCTACTTCCTATGATTAGGCAAGACACTATTTTGGCCAAATTTGGCATCAGTACATCATAGCGTGATTCAAAGTCAACAGAGTGGAATTCGTTCCCAAGCAGATGAATCCATCAAACTGTCCTCAGGCCATATCCATGAACTTTTTTCGATCCCTGAAATTTTGTAAGACATGTCAAAGAAACAGATTCCATAAAAAAAAACTTCTCAAATACTTATCCTTAATTGGAGGCTAACAGTTTGTGCTGAAGCTAAAGAGAAGTGTAAGAGCATAAGTTCGTTCCTTGGCTTAAAAATTAATGGAATTGACAATTTCTACCTTGATATGTTGTAGAAGGTCTTAGAAGACATAAAAATGAAAAGAAAAATACTTAAGGTAAAAAAACAAGTTCGTAGCAGAATTTTCAAATCGTGCTTAGACTAACTGGGACAGCCTATCACATATTATCAGCATTACCAAAACAATAAATTAATTATTAAACATTGTTTTCGGAATGAGTAGCAACAAAACCACATTTTTTTGTACTTTCTATTTTGCATTATATTTTCAACTTTCTATAAAAGAAGAATAAAACGTAACAATTCGCGTAACGCCATGTTTTTGATTTGCGTTTGATTTGTAGTGTTGGTTTTTGTGTCACTTTTTCGCTCCAGCGTCTTCTCGAAGGCGCGGAAGGGATTTCTCGAATAAAGACGGATAATCCACGAAACCTGAACCACGCACACGCACACTTAAGTAACCGTTTTCTCTATATACAAGTTTGGTTCTAATGTAACGTTAGTAAAGAGTCGTAATAATTTAGTAGCGATACTGTGGTAGTACATCGGTTGCAGAAGCAGTTTTGTTGTTGTATGTATTCGACTTCAAGTCTACCCTGTTTGTTTATTTATTTTTTCTCCGTTCCAAAGTTTCTCTATCTTTCCTAGGGAGTGATAAGAATTGAATTAAACCCTTTTTGTGATAAAAAGAAGGGTAAATAAAATGATATTTTCCAGGAAGAGGAATTTTTCCAAACAACAAAATGATCTCGGTAGAACGGTTCGCTACTCGTAACGTACACAGGCAACGGTCTATTGCGGTTCTGTAGGCTAGTTCTAAAACGTACAAAGATCAGTCTCTAGGTTGTTGCCTCATGCTGCTAGGGATTTAATTCACTAACGTCCTCTCCATTTCGAACTTCATGCTACATCTACCCACATCGCCTCTCTATTGCTCCGTCCACCTTTTCAACGAAAGAAATTTGGTTTTAGAATTCGGTTACGGCTGCCACTACCAACATGGTCAAAGGTTCATAAGGGCTACGGGGTTGTTGGTTGGTACATGATAATATGTTACGTTTCTTTCCATCTGAAGGATTTCGCGCGGTTCTTATGCTATTGAGTATGTGATCCAGCTCGCTATTTAATAGAAACGAGTAATTGTTTTCGAACTCCTTGCTTGCATGAGAGACAAATTGTAATTCCTTATTGCAATAAGTAAGTGTTAAAAGACGTTACTTTTGTTTTTTCTTATTTCCGTCATACCAATCTGGATGGTTTACGGTAAAATATATTGAACATTTCATTGTGTTTATTACTACTACCGCCATGAATCGTGGATAAAAGGTTTCGTATAATACCAATCCACCTTTTTTGCTGTATGAGTTTACTATATAATAATGGATGGATGGATCCGGATGGGTTTGCCCAACAAACAACCGATTGCGTCGAGGACTAAGGCAGATTAAGTTTCCCTTTTTTTTTTTGGTAACCTGCCTGTTTTCTGTTAACAGGTTAATTTTGAACGTAAAAACACATATTTAATATTTTTATTTTTGGCTTAGAAACCAATAAACTTCCAGAGGTATGATGGCATAATTTTAATTTCGGCGGTTGTTAGATGGGCGAGGTCGGGTAAATGGTTTTCGTAAAAAAATAATAAATTATTTAAAGCCAACGCTATAAGAGTAAAACGAAACTAAATCACAGACTGACACAGTAGTAGGGAACGATGATGGTTCCATCATGAAGCTTCGGTAGTGTTGTTGGATGGTAGTAGGATGGTTGTGTTTAAATAAACGGTACTGAACGGTCACCTATTCTATGTCTCAAGCTGCACCAGGTGTTCTACTATTGCTTGTGTGTAATGCTATTGGTTATGGACACCGATTAACATGTCAAGCCAGGATACAAGTGACATTCGGGGGCCCAAAACGGGGAGAAGAGTATTTGTAGGGCACATGTATATTGCTGGGAATGTTTGTAGGGTTTTCGTAACTCGTGATGAAGACTGTAAGTTTGGAACAGTTAAAGGCAAAGAGTTTCAAAGCGCTCTCCGGACGATTATTGCAAAACGTTGCTATCCGTAAACAGTTGCGGAGAAAAAATATGCTTTCTCCAAATGGCTACTTAACATAGAACAATCTTCTTCGCGATTGGTACAAAGCGATAGTAAACGTAATAAGTTATTGCGAAGGAAATTAACATCCTCAAGTAGTCTGTAGTACAATCACAAACAATCCAATGTACATCGTTAGCGTCTTATAATAGTTAGAAACACGTTCTGCCCACCTGGCTAGTGATTTGTTTTGTTCTGGGTTTGTTCTCACGCGCTTGTGTCGCGCTTACTCGTCGTGCGCGTGCCCCGCAGGGTTACACACACACGCGCGAGTGAGCGACAGGCGTCCAAATATTGCAAATTGACCGGAACGGATTGTTTTCCACCGGCGCGAAAATGACCCCGTCGATCGACCGATGGCAGTAATGCCCCAAAAATAAAGCAACCGTGCGGGGATCAGCACCAAATTGCCGTGGTGTAACAATCCGGGTGACGGGGGGGAAAAGAACACCGGGTGTCCCAAACCATGCGATCATTCGTCAATGGGTTGGAAGTAACCACGATATTGAGTTTCTCGCCCTTCTGCTCAATCGTTCTCCGTGAGCTTGTGCAACGCGGCCGTAATACTGAGCGCTCCGCCGGGAATGAAGCGAACAAAGTTGTCGCCCACCAGTGGCCCCATCGCGTACAGACCAGCGTAGGGCGTCCGCAGCACCGCGTTCGTGTACTTGTCCACATCGATGGGATTGTTCTTGCAGTCAATAGGCTTCGCCGGATCCTCACCCAGGCCCATCCCGGAAGCGGCGCACAGTGCAAACGATTCCTTGGCCGCGACTGGGCGCTCTTTTTCGTCATGCTGGCAGTGACCCGCCGGCGGGATGCTGATGGCGCTGTATTGCTGCTGCTTGTGACGAGGCTTATCGGTGAGGTTGATGTGTTTACATTTGGCACACATGTTCTTCAGCCAGAACAGCTTCCGGCCGAGGCGCGAGAAGAGCAGCTGCTCGGTGAACGTCCACATGGTCAGCGGTTGTGCTGTCTGCTGCCGACCGAAGCAGCGTTCCATGACGTCCTCTTCCGGTTCCGAATCGGGACAGTTGATAACGGCATTGGCGGGAGGATACGGAGCAAGCAGCTGACAGTGTGGTGCAATTTCCACACCGTTCGTTGGTTTCGCACCGGTAACCGACGAAATGAAGCGTAGATCCGGTCGGGAACCGATCAGAATGGCACAGTAGGATACGTCCAGCTCACGCCGCTCGCCCGTCTTCAGATGCTGCACCGTGACGCGGTGCGTTTCGCCTTCCCCGATCGCCAGATCGACGATCGTGTGCTCCGGCAACGGTGTGTACAGCTCGTGCTTGCGATTCGAGTCCTTCATCATCTTGTGCACCTCGTGGTACTCCGGGTACACGTTGCCCGGGAGCATCTTGTCCAAGCCGGCCGTCCGATTGCGATACACGTGCACCACCGGGATGCCGGATGAGCGGCAGATGGTGACGGCATCGGCGGCACTTAGTCCCGCGCCGACGATAAGAACCGGTTTCAGTTGGGTGCGCGCATGTTCGTCGTACTTTTCCAGCGCCTGCTCGAGATGCGGAAGTTCATATTTCACCCACGGCATTTGGAGACCTTCGCCCTTGACACCCAACCGGTTGGCGAGGTCGGAGGCACCGTTCGCGAGCACGAGGTTTTGGCACACGATCGTGAAGCGTTTGTTCGTCGTTCGATTAAATCTGCAATGGATTAAAGAGTAAAGGATAATTTAGTACATCTCAAAGTTTCAAATGTAGCCACTTTCAAAATTGTAAGAAAAAGCTTTTCGATCCTCCCAAACATGTTCAAGACTCACTTGTTCTTCTACTAGGATCACTTTAACTTCACAATTGCAAGTAAGTAATGGTCTGTTGGTAAAGATGAAGCGTGGTGCTTCGTGGAT
Organism: Anopheles sinensis; assembly: GCA_000441895.2. NCBI lineage: Eukaryota > Metazoa > Arthropoda > Insecta > Diptera > Culicidae > Anopheles > Anopheles sinensis. The sequence continues at coordinate 992,788 of KE525331.1, forward strand.
GCGAACACTTACCCAGCCACGATCCATCGTCCGTTCTGCAGCCGCTCCGGAACCGTTCCACACTTGGCGTCCAGAGGAACCACCGTCGTCACGATCGTCTCGTTCATGAAGAACTTCTCCAGCCCCATCTCCGTCACGTAGCTCTCGTAGTACTCGGCCACGCGCGATATCAGCGCCCGCGTTTCAACCTCCTTCGAGACCTGGCGCTTCAACGAAAGGTTTCGCCGTGGGGGACACAGCAGCTTCGCGTTCACCTTGCCACTGCGCTCGTCCAGCACGGCCACCACGTTCCCGTTCGTGACTGGCTGCTGTTGCTGCTGTTGCTGGCCCCGGTTGTTGTTGGCATCGGCGCGCACCACTCCGATGCGTGCACATCGGCCACACTTCGCTAAGGGCACTTTCGATTGTCCGGTTCGTTTTTCCCGCTTCGCCAGCTCGCTGCATCGGACACAGCCGTGCACCTCGGCACCTCGCTTCCGTGGCTGTTCGTGGCGTGGGTCAACGACGTTAGTAGACTTTAACTCGTCACCTGTCAGCGCTTGCTCGTGCTCCTGCGGTGCGGGATGCCGAGCTTCCCATTCGGCAAAGGGTAGACCGGGCAGCGACATCCAGGCAGCCAGTGACAGCGTGCGCAAGTTCGGATCCATCCGATGCCAGGAACCGCCAGGCGGTCCGCGTCCGAGTACGAGGTGATCGATCTGCAAAAACAAAACAAACACAGTTCGGTCAGAGTGGGGGTTGGTAAAATCGTATCTGGGTTGATGTGTCCATAAATTAAACGGAGCAAGAAAGGCGGAGTATCGGGGGGGAAATTAAATCGACTGCAAATTACTGCTAATCGATTATTATGTCAATCGTGTGTCGTGTGTGTGTGAAATACTGTTTTCCACACGGCTGGGAAAAGAAAACAAACTTCAAGTGGCGTACGCGCGATGCCGATCCACACGGAAACACATTTTATGCACCGTTTACCGAATTTACAAAAACTCAGCAAAATCGGGAGAAACGCAACATAAGCGAGCGAGGGAATGTAAATAGTGTCGCAATAAAACAACTCTAGCGTATTAATTCGACATGCTCATCAAAAAAACCGGCCCATAACATGCACGAGTCGATAGGATTGGAAAAAAAAGTGAACGATAAGTGATTGCCGGACAAGATTCATGCGTTTTCTCATCATCTCTAGCGCTTTGATGGGCTTCTGGATGGTACATCCGAACGCGTGCACCGGAACCTCGCGTTTTGCATAATAAATCGGGCATGATAATTGTGCACCGGCGTGTGTGCGTGATTGCGATATGGGTCGCACGTGCGGAGAGCAGTTTTACACGTTCGCCTTACGTTGGATTGCTTTAAATTGGTTTGATTTACTACCGGCAACAACATGGACTGGAAGTGTTTAATTTGCCGAATGGAGGAATTATGTTGATACGGTTTGTAGCACAATTCAGACTTATTGGGTTTTGAATCATATAATGGAACACTTGAAACAGTTGGCGGAATGTTTGAAATTGGTACAGGAATAATACAAAGTCGCTATGGAAGTTTGCAATCGAATTATGGAATGTTGCATACATTTCCGGGAAGAATGCAATCCTTCTATGGAGGAATGCAAACAGAATCTATTTCAGGTTAAACCCAAAAATGTCACATGCCAACAAGTCTTCATTTTATCAGTTAAAAATTATCGAAAAGATGGAATTAAACGCAATAATAAAAATTAAGTTTCTATGCCATTTTCTTATCGCGTATGAAACTGCATCGACCGACTCTGACGCAATGAAAACAAATGACATGACGACATGTTGAATCATTACATTTGAAGGACCTAACATTTTCCAGGAACCCTAGAAAAAAATCCAAATTTGTTTGTATTGCTCCACAGGAGAATTATTGGTTGCAAACTTCCAGAGAAGGTTGATATTCCATTATATGATTTGAAATCCTGTAAAGAAATGGTTAATTCATATTTCTGTACCAAGCAAATGGTTTTAGAAACGTACCAAAATTGTTACCTAAAATTAAGCACAATTTAGAATTCAAAGAGTTGTTGCTCTCATGCTTACATGTGAGGCCACTCAAAATGTTCATTAGCTAATGCTTACTTTACAATGCAATCAAAAATATGATACACGTGATTCTGCGCTATTGGGCTAAGAAGAAGAAGAAGGGAAAAGCACTAAACAGGAGATAAAATGTTTGCTCTCCTTTCTTTATCTCCGGTTGACATAGACTAGAAGCGGACATATTATGGGCCAATATTTGATTAGTGATTATAAGTCGGGTGTGAGGTCAAGTGCGCGTCATCACCACCACCATCATCGCTGCACAGTAATAAGAAATCCCCAGCGCAAACTACTAGAAACTAATTGAAACAACGACATAAAGTAGTTTCGATTTCAATTACGCCTCAGAATTGGATGAATTTCTATTTTCTGTGTTGTCATTTTGCTTCCTACTCCTCAGATAAAAGATACCCCCGCGTTTGGTAAATATTTATCCCGATGACTGTGCCGGTACGAACCGATAACGAAACCATCGAAACTCCGGCACTCCAGTGCCAGTGGCACCTGGCGCGACACGGGGTGTGCGAGTGTGTACCCAAGACCTACTCAGGAAAGTCATGTGTTAGATGACGTGCCCGATTAGAGCGGGCGGATAAGAAAATTATTGGTCGAAATAAATCAGCACGCTGCGTATCTCGCCTTATCGTGCATTTGGTGGATCAGGTACGACGCTGGGAGCGGTAAAAAGGGGGGGCTTGTTTGTTACATCAGATTTTGAACCTTACCTGCTTCTCCGGATGGTACCGGTATTCGACCATCGACGGTAGATCCATTCCGAGATCTGCACACGGATGCTGTAAACTGTCCAACTGCAAGTGAAACAAGGAGAATAGTTGAATATTGATATCTTCCCAAGGCGTCGGAGGTTCTAGTGGTACTTACCAGAAGGGAGACAGGGTTGGTGCTGCGTCCTTCCAGCCCATCGGCCAAGCTGAACAGGTCGTGTTCGACCAGGCTCTTCTGTGCGTCGTAGTAGTTCAACCGTGCCCTCAGGAGCTCGTCCGGGTGCTTCTGGGCCTTCTCCGGTGACCAGTAGGGCCAGTGGCCCGCCAGCATGTAGGACAGTGATATACCGCTCGGTCCATTGCCTGTGTAACAAACGGGTGCAGAATTCATTAGTGTCCAGTCGCTCGAACGATAGAGAGATAGTGACAGAAGTATTGAAGGCGCCTGTTCCGTTTCTGCATCGCATTGAATATTCTGACCGATTTTCGCTCGCCTTGTTACCATGGCCAGGGCCAGTGTAGAACGCCGTTGGTGAAGTAACAACCAAGTTGAAAGGCTAGAGGTTAGGCGATGCACTCGCCAATGTCTTTTGATTAATATGAATTACCCTTGGGTTCGTGGAGCACACGAGCAACGTCCAGCTGTTACTTACTCCCAATTAAGCGATGTGGTCCATAGCGAAGATCATTGCCAAGGCGGCAGAGGACCGATTAGGTGATCTTCTGTAAACTACCAGCGACATCTGGAGTTCCACTGGGGAACGTGTAAAAAAGTCTTATCAGTTTCCAAATACTTTAAAGAACGTTCCAGAATGTCTGACATCACTTCTGAGCATTAAATTGAGATTGGAAATTGTGCTTGATCATCCACGGGCGCATCATCGTTGCGTGACCGGGACGACGTTGGCGAAAGTGAACGCATTAGCCTAAGGTTAACGCGAGTCCAGCAAGCATAAAAAAGCACTCATCCAAAGAGGAGCCCATATGAACTCCGCTAATCTTATCGCCAAAACCTCCACCGGTTACGAACATCGCCGTTGGGGTCCATAGCCCCTTTCCCGACCTCTCTCTCTCTCTTACACACATCTCTACTTCCCCGGGAGCTTCTTCAGGGGGTCGAGAGTGTGCGCGCCTGCGCGCCTTATCACAAGACGGACGCCACCACCATGTGCGCGCGTCGGCGGCGTTAGTCATCAGCGCGCACGTCGGTTCGCGCCCGTTGTTCACGTCAACACAACGAGCCCCTCGTGAACAGCTGTTTTTTTGGGATGGGACGGAAATAACCGGCCGTGCGACCGAGTCACACACTCACGCGCGCGGTGTCCATCACCGATAAGCGGTTAGCGTGGATGACGGACGCACGGACGCGACCTTCCGATTGTCGGGCGCACGTTTTCTGTCGTGCGCAATCGTTGACGGGCGCACGCGAGTGATTTATCAAAAACCGTGCGCCCAGACCGGTACGGACCAGATACCGGATGAAGATGAGAGGGCAGGCTCTATGGCGGTTGATCACTTTGCGCGTACGGCTTTAACGTCGCGCACGATCTTCTGAGCAGATGGAAGCGCTTAAGGCTAATGGGGTTTGTAGTGGAAGGTGGAAGATCTCGTTACAATGCGCGTTTTTATCGTAGTACATCCCACGAGGGACACATGGAGATGATAAACAGTTTGCATACAGCGACCTATCTTCCGCGGGGACCACGTGGTCAAGGTTAAACGTGGGCGTACATGCAAGTCACGCAAGACGAAGTGGAATGGAAAAAGGGGACAAACATATTTTCACACCTTTTCAAGTATAGAATATTTTTTCCTACCACTCTTCCAAACCTGTATTTGAATTCCCAAAACTAGATTATTTTGGAGGAACCTTAGTGCCTACCCTTCGCCATTAGCATGAGTTTGCAAACAACGAAATAACGTCATACAACAAAATAAGTAACAAACAAACAAGGTTTAAGTGCAAAACACGGACGACATATGACGGCGGAGTATCAGATACACTGGATACTGATGGATGATCTAATTGTCGGTTCTCGTATCATTTCCGTGACGGTGATAAAAAACAATTAGGTCTCTCGCCTAACGAGTACCTAATCTTATCTGCACGACGGGGTTCGACACTCCGAAGACGCCAGATCGATGATTGATGCACATTTGGTTCGCCTGATCGGTCAAATCCAGAAAATTTGCTCCTCGCTCAAAAGCACGCAGGTGGTAATCGATTATTAAGACAGATTGGAGGTGTTCTGGGAACTAGTATGCTATATCCTAGGATTTTTTAAGGATCATCAGGGTGAGTGATTACTCCAAAAACAGTTTTGGCGCCTTGCTATCGCATTGGATTTTAAAGGAGCTTGGTGAGGATCATCCAACGTCAAGTAGTAAGGTTTACGTTACGCTCGTTGAGTACGCTAACCTTCCTTCCAAGTCGGCGGTTAAACTAACTCGCCCGACACGTGAGCTCGACACAAACGGGCGCGACGTAAAACGGAATCCCGACCGTAGTATACTTTCCGGAGCATGTTCGTTGAGGGTTTGGTTTAGAAAACATTGTTTGTTTGCTAGCGACGATGATGACGCCAGGTGATAAGAGTATGCTACTTTCTACAACCCTTCCACCGCAAAGCCACAACAAAGGGTGCGGTAAAGTCACAGGATGATTGTCTAATCGTTTCAAAGATCAATCCATTGAACTTGGAACATGCTAACGTTTAATATTTTTCCTGCAACAAATGGCCATTTCGGAACATTGTGCAACAATGTTGTTACAATCTGACAACGGCGACGATCAATTGAACCGTTTGTAGGATTCAAGATGCAACCGGAAGAATGTTTACTCTGCGCAAGTCGAAGACGCGGAAGACATTCTTCAACACCCGGCCCCGCTGTACAATGGATCATTATTCCTCCTTCTCGGAAGATGTTCTAATAAACCGCTTATCGGACGGTGGTGGTTGGTGGCTTATCAGCTCGTGGAATTTTCCACCCGTTCCACACGGGGCCGCTAATCAGAATAATGGATCCCGTTGTTACCCAAAGGTATCTGGCAGGATTCGTTTTTAAGGTGATTGAATTCCACCAAAAGGAGATTCAATTATTGTTCGGAAGAATGACAGTGCACTTCTCCAGTTCTGTGCGCAAGTTGGTCATCCTCCTCTGCCTTAAAGTGGTTACGGTGATTCATTAACGTTTGGTGTCTATTTAATTGCCTGCCTTTAAAGTATTCTACATCGTTGTGAGTGTTACACCAAGAAAGCGGAAAAAAGAACTGCGAAGAACAGCGTGTTAGTGATGTGCAAATTACTAACCAAATATTGTATGCACAGCACATTGAACGCATAGCACAATAAAACATTTTGCCTGGTGATGTATCGATAAACGCGATCGAATTCACACAAATCTTAAACGGAACAACTCTAGATGGTCAACTTTCCTTAGACATTAAGATCACCAGCGATCACGATCCAGCAAATGGGCGATATTTTGACACTCCGGTCGTTAAAACTGATTTTCTAAAACTTCACCCCCCAAAACTTACCAATGATGACCACATCCTTGTAGATGGTGTCCTTGTGCAGTGGATTGCCTTTACTGCAGATATCCTTCATTTTGTATGTGTGATTTGTTACGCGTTTTCCGCTCCGTTTATTGCACGAAACTGCTCAACTTCCGGACCCGGTGTACTTCTTCGGTATTCCAAAAAGCGCCGACTGCTCAAGGCTACTGCTTCGAACAGACAGTTACTCTTGTTTGAAGTTTGCTTTTCGGTCACTTCACAGACGTTGCACTAAGTTACTAAGGTTCGCCGTACAAGCGTCCACAAGTATGTGCTAACACTCAAACCCGGTGTGAAGAGAAAATCGAAATGCCTTCTCGGTAGGGTGATCTGTGCACGCTAAACACGCGAGGTGTGTCGTTCGTCTCACGACTTCACTAATAGCTACACTCTAATTTCTAATTGCTACAAACGCACCGTGCACGTCACACACACACGGGGTGAGATCTGGGGCGATCACTGGCGATCACTACGGTTTACAGTAGAGGAGGACTATCGAAAGTGATCGCTCTAAATTTCTCTACACTTCAAACTTCTGCTCTGCCCGTTTAGGTTAACAAACGTCGACGAAACACTGTTCTTCTTAAGTCGGTCTCTGTCAGGGCTATAATCACTTCAGGGCTTCTCGAATGCTCCACTGCGGTGTGTTTGTAGCAAAACCGCGAAAGATTGCAGATAATTAGCCGTCCGACTTCCGCGCTGTAGTAAAGCTCGGTTGCAACTCCGCCCGTTCGGTTTCGAAGCGTCTCTATTTGTAGTTTGGCAAATCGCGGCCGAAGGGACCCCACTATCTCGTCGGCGAGCTCTCGTACAACTGACCAAGCGTCGGTCCGGTTCGTAGCACGTAAAGGTATTTTATTCGCGGGCACCCTTTTAAGCCGCGTGGGGTGTCTTACAACGAGCACACTATCACGCGCGAAGAGATTGCTTATATGGCGTCCGTTCGACCGGAGAGTGAGAGCTGACAGTTGGTTTGCTGCCTCGGTGTGTTTGTGTTTGCGTCGAGCGGGATCGGAAGCGCTAGTGGACCCATTCGCGACCGGATTCAAACTGATGGAGCGCCCCGGCGTGTTCGGTAATTTTATTCGCGATTCGGCGGCCGCCACCCGTCAACGATCGAAGAACCACCCCACACTGCGGTGGTGGTTGTGTGTGTTTGGGTAAGTGGTCCTACGGTCTTCTTACCGCCCGTCTGCTTGTTTCCCGCGCGCTCACAATGATGCCATTCACGGAAGGAAAAACCCGCGTGGAAGATGAATCGGTCTGGGTTCGCCGGTTCCCTCCTGTTATGCTCAGCTTCTCAGCGATGGCGATGCTACTACCCCACACTCTGGGTGTGGATGCTTTCTCACTTACAGCTTACAGCTCCTTATGCTCTCGATATCGAAACGATGGTACTCGGTTTGCTCCACTCTCTACTTCATATGTACAGACTTCTCTGCAACGATATCCGTTGAACTTCGGATCGCGCTCGCTCTCGGGTTCCGGTCGGTCGGCCAGTCCCGCATCCGATGATGTCGTCATGTGTCCCACCGTCGTCGGCACCGGGATCCACCACAACCTGCGGCGGCGGCATGTCATTTCACGATTTAGCGCGCCAAAGTGGAAGGCGTGCGTTCGCACCACATTCGCACCCTTCCTTACTTCACCGACTTCACCTCGCTTTAATTAAGAACATTAGAACCACATACACACAGGTACGCCAAGTACCAGCGGCCCTTTGGCAGTTTTGTTTTCCTCAACCTTAACATTAATTTAAACGGCTTTTTCCACCTCGTTGTCGCGTGTGCACTTTCATTCAGCACGGCACGGCAGTGCGTCCAGTTACGAACTTCGGATTACTGCTCGGGTTCGGGCGAACGCTTGTGGCAGCCCTGCAGGTGCAACACCCCCTGCTATCGATGACGTACACGGTGTCCTAGTTTACAGTCGTCCTGCATAGTCGCCCTCCGATGACTTAACTCCTTTCATCGGTGGTACATCGGATGATTACCAACCCACTGCACCTCTTATGACGTTATCGAATGTGTTCTCCTAGTAGACTGAAGGTTGGGTCACAATCGATTGGGGCATTGCTTCGTTCCTTGTTGTGCTGTTTAACCTTCTCTTTTGAACCCTGGAAGAAAGCGGAAGAAACATTTTATAATTAGTTCAAGTTGCGAAAGTGAATAGTAGAGCTTATTCAGGTTATGTTTAAGTATTGATTTAAAATGTAAAACATCTATAATCTTATTAGGTACAAAACGGTCTGCAAAGGATTGAATCTAGCTCAAACTTTACTTTTGAATTTAATTTGTATCTCCGAATATTAGTAAACAGAATAATAATTTAAACATACATTCGAGATATTAGTTTTGCAAACATAAATTGTGTAGTACATTTGTTGGCATGAAAGCGTTCGTTGTTTGAGTCCACAGTGTTACACAATCTATGGCTTGACGAAGGGAAATAAGAATCAAATGTTCGATTGTACCGATAACATTCAACTTCTACCCTCCCCCCGCAGGCCACGTGACATTAACCTCAAATCGTACCGTTACGTAAGTCGATTTTATCTTTCTAGAAGTTATTGCTCGCTTGCATTATGTTTCACCGCGATAGGCAACGAAACAATTGAAAAAGTTGTTTTCGCGCGTTCGGCACGACTTGGAAAATTAACACGATGTAACTAAAAGTGGCACCAGCTTTGATTAACTGCCGGTGGGGGAATGGTCAACGAATGTGGAGGGGGAGGGGAGGCTAGAAATCGATCTGTGTTCGATGTGTATCACCCTCGGTAGCATGCAGGGTGGGGCTGATTTTCCCACCACGCGCTTCGGTGGCCCACCCCATTCTAGGTACTATTTATGGGATGGCCGTAACGATTGCACTTTCTGCGGCGACGATGGCGGCAATGCACTTTAGCAAAATTGCAATTCATTGCAGAAGCAGCTTCTTTCGTCGTCCTAAAGACTGAGAGTTAACGATTTGCCGAGGTCAGGGCGATAAAAAGACAGTGTTTAAGAGAAAGCAACCGGAGGGATAAGAGTAGAAACTGTTTATCGAATAGAAATACTGCACACGTCAAGTCATCGATTCAAGCATAGGTGACGTTTTATTAATTTCTTTTATTGTGACCCACCTACTAACTCATTCAGAAGTTAAGTAAACAGAAGCACAGTAAGTGTGGTAGCTGATAGAAGGGTAAAGTAATTGATTAAACATCTAGAACACAAAGCCGGCAGACGCATTAGTGGTCACACCGCAATAGTAAACAAACCCATCAACTCTAATGCTCAACGTGGCATGTTATCGTTGGAATGGTGTCATTTATCGACACCAGCCACCGCAGACATGCGAGCAACCGATTGGACATGAATCAACCTATTTGATGACATTCGAAGCAAAAGAAAACGATTTGGAGTGCTACCCCTTTTTGGGGGAAAATCCAAAAATAATCGAAATGCCGGAGCTCCAACTAGAAAATTATTTAATACTACTTAGTGTCATTGAATCAAAAATCAACGACGGGCCTAGGAACGAATGGTTAGTCCTTGAAGAAGCAATCTTTAGGTCGGGGTAACCCCCCATCGGGCAACATAATCGCGAAATTATCACTCAAAGACAAAAAGAAATGTAAAAACAGAAGTACCTCTTATTTCATATTTATTTACATCCGCCCGGCTGCCAGCCTGCCTGTTACTAATAGCCGATTATACAATCGCAAGTCGTGGCCTCGCGGTGAATTTGCTAGATTTCAGGCCCCCCATGGAATTTTGTATTTGTTTCTTTGCGAAAACGCAGTTAGATCAAGTTGTGTTTACGGTTCAATGATTAGCTTTGCAAGCAGAACCAAATTGGGTCGGAAAAAGGACCCACAAAGAGGGTAGAAAAGAAGGTTCAATTATGAATTAATCTCGCTCGAGATTGTTATAACGATTCGTTTTTGTGACTTTCTTTTCCGGTTTTGCATGAGTCGATCAGCGAAATAATCACACTGGTCGCCAAAGGGAACAAAACCGTCTGAGACGGCGGTTCACCGGGATGACCTGGAACGGCAATTCATTGCCATGCCGGTTGACTTTGCTAGTGTTGGGTAATACATATTTTGTGATTGCGTTGTTGTCTGACGGTTCGAGAAACGTTGCTGATAATGTGGATTCCAACATGTTTACATTGCATGCAGAGCGATTCGCCGAATGCAACCTTTGCCCCAATGGTCTCGTTTTGTGTCCTGTTGGGTTGATGGCCCTTTTTTTAATATGCTATTTCGCAACCGATATTTATTATACAAACATTTATAATGTCAGAAAATTTTGTCCGGCGTTATTTTAAATTAGCTAAATACCCCGAGAAGCAACATGGATTTGTTACAAAATAAGCTTCGATAAGGGAACTGAATGTCAAAACTTGCTCGAGTTTAAAATGTGTTAAATATTTAAGTTTATATTGAGCTATTTTTTGTAGATTCCAACCCAATGAATACTTGTTTTTACATTATATTTACGGATTAGTGTTAAAATGCTTTGTTCGATCATTTAACTTCCCCAAATTCTAAAAACAAAATACGGCTACGGCAATTAATCACAGAAGTATATTTCCGCTGTAACCATTCCGTATTAAGTTCAACCAACCTCGTCGCTTTTCTATAGCTTCTACAGGGCATTCCAATCTGAATTCATTCCATTACGAAATATTAATCTGATAACGTCGTTAAAGGGCATACCATTTATTACAGTAAGAACCCAATGCGTACATCGGAACTGGGTATTTCTGTATTCCACAGCTCACCCAAAGCAGCTCAAACAGATAGATGACGGAAATTCTGATAGAAATTTCATGCTGTTCAAAGTTGAACGCTACCAGTACAAATGTTTATAGATTTAACAGCTTCGTTCTTAACGAATAATAAATTAATATGAGCCATATCAAAGAACTGGGAAGTACTACCAGTTATTTGCCTCTGGGTAATTTAAATCCGTTTTGATGCAAAGGAAAGTAAACAGTAAACAAAAGCTGTAAAAATGGTTACAGAGCACACCCTTGTCGAAGGAGATCCGGCTCGTGAGCTGATGATTGTACGCGAATCTGACAGTAATTTCTGCATCGAAAAACTCCAAGAACAGGTCGAACGTTGCGGTAAATCGACCCAAATTTCAATCAGCTGCTCGAGCTCGTTCTATGCTTGACCTACACAAGAAATGGCTAGTCCTACACGCACTCTGCTCGTGAGCGCTAGAGCATAGGGCAGACGCTGACACCATGCTGACACTGCGGGGACAACCTACATACCCAAAATTACCTTCCCCGCAGCTACCGGTTCCCCCTTTTCGATCCACTTCGTTCCGGTGTCTAGCGTTTGTCTCGAGAGAAAACTAGATCTAGCTTCGAGAGCGACACCACAACAGAAGGCGGCGTTTCGTGTCTTGGCAAGGCAAACCGAAGAGGGCCACTGGCAGAAGAGTGTCCTTGAAATCAATTCAAAAGCCGCAACACCCTCCCCTCGCTGCCACTTGGTTTCCAACACCCCCCAGCCCATTCTAGCGCGAACGTCAGACATTTTTCTGCACCGTTCGATAAATCTTCTCTACATTGGGCAATTTATCAAATAACCACGAACAATCGAACGCGCAATGCGAACCCTGCTTGGCACGATTGTGGCTTCCCCCACCCTCGGGTAGGTGGGGGAAAACCTCCGGAAGCGCAAGATCAAATACAACCGATAGGAAAGACACCCATGCAAACAGAGTGGCCTTTACGGTCGCTGCATGATGAGGAATAAATGCAACAAATGACATTCGATTGCGATTGTGCCGGCGGTCCAGAGTGCACATAGCGCACATGACGTACGATGCACTGGGTTAGAGGCACCGGGAAGAACGTGACTAAACGAAAACCGCCGCACTTCGATGGCGTGACTAATGGGAAACCCTCACTCCCTGGGGCTGGGCGAGACGGGGGTGCGCGGGAGATAATGGGGGAACAGATTTGCACGAATCATTGGACAATTAGAACTATGTTAGACTAACAACCGGGAGATAGCAACGAGAGTGGGTGGTATTTCCATTCATTACGGCCTTCACTAAGAGTAGTCAACATTTAAATGATGCCGTGCGAAACAAATAACAAGTTGCATTTGTTTAGTTACGACAAATATTTACCTACAGGCACTGCATTGGTAAATCACATGCTCCCTCTACAAGATTGACTGTTTATGGCTTCATAGGCAAAGTAACAAGTACAAAATAAAAAAATCAAACAACAAATAAGGTACAAAACAAAACAGTACCGAAAACCAAAACATTATAAACAACAAACAGATTGAGCTATCTGAACAGTAAAATATTGGAAAATTAAAAAGAAGCTAATAGTGATCGGAAGATTAAATTCTTTCGATATTTGAATCCGTAAACACACTACATAGATTAGATTCTAAACTGAGCAATGATTCCAAAAAGAGATTTAAATCCCAAACAACACTTCGTATGCAAAGCAGGGACTTTCTGCTTTATTTATTAATTTGCAGTTTTAACACTAGAACTACCAGACTAGTCATTTTTATAGTTTTATTGACTTTTAAATTTTTATTGAAATGTTTATTTCTTTAAAATCGAAAGAAAAAATGTCTTTTGGTATTGAAAAAACATTATGTTTTGGGCAACTCTACCTGGAACAGTCCATTTTGACTGGTTCAATAAAATAAGCTATGATAAATGGTAAAAATTAAAAACAAACTTGAATACAGCTTCTTTTGGTTCTAGCCACACTTTATCTTTTGTAATAGGTGGTAGTAATTAATGAATGCCTGCGAAGCGATTGTACCAATTTGCTATAAGTTGAAACTCAGTTCATGTTCACGTGAAGTGTTCTAATAAGGCAGTTATCCGTTCCAAAATTAATTTTTAGATTCAGGTCATGAATGATAACATTAAGTGCGGAAATGATCCAATTGGGTTCCTAAAACATAACATAATATAAATAATCATTAAACATATACTAGGTCATTGAAATTGCTCGTGAAATAACCACCCTAGGTCATTGAAATTGCTCGTGAAATAAGTAAATGTTACAACCATGGATTCGAACAGGGATTCAAACTAGTGTTGTATGAATCCGATTCAAACTCATGAATTTGAATGATTCTTTGCTTCGTTTTAAGGATTTAGGAATCTTCAAATGAGAGATTCATGAGTCCTAAAGATTGATGAATGATAAAGGAGTAGAAAAGAAATGCCAGAAAAGTAGAAGAAAAATGCAGTATGACCTCCCTTTTTTGACATGACAAGGAAAGAATCGTGATGATTCTTGAAAGATTCATGAAGACTCATAAAGGATCCAAAAGATTTATTAATGTTTTAAGATTTGAATCCCAAAAGATTCATGAATCCATATGAATAAATCTTAGGAAAAAGATTAATAATTCAAACCTTTGGGAATTAAACCACAAATGAGTTTAAAAAACTCTCCCTATTCAAATCCATCGAATCATTAGGAAGATTTTATACAGCCAAGCGTTCTTATTGAAACAAACGAGCAAATCATGCTTCCTTTCCAATAGCTCATACAAACAAGGAAATAGAGAACCGTTAACTCGTTATGCCTTCATCGTTGACATCAAGGACGCACATGGGAACGTGGCTGATCGCTACAACATGCCACTTTGCTTCTCCGTCCCGAGGAGTGCTTACGAAGAATGTCTGACCTTATAAAGAGAATCACAGAGGAATGTTGGTTTAATTAGTTTCCACCCGGCAGGCCTTCTTTCCGTGGCTTTGTTCCCTGGTCGTGTCTTAATGGGGAAGTTTTCACAATTTTGCAAGAGAAGGCAGTCTAATCTTGGATGTGTGCAGAGTGGAAGATTGGTTCAGGCCGACAAGCAAACAGCAACACCGATTAAACGAGCGCAGTATGCACCGCTGCCGGTCGGTTATGTTGCTTCCGACAATGCATCCTGCACAATGCACTTGCCGGCCTTATGTCACGCGGACATCATCTTGCTCGACGGGTGTCTTCGCACCACACGTTTAATAACACGTTTATGACTGAAGAGGATTCCAAGGATGAACTTCACTATCTAGTGCCATTTTGAGGGTTCAAGTGACACGTTTGAAGGAGAGCAACTATTCATGACTGACAATATTTGAAAATACTAGAAGTGTTTTTAATATTTGTTTAAAAATTTGTGCATAGAGTTCTTTACACACTTTTCCTAATGTGTGGAACTAGTTATAGGGTAAGTGCTCCTATAGTGGTGCTACACCAATAGTGGAGGTAGTGGGAAAAAATCCTAGCTTTTCGAAGAAATAAATACGATAGCGTTATGTGTACTAGTATGAAATGTGCCTTGCCCTTTTAGGGAGGGTTTAAAAGATAAACCTTGCCACTCCGTAATATATTAAAGCTCCAAAATTCATATTTTCCAAACGGGTTGTACCAAAATGCTGGATTCCTTAAGAATTTATCAGGAGTGCCATGATTTGCTTAAGGCTTTAAATCTCCGCAAAAAGCATTGGTCTATACGACGGAAGGAGTTGGTCTATGGCCAAGACAATACATTGGTCTGAGTTATTTGGCTTTTCTGTTTGAAATATGTTTCAAAAACAAATTACAGTAAAAATTTATTCTGTATTTTCCAAGTTTTCCAAGTACTACCACCACTATAGGAACACGATACCACCACTATAGGAACCATACCACCATTACAGGAACAACCAGCTGGGAAGAAAAATACGTTTTTCGTGTATTTTACATGAGAAACTGTAAAAATAGATGTTTTTCTGAAGAATAATGGTGTTAAGATCATAATTGGTATAAATTTGTTAAATATTCTGTAACAGACACTTGAAAATTGCATCAAATTGTTAGTAACACGACTAAGTGCGCCACTATTGGTACAGTTACCCTAATTGAACCTGAAATTAGTTTGAAAAATGATTTCAAATTTTCTAGCATGAAAACAAAATTGATGATCTCAGTTCGATGTTATGATAATAAGCGTTAATAATTGGACACTTGATAGTTGTGTCTTTTCCTTCGAAAAACAATTTACTAAATTTCAAAACAGAGAAGATTCGGTTCCCATGTCTATCTTTTACAACGAATTTCTGTACCGTACCGTGAGTCATCGGCTCGAGAAGGCTTGCCACATCAAAGATTTCGAGATGATGAACGTCACTTGGGGGGAGGGAGTATAACGAGTCTACCGTCGTGCTCCACTCGGGCTAAATTTCCCACAGTAAACTGGTTCGATTTGTATGCTAATATTAAGCGTACCCTCAGCTAATGTATGCGACATTTCGGAGACGAACGTTATCGCTCATTCAGCGACCACGTGCTCGCACAATCACGTTTCGTTCATCAACATGCCCATAAAAACGTTCCCGTTCATTCTATGGAACCGGTTGCGGCTAAACCCGAACTTGAACAGAGAACTAGGAGAAAAATTAACAAATAAGCCACCTGACCAACCACCAACGACAGAAGGACAGATGTACTGGAAAGGAGAAGAAAAAACATAGAAGAGGAAGTATGCTGGGAACAAATTTTGCCGATAGTTTAAAGGAAGATATAAAACAACTTTCGCCGATCAAATTATTCAAATCAAAACCCAAAAGCGCCCCGTCGAAAGTTGGAGAAACAGCGCTCAACGCGGTCTGGAAAACGAGTTTTCTGCCCTCCAGAGCTCGGTTATCTTCCGGAGGGTGTTTCGAACACGGAGGCCCGAAAGATTCTGCCAAGTCATCGTGCCTCCTTCAAGGCGAATGACGCGAATAGTTTGCAAGCGAAACGGGCCTTGAAAGTTGCCTTCAGCATACGTACGCGACTACTTGCTCGGTTCTTATTTTCTTTGCGCTTTTTTCAGCAAGTCCTCAAGACGAGTGCGGAGAGTGCGTTGCTCGCGTCAGTCCGGGCATCCACTTCCACCTACAGACACCGGGGGTGAAGGTGAACCGGTTAAAATCGGCCGGCCGGTTTGATGGGTTTTTCTTTTCTGGTCCTACTATTAAATCGCCGGGACCGGTTTGCTCTTCAGATCTTGTTTTTTTGTGCATAACATTTTTGCCTTCCCGCAAAATCCATCAAGGTGGTTCCCTCGAAGGGGCGAATGGTTACCCGGCGTGGAGATACCTCTCTCTCTCTTCCCCTTTAATCATTCAATAAACTCTACATGACCGATTTGTTAGCCCACGCTGACTTTGCAAATACGGAGACGCTCCGGGGTTGCTACGAGGTGGGGGGATTTTCTGCCATTAACTGGTCGGAGACACCGGCACGAGTTACGTATCCATGGTAGGGATAAATTATGGAATATTGGACTGTGACACGATATCGTTCGCCACAATGTCCGATGGGAATTCCGGCCACCGTAACTTATGGAAGCCTCGTATCAAAAGGCCCCCAAAAGGCGAGGTCCTCCACGCCGTTGGAGAGCAATTCATTACACACTCGATTGACCGCGTGGATGATGGTTATTTATAAGTGGTTGGATGCATCCATTTGCATCCAACACTATCATAAACTGCCGGCAGGTGAAGGAACCCGCAATGAAGAAGATGTTTTCCGTGATGCTAAACAAAAACCCTTTAAGGATGAATAACGTAATGCTAACTTCGTTTATCGTTTCGTTTAACTTCGAAATCATTTTACGGTTTGTATAACCGCTCCTCGACTCGTGAAACTTCATTACCGATGCGTTCGACCCGTTGTAAATAAGAGGCACGATGGGTTTATTTTGGTCGGTTCAGGATCCGACATCACGAATAATCAACTTTAGTGCAACGATAAACGGATTTAACGAACCAAACAACGATTTAACAAACTGTGAAACTCGTTTAAGAAACCGATATTCAAATAAAACCAAGCGCTAAACAGGATTAACGTTATGCCTTTCAACCTAAAAGGGTGTATTTTTTCTCTCTTTGACTCAAATTTGTATTGTATTTTTAGTCTCAATCAAGGTAATTTTAATAAAATTTTAAGTTAAATTTGAGTACTTTTAAAACATTCAAAAGATTAACCTTGCTACTCAGTAATATATTGAGGCTCCAAAATTCATATTTTCTTAACAGGTTGTGCTAATACGCTGGATTCCTTAAGAATTTATCAGGAGTGGTTTCCTTAAGGCAATAAATCACCGCAAAAACCATTGGCCCATCACCAAGACAATGCATTCGTCAATGAGTAATTTGGCCGTTCTGATTGAAATATGCTTCAAAAATAAATTTATACCCAAAATATATTCAGTATTTTACAAGTTTTCCAAGTACTGCCACTACTATAGGAACCATACCACCATTGCAGGAACAACCGGCTAGGAAGAAATAAACGCTTTTTTTCGTGTATTTTTCAGGATAATCGGTGAAAATATACGTTTTTCAGAAGAATAATGGTATTTCCATCATAATTGATATACCATATGTAAAATATTCTGTTCTTGAAACTTATAAATTGCATATTATTGAAAGTAACATGATTAAATGCGCCACTTAATACAGTTACCTTATCGAAGCTGTATGACAACAACAATTTTGTATTTAATAAAATGAAAGAGTAATTATCCCCATTCGATACATATTTGAAACCGATTTATACATTGAAATTATTTAAATTGAAAAGCAATGTGTATTAGGTGAAAATGATTCAAATTTTTCGATTTTATAAATGTATAAGGAAGTTTTTCAAGGACACTGTTTGGTCTAAAAGAAAACATTGCTCCCTTTAGTATTCAAGGATATCTATTTTCGTAGATTTTTCTTAGCAAAAGGTTAAATAGTGAGCAGCATAAGACAAAAGGAGAACCGTATTATAAAAGTCAACATCATAGTACAATATTTGAAAAGGTCAACAGGAGCTAATCCAACCAAATGAACATACAACGCGTTGAAGTTTAGGGAAACAATCGCACAATCAAAACAGTCCACCACTTCCCGAACGAGCGCTATTTTCTTCGTTTCGAGGGATGAAACTGGCCTCTGCATGGTGGTGGGTCGAGTGAAGGCGAGAAGGAAATTAAACCCATCAGAGCACTGGCGCCGTGAGTCACTAGAGGCGTTCAGTTCAGCGTGTACTATCCCCGCCCGACGACGGTTGGACGTTCAAAAATAAACCTAACCTCCGAAACTCTGGTCTCGGTCCCGCTCGCGCGCATCCACTTGTTGAATTTCCAGAAATACTTTCGCCCGAAAACGAGCATTTGCGAAGACGTCCCTTTCGGTGCCCGTGCAGCACAAAGATCGTGTCACTTTTGTCGGCCCAGCATACACACGGTCCGTCCGTCGAGGTCCGTGTGTTGATAAACAGGTCCCCCGCCAGATTGTCTCGCAAGGTGACGGAGAAGTTAGGGCGAAACGGTGTTCGCCTCGCTGGCAGAAAGTCTTGGAAGTCAAGCATTCCTCTAGCAGCCGGCGGCAGTAGTATACGCCCCTCAGCGGCTATTAACGGTGGCGGTGTTGGTTGCTATTTAAAAATATTTTGAAAATTCATCGTCACCTGCGGAGGGACGATGGGGAAAACAAACAACGAAAATTGTGGATAAAGCTACGCACCTTTGTTGCTGAAGTGAGCAGTTTCGGCCGAGTAGAAAATTGCAACTTAATCACTTTAGGACAACGTTATGTAGGTTCACACCTTCTTCACGAAATGAGGAGTCACTTCCAATATAAACCAGGTAGTGGAATAGATTTTGGAACTCTTCAGGTGTTCTTCTAAGTCTCAAATTAAAAGCATTATTGTCAAACTACAGATGTCAACACAAATTTACTCCATTGTTTCTTTTGATATTAACCCTACTTCTGGTTGTACTCCCGCGCTCATCCAGGAAAAGAAATCACTGTTTCAGCAATTGTCAGTACCAATAGCAAAATTAACCACAACATACGTCACGTGACACCCGATTCGGTTTACAAATATCTCACAGAAAATAAAAATCTTTCACCCGAGAGGAAAAACAACCTGACACAACTACAGCTTCCGTTTTTCGCCGTCAGTCATGAACAACGTCCGACAAATGACTGCTTCGCCCGGGGACGGCCAGAACCTGTCGAAGGGGAGGTTCCGAACGTTTTCCCTTCTCTTGTCACCCAGCCTCGACTACTTGCTGACTACACCACCAAGATGGCGGTACGTTTTGTGTCATCGTTCGCCGTCGGCGCTGAAGTAAGGAAGCAAGGAAAATTGATGTGCCACGCAAAACAGTATAGACAGAAGTGGGGAACTGGTGTGGGATGAAACGGAAATGTACGGTAAACAGCAATGTGACGAAGAAGCGTTCAATATTTTCAAGAATTTGAAGGGAAAACCCTGATAGGTCGCGACCTGAAGTGAAAACAGACGTTGGATAATGAACTTGTCTGGTTGTTTTCCTTTTTGTTTTTGTTTGCAAGTTTGTTTTCCTTGTTAACCATTAGGAATTTTTGAACATTCTGAGTTCGATTAGAACTAACGTAAAGCTTAATTGGAACAACATATTTGAAAACCATAGCCCAATATTTGTAATTTTGCATAATTTAGAATGCTGGAATTAGAGGCTATCGCAGTTAGATTAAAGTCCTTTAAAGGGTTTTACTATTCAGCATTAGCAGAAGTTAGCTGTTTCATAGTTTGGTAAATTTGTTCATGATATCAGGTTTGTTTTGTTTCCCGAAAAATAAGATTAAAATGTTTAACAAGGTTTTCAATCCCAGGTAACTAACCTCGTATACTTTTTGTTAAACTTTTTATATCGTATTTGCTTTATTGAACGTTCTGAAATCTTAATGTCTCGTAATGTGACGAAAAGAAGGAATAGCTTCTTCTGATCTGCTTTTAAGAGTTTTACCATCACTAGTCTCATGAGTTTCGTCCAAAGTCGTACTCGTAATCGTAGAAATAACTCGTTTGCTTGGCATTCAAAATGGTTACATTCAAGGAATATAATTGTCATACCCATTACGAAATAAAATGTGTCTCGCCATATAAAAAATACTCGGAGCAGAATTATTTTAGTTCTCTCGCTAAATCGCCAGTAAAACAATATTATATTTAAAAATAATTTGAGTAGACGATTTATTTTATGTACGATTTAAGAAATTAATAAAATTAACAGTACAACTAATCAAAATTTGTATGAAGAAAAGATCAAAATTCAAACAAAATAGGGTAACTGTACCAATAGTGGCGCACTTAGTCGTGTTACTAACAATTTTATGCTATTTTCAAGTGTCTATTACAGAATATTTAACAAATTTATATCGATTATGATCTTAACACCATTATTCTTAAGAAAAACATCTATTTTTACAGTATATCATGTAAAATACACGAAAGAAGCGTATATTTCTTCTTGGCCAGTTGTTCCTGTGCATTCCGTCATATAGACCAATGTTTTTTGCGGAAATTTATAGCCTTAAGGAAATCATGGCACTCCTGATAAATTCTTAAGGAATCCAGCATTTTGGTACAACCTGCCTTAATATATTACGGAGTGGCAAGGTTTATCTTTTAAACACTCCGTAAAAGGGCAAGGAACATTTCATACTAGTACAAATAACGCTATCGTATTTATTTCTTCCTAAAGCTAGGATTTTATTCCACGACCTCCACTATTGGTACAGCACTACTATAGGAGCAATTACCCTAAGTACGAAATTTTTTGAAAAGTTTAATGGTAAAATTTTAAATATTTTATCTTATACTACTTTTATGTTACTTTACTACTTAAAAAGTTGATACTTTGCACAAAAATGGTTTAGTACTTCTTTGAAAACACCATCGTTAAAGATATCTGGCCTGCGTTTAAGGGTTCTTTTTAATCATCTGGTCCGTTTTAGGATATGTAGCCGACCCCTTGTCTATCATGTTTAAATATGTCATAGGTTAAACGTTCTTGAACCATGTCTATAAACCCTGCGATTAGCAAAATGATTGTGTAATCTCCCGTTTAAAATAGAAATGTCTCTCAACATAAACATCCCCGTTCGACCTTGTACTAACGGTAAAAGAGTGCTCTCTCCATTGTCACCAGACTTTGGGGCTGAATAGAACCGGTCACGCGTAACTCACAAGGATCCATTTATTTTGTACGACGCATAATCCGATAATCTCCTGTGCGGGAAACTAGCTTCACCGGGAGACCATACTCGATAGGTTCCCCCCAATGTGTGCTATCATCAGCATCTCCCTCGGGAGTTCTTCTATATAGGACATTCCAACAGGAACGTGACCACAACTTCCTCTGGACACGGTTGATAGTTCCATAAATCCCACCGGAGTATGTCGTTCTGCCGGCGCACATTAGGTACAATTTACTACATCAACATCGGAAGCGTCGATTCGATCGGAAATTGCACGCACCGGACGTGTTGGGTAACGTTGATCCCCAAAAACTGGGTCAATGGGAAAATTTCGTAAGGATTTGAAAGGTTTTTGAAGAGCAGCTCGTTTTGCTCTCTATCTCTCTTGACCCCCAATCCTATAAAGTGCCGGTTGGATCAACCCATTTTCCAGTCAAACGCACGTGTGAACTCCGGCTAGCGCGAGGCAACCTTCCATATATATCGATTGGTTTACGGAACGGGGTAAAGGTCAGACCGTCAGGCTGTTTTTCCCGAATCGAACGAGGGATCCGCTCCGGTTAACAAATTACGCGTTCGGTGTAAATAAACAACGGGCCCTAAACGACGCCGATGTGCGATGGTTGGCCCCTCGCGTTGGTGTCTTTCGCCGGCCGTCGGATCGGAGGGCGATGAGAGATTTTTCCCTGGAGTACGTGACCAAATGTTCCTTGGCCCCCCGGGGCAGCCCTGATGGTGGCAGTGATTCGACATGCGACATGCGATACCGATCACGCCGTACAGAAATGTATATGACCGAACGGTACACGACCCGACCGAGTGGGGGTTGTTGTGCGTAGGTGTTGGTAAGTTCAAACCCATCCCGAAGGTCAGACTAGAGGGATGATACCGTTAAGATTCGCCCGTAGACTTCCTTCGAGCCGGTTTACGGCGGTTCTTTACGCAATGGCCTCGGAGGTATTGTTGACTTCCACAGCTGCTTCCGGGGTTCTAGGGCGCGTCCTGGCTAGACATAGTCCCCCACTCGGGTGACCAAAATATAAAAAAACACCCCCCCAAAACCGGTCGATACCGGTTAAGTGTTTCTGCCAAAATCGAACAACGACAACCGTTGCCACGTCTTAGGGCAAATGTTTACGGTACACATGATTTGACCTTCGCACAAGCTTCACTTCCGTGCCCAAGCCCTAGAACGGCTCGTTATCACCACATCGCCGGCTGACTGTCGCAGTATTTCGGGCGCAACTAACACCACCACCTCCCGTAGGACTTTGGTCCATCACACACGGAAAACATAATCCATCGACGTAACATTAAATCCGTTCCTTTTGCGATGCTCGCTGGACCGAATCGATGCGACCTTCGCAGGGCTTGGGTAGGTTCTGCATACATATATGAACTGTTTACGCTTCCGGCACACGCTCCCAGGAAATGGGTGGAAAGTTCCAGCCCGCTGACACATCGTTCGCGCATAATGCGCTGACGAGCGCTGGTTATGCTTCGGTTGCCCCGGGAAGCCCCATAATGTGCGGACAAATGAACCCAACGCCGTCGAACGGGATGGTAGGGCAAAAGTTGTACTTAAGCTGGCTAAGGTTGATTGAATGTAGTTGCGATTTCTAGCTGTGCTTTTGGCACAAGCATGAACGGAACGAAAAGGAGGCATAATCGCCGATATTACATGCTAATGACCATAACAGGGACTTAATAGGAAAGGTTTTGGACAGCATTTTTAAGGCTTCCAAGTTAACATTAATAAACGATTGTTCATAATATCTGATGAATTGTGCATTATTTTTGTAATAGTGAAGAACACTATGAAACTTTTATTTTAATGTTAGTAATTAAGTATATTACGATTCTCGACCAATCGTCACATCACATGAAAATTTCCTACTAATATTTAAATCAAATAATATTTAAATTAAAAAGATAAATACGTATTTTGCTAAAGCTTTGTTGTACTTCGAAAGTAATTTATTTATTGGAGCTCCTGTGTGGTCACTTCAACTGAGTCGTTTTGTACTTTCCGTAGCACTAGACTTACGGATAAAAATTTGTCATGTTAGAGCTCCCGTTCGAGAACCGTAATCCTATATTTCCGCGATAGCCGAGCGGTAGCGCCGGTTAGAAACTCGGCCCATGACCTCGACGGCGTGGGTTCGAATCCCAACCGAGACCGGGCCCTCCCCTGTACGAGAGGAGTGACTATCCACGTACATAAGGGAAAAAGTCTAGTAAGCCCTTCAGAGGGCAGGCATGACCGAAGAGGTCGTTACGCCAAAAAAGAAGAATCCTATATTTCCCGTATTGTTTGACAGATTGCTTTGAATGACAAAAAAGTTCCCGACCAGAAGCCAAATGGAAACACGAAGATGAGGCGTAATGCGAATTTGACGATTGAGTTTTTAATACTCTCGTGTTTCATAACAAACAAACAATAACTACTGCGAAAGTTACAATATCATTATACATATTATTAAACATAATGTGTAAAAATCATACAGCTGTAACAAGAATTACTTCAAACATTCAGAGTTTAATGGTAATCGATTATTTATGTACACTTTCGCGTCCGGCCTTGGTCCGGCCACGTGCCGGTGCTGCGGGATCCCAATTGCAACAGAGGCCGTAACGATAGGCAGAAGAAAAAATTGCTTAAAAATTCCGTTCTTAGGCCGGACGGTCGCTTGAACTGGCCATATAAATTAGTCAAAAAAAAACTTATAAAAGATAGAAATTTTATACAGATGTGTCTATTAAGGCCAGCCATTCAAACAACACGGCTCGAAGCTCCTGTAACATTGTTTTTGGAACATCGCGACATCGTGACCATCATGGATGTTGCAGCTTATTTGAAGCTACACGGCGATGAGTGGTAAAAAATCTAGTGCTTTATGTTCCTTTTGAAGCATGTTACAGCATAGTTTAAATGTTTTGGGATCCCTAATCTCCCATCAATATCGTGACTGCAATATCGTGAATGAAAATAGGTGAAAAGCTATGCACAAAATCGCTGTTCTCTTAATCAAGACATCCGGCATCACTTTATCACAAAACAGCATGTTTTGGACAAACTTGGTCACAGTAAATCATGCATAATTATCGGAGTTGGACTGGCTAAATATCATCGATATACCCAACACTGATAACCCTCCCTATGCCTCCCAACTACTACCAATCGAAATAACATTGACAACTCTTAAACGTAGAATCTATGCCGACAATTTGAAGCCCCAACAGAGTGGTCATGAAAGCCATACAACAACTGAAAAACATTTTAACACGCCTATGGTTAAAGTATTACCGCCTTGCCGCCCGTTGAAATATTTTGCTTAAAGTACTAAAGTAGTGTAATTTTAGAAGAAAATTTACTTCATTTAGTAAGATTATCTTTTTCTTATCATATGAGAATTAAATACAGCAGAAGATAATAATCTTCAAGTTCTACTAATAAGAACGTCCATAGGTAAAACTGCGGACCTTATCGTAGAATGACAAAATCTTTTAAAAAAAATTAATGTGAAATTTGAAAGAAATTGAACCATATCAGATAAATTAAATAGACTTTAAAAGATCCAAATTGGATTTTTGAAAAAGGATTCTTTAAGGTAGTTAGATTACAAAATCGGTCTGATTAGTTGAAAATTGAGAAATTTATAACACATTACAATTTCATTTTTACACATTAAAAAAGTAATTATCCACTAACGAGATTACTACAGAGTGTTACTGACGTTATAACAGAAATAAAAAAAGAGAAGAACTTAATTCATTCAAGAACTCGACGTGCTATGACTAATGGAAGTCTCCCGCGTTTACCAGAGCAGAACGGTGGACTTGAGATTGGCACAACTTCAACCTGACCGAACGTAGACGATGGCCATCAAAACCCCGATGACGTCGAAACACATCCTGGCTTAATAACATCTCCCAGAGACAGCGAACGAGTGCCAGACACCGGCGCACACACACTCCCTTTAATCTTTGGGCGGACTTGTTTTACTTTTTGCCTAATTCTTGATATTTCCCCAGTTCGTATGTGAAAACCCTCTCAAATTGTCCGGACTGGCAGAAGGCCAAACCGTCTATAAAAGTGCGCCATCGATGGATCCGACGTTTGGCGACATCGACCACTGTCCGTATTGATTACTTCCGGCCGCTTGAGCGATAAACTGAACTTGGACTTGGAGAGTGGAAGCGAGTAAAAAAAAGAACCTCAAACATCCCAACATCAATAGGATCGAGCAACCGACCCAGACGGGCGCTAGTGGGTGGGTTGCACGTCAGGTGCGTGTGTATGCACGAAAGTGGACGCGTGGGTGCCCGGGCTACCGGGAAATTTAGTCAAACTCTGATTTATGGCCTCGTCCGCACGTTCGGACGAAAAACGGTAAACCGAAAGGACACGCCGGCCCTTGGAGGTGGGCCAAGCACGCGTGCCGATGCTGGGCGGGCGTGGAAGAGTTAATGTTTCTGCTCGAGTTCAAACCACTTTTTTTGACGCGGCAAGTTCGAAGTGCGCTTTGAAAAAGGCGTTAAAAACAGTAGATGAAATTTAAACCACTCAATCCTAACGTGCCGTTTTAACATTTGCTTTTCAGTGTTTTATCTCTTCGCTGCCATGAAAGTGATCGTCACAAGTGATTAAGTGAAGATCTTTATAATTTTTTCAAATAATATTTAAAAATCTATTCCAAACATAATTAAGAACAAACCGCGCGCATATGGTTTTTTTCTGGCCAGTTTTAGCTGATTAGACTCATTTTTTCTAAGTCGAGAAAAATACTTATTTCTGGAATACACAAAATGAATGATTAAACAAAACCTGTTGGAACTAGTTAAAAATTCATATTTTATACGATACATGGTTCAAATTATGTAGAACAAACATCAAAGTCAAGTGTAATACAAGATAAAGCTAATTGAAAAACCTTGTCAATTTTAAATTGGTGTGGATAAAGCTTTGATATAAATTATCAAGAATAAGGTTTGAATCCCTTTAAAGGCAGGAAGAAAACAAAAAAGCAACAAACTGAATATATTTTGTAACTTCATTACATTTCCCATCGGGGTTTAAGAAAAATAAACATAAACCAAATCAAAGAAAACCTCGATTGATTGCGGCCATCTAAATCATCCAAACTGGAAAAAGGCCGCCGGGAAGTGTGTTTTGATTTCGAATCAACATATCAACGTTGGTGCGTTTAAAAATGGCCCGTAAATGACGCGTGGAACCGTACCGTACACCACGCCAAGGTTAGCTAGTATTTATGTTGATGTGTGAAAGCGATGAAACAAACGAAATTAATTATGTCCTCAGCAGGTGTGGACCTGGTTTCGTGTGGAACAGGATCAGAAAGGAGGAACATGAAAATGGATAAATTTAGTTCGTTGGTGGGACGAAAATTTGTTTTGCTTTGTTTTCATAACATAGAGATATAAATGAACGTCAGCGTACATAAAACTCCAAACTACACGCAAAACATAAATAGCAACCAAGTTTTAACCAGATCAGTTCATTAATGGTGATAAAAATGAATTCTTATTATTTTGTTTGCTATTGTTGTGAAATAAAAAAGATGTTCAAATTGTATTTAAAGTGAAAATGATAATCGATAAATGGTGTTTGCCAATATCAAAAGATGAACGTTGAAACTAAAAATATATGTAAAAAAAAGTAGCCCAAAATGTCATGACATACCAGAACTAAAGGTATGCATTTGTCATCCCATAAATCAATTTTATTTGATATTACAATCGCCATGAATGTCACAGGAAAAAAATACACACGTGCAACAATTTTTCCATTTTCATCCCAATGCAGATGCAGACGACCGGTGAACAAACAATTCTAAATGAACCCGTTCACGCCACTGCGTTAATCAAAGTCAAGTCCGTCGTTGGCCGCATTCCCCAAAGGATCCGATTTGCGTCAAACTGCATTTTGTACCACAAGAGTAAAGCAGGGGAAAACAGAAAAATACAATGCACCCCAAATATCTATCCGGACAGCATGCATTACAGTGGAGGATTGGGGAGGGTGCCATATTCTCGGAAACTGTGCCAAGGTAGAGTTCTAAAGAACTGCCATTCATTTTGCCAACCATCATTCCCTACCGAGGCATCTGGCAGAGCGTTCGAAACCCTTCTGGGCGAAAAGGTTTGCATAAAGCACAAAACAAAAAACAAATCACTAGCACAGAATTTGTTGATTTATATTCTCGTTGCACCAGCTGACCGTGATTTGAATAAACAATGCACTTTCCCAAACGCAAAAAAAGGCTCAAATGAAATCAGTTTCTGCACACGGCCAATGTCAAAAATTGTGGCCATTTTAGAATAAAGCAAAAAATGGCCTCCAAACCCATTGCCAACACCGATGATACGAGAAGGAAAGTGAAAAAGGCTTGGAAAATGCCACCCCCATGAAAAAACGGAAGCAAAGCCAACAAATTGCTGACCGTTGCATGACAATGCTATCAAGCGACTAGAACGAAACATGGCAGCTGAAGCGTTTTGCGCCTTTTGCTATTCGGATTACCCTAGAAAAAAAAGGAATTCGCAAATGCTCGATAAAGTGTGGGAAAATGGTAGGCCCGGAAAATTTGGTTGTTAAAAAATAAAAAGGAATAGAAGTATAGAAACGAGCGGCACCTACTAAAGCCAAATGGCTTTCAACGAGGGCATAGATGCGACATGAGTGCAACTGTTTCTGTTTGTTTGCATTTGGCAACGAATCAAAATCCCGGCCCGGCGGTCGGTGACGTCCAATATGCCACGGAAACACTGAGCTTTCCTTCGATGGTGGCAAGAATGTGATATCTTTTCTAGATTTTTTTCTTTTTTAGTCAAAAAACTGAATTACGATCGATATTGACATGAAAGGCGGATATATAAAACATCTATTACCACCTAAAAACCTGCCAAAAATAGTATAAAAGATCGGAGGCAAACTTATAACGAAGCGATAAACGAAATTCAATTCAATAGAAAAGTGAAAGAAAGCAATAATGACGAAAATGAAAAAAATACTGACTGAAACTAACATTAACTGTAGGACAAAACAACAGCAATAAAAAGTAAAGCACATAAAACACATTATTTTGTCCCATATCCTACCATTTTACGTCCCACCGTGCCTGGGTGATCCTGGTGCTAATGCTGATAGTTGGGGATTTGTTAGTTTTGCATCGTAACTGACGTGACGCACAGACAAATCAACGCCATTGAGTGAATAATGGAAGGATGGCGATGTGTCGCAAGAACAATCGTATGAGCAGACTCTATTATTGAGCAAGGAACGCCATCCAACCCGGTTTTGCTAGCAAGCGCAAGCGTGAGTGAGTGTTTCTGATGCAATATTAACAGGTGCAGGTGCTGACCTTCGTAAATGCTTCCACTCGCTGCATTTGCGTCTCGGTGGAGCCGATTTATTTGCGGGCTAATAAACACATTAATAATGGCACAGTTGAAACGAATTTAAGGTGATATATTTGGTGATAATATTTGGATCATATGAAAGACAAATCGATGTGTCTTCATTTATTAGAAAGAGCAATTAAAATTACTTGAAAAAAATGAAAAAAAATTTAAAATAATGGAATACGCCAACAACAATTCAATCAAACTTTGAAGACACAACATTCAGTTTTATTTTTACCAAAATAGCTCGACCAAGCTATAAATCCCACGCATCCAGACTAAAAGGAAAGCCAGATAATTTTAACGAATCTATAAAACCAAAACATAAAGTGCAGAGTTAAAAGAAGAGAAACGCAACAACCTCTGGAAGCCTGCAAAAATCGCTATAAAACGTCAAACTTCCACGCCTTAACGCGACATTCATTTCGAAATTCCGGCAGCGTGAAGTACCTTGCGCCTCCATTTCAGGTTAAGCCTGCATGCGTTAGTGCGGGAAAAGGTTTCCCAGTCCGTCTCTGTTTTATTTTCTATACCCCCACAATCTCTTCTGGCCGATAGCCGCATGCAGTGGTGTGCGTGTGTGTGCAACAATAAATCAAATGTTTTATGCCGGAAAATAGCTTGGGGCGATGTTACCATCATCATTCGACGCGGGAATGATCTTCATCCATTTCAGCCTGGGGCCACTTTCCATCCCACCACCACCAGTTGTCCAGGTTGGAAGCAAAAATAAAACAAAACCAGAACCTTTTCAACGCCGCACTGCGTGTGGCGTGCTTAAACTTTACGATCGACGCTGCGGTTGATCGACGACGAAGGGGAAATTAATCATCGTGCAGAGAAAAAACGAAAAATGGTGATACCCTAGTGATTTCCACTAGACAGAATGACTACCGGCAGCAGTGTGTCATCGTTCCATTACACCTTGCACGGGCAGCACTAAGCAAAAGCGGGAAAATGAAGCGTTTATAAAACACATGTCACAATCAGGTTTTCATGAGGCAAGTTTAGCTAATATAATGTAAGCAACAACGGAGGGCGTCACTTAATTAAAAAACGGCCAAATCGCATTTCACACCTTCATCCTGCGTGAACGGGAAAATTAATCGTTCTCGTCTGCATCTGTGTGTGATTTAATTGAGCGTCGAAAACGAATTAGGTGTTAGTCGAATGGTCGAATCAATTTTTACTTTATACTTGTTTTGTTTTAGTCGTGGTGAAAAAATGACAAATTTTAACGCAACTTATAGTAACATTCCCATGGGGTAAATAGTGTGGAAAGAAAATGTTTTTGTATGTTTGAAGTCGAAAAACATGACTCAACCAGATTGTAACCAAAAATTCCGCCGTTGGAAATAGGGCAACACAAATATGCAATTTTAGTTTATTTAGTTTATTTATAAACGTCTGTAGTTTGTTTGGCAATTTTAGTTTATTTATAAACGTCTGTAGTTTGTATTCACTACAACAAAATATTTACTGAGCGAAAGCTGCACTGAACTGCCATTTTTTCTCACAGTTGCCAATAAGTACAAAGAAATCGGTTGCCACAAGTGACTTTGAACAAATAAATATCGGCTTGTTGCGCGTTCTCTTTTGAAATAAGAGCATTGAACATAAACAGTTATTAACCACATGTTAGAAAATAAAAAGAAACCGACACAAATGACGTCCTTTGTTGGCGAATGTGAAACAAAACGTATACATTTCACCTTCCAGATTTCTAATTTTAAATTTCTTTTGATCCCTACCTTCCCCACCGCTCGGGGGTCACCTCTCCCACAACCTTACGTTGATGTCAACGGCTCCTATTCGAGGGGGCAGTAAATTAGGAAGATTAAATGAACCTCCCAAATGGAACCGGAATTTCTCTCCACGGAACATTCGCATCCGAGGCACCCGGTATGATGAATGGCCGGCAGCATAGAGTGGACATTTTTAACCAGAACGGTAACATTCCCGGACCAGGTTCCCGGCTAATGGCCGTACATCTGTCGAGCTGCCAGGCGTGTGAAGATCGGACATATTTTCTATCATGGTGTCGTGTCATTTTCTATTTTTTTTTTTGATTTTTTTTTCGCGGCAATTTATGATCGTCCCGGAGGCCAACAAATTTTCTGTTTCTAGCCATAATAGAAAAAGAGGGTCAAGACACCCTTTGTTGTGGGAAAATCACTAAAATTAAAAGATTCAACAGGTTACATTGACGCAAATTCTACTATAAGTTAAACTTCTTGTGAAACATTTTTGAGAACATAAATTCGAACATCAGACAGTGCAGGATCATAGGGTAAGCAAATTAAGCATGTTGCAACATTTTGCTAATATTTTTTCAAATTACAATGTTGGAATTATTATCTAAATCATATGCTTGTTCTTTGTCATTTGATGACGAGTTAAATCCGAAAGAATGTAAAAAAAGAATTTGAGTTTCGATGACGAAAGAGTTTCCAAACGTCGCCTTCTCGTGTTTTTGTTGGGGTTAAAATAAAAAAAAATGCTGCACTAACATATTTGAATAATCGGTTTAAAGATTCTATTAAAAAACAGTAAACAAATAATTTTAAGAATGAGTATAATGAATATACTTTTTAAAACATAGAAATAATGCCTTAAATTGTATTAACTTTTTCTGTTTCAAACATTTCATAATCAACTTTTTCAGTTTTAAAACGACTGAAAAGTTGTTTGAATAAAAACTAAAGAAATTATAACTTGTCAATTTTCTTCGTAGAAAATAATATCATGGATTCTTGTGGAGACTTATTGATGATATCCTATGAAATAAGCAAAATCAAAACATTTAGGTCAATTGTAGTTAAATCTAAATTTAACACTTTATAAGGATTATTATTGATTGAAATTTTATAAATTTAAAAATGAAAAAATGTATGGTGAATGTAGTGTGAATGATATGGTAATAGAGTCTTCAAATTATAACTGCTTTTTCTTTGTGCTGATTTTCCTACAATATTGAATTTCGTGTCAAATGGTTAGCAAATTATGAATTCTCAAATGATGAAAAATTGAACGAATGTGGTGTAATGAAATTAGCTTTAAAGTACTGCTTCATACATTCCAACGTAGTGCACTTACGTTTCACACGTACGCCGGAGGTAAATTGAGTCACGACGAGTGAAATATTGTACCACGCACGAGACCGACTGTGCAGACCGCGCCGATCATTTCGTTCTATTTGCCTCGCGCTGCACGCCAGTAATAATAAACATAATTACGGGAAAAACCTGCACCGGTGGGGTTTTGATGGTTTGAATGGGACCCATCCAGCCAGAAACGGACTGCTTCAACAGCATCCCAATCCAAAAGGTACACCCAGACGTCGTTGGACGATTGCAAACATTTTCCATCTTTCCGGGGAGGACGAATTGGCGGGAAAATTGCGCCCGCCCGTCGTAATGTGAGCTAATTTCTCGACCGCAAACTCGCAGCAGCACACCTCGGCACACCTACGACAGAAATTCACGATCGCTGGTTTGGGCGACGGGAGGGCGCGAGTGTTTGGCGCTATTTTCGCGTGCCACACGGAGTTGTATTTGCGTACAATTTCGTAGCGGTATGTCGTGCTGGTAGGAAAGCCGAAGACACTTCGCAGCCGCAGCACGTGTACGATGATGTGGAACTATCTGCCGTGGCGCAAGGCAGGAAAAGCGAATTGATTATGGCACAGACGACACACACCGAACACATTGGCACATTGTGGATGCGGTAATTAGGTAAATTTTAATCGGTTTAACATCCGCGCCAGCCCGGAAACCGACAGAATGTAAATTCGCGTGCCGATTGCACCGATGCGGGAATGGGAGCTTCTCAGAAAATTTCTTATCATTAACATTACTATGGCCGAAATATTGTACCGTAATGTAGTAAAAGGCAAATTTGTGCTAAGCTAAAATTGTTTGAAGAGAGCTGTGAATTTTGTTTATTACTAAGGCCTTACCTTTTCCCTTCAGTATTAATTTATTTATTTTATTTTAAGCATAAGGCAAATTTTTATACATTATACTTTGAATTCAAACTATGTTCAACTATGAACGAAGGCATTATGCACCTCGTAGTTCGAGGCAAACTGCATCAGTATGTAAATAAACTAAAACGAATTCCTATTTGACAAAATACAAGATGTTGATTTATAACAACATTGATTCCTTGAATTTCATTTACTTCCAGTCAAATCACAGGAAATTTTTACACTTTTTAATTGATGCAAATTTAATTTTTAATTTAATGGATTTGTCGCACTGTTTCGGAGTGTATTGCTGCTTTTTGTGGTGCGTATTGCCTCTTCACAGTTGCATTTTGCCTCAACCAGATACAGATCTATCAAAAAAAAAGAACTTTTGAGAAATTGAAAAATTCGCTATTTTTTAATAAAAATGGCAGAAATTCCCTAACAAGTTACTAGTTTGAACCTTAATAAATCATATGAATTGATAAAATCAACAATCACTAGCAAAATTCATTGAAAACTATACATAATAGTTTTCCTTAAGTGGTGCGTATTGTCTCGTTACCCGCTTCGTTCCAAATAGTCACCAAGAATGTCTTCCCAGAATGACACTAGGTAAAGATAACAGCCTCGCATTTGATAACGAAGTTTTTAAAAGGCGGGAGAAAATTCTCAGAAATTGCACTGACAACGTAATACGATAAGAGACCAGCGAAAGGTAGCTAACGGTGGGAACCTCCATAATGCGCCGCTAAGTGTCACGATCTGTTCCGTCAAGTTGCCAAGTCATTGTCGTCTGCCGACTGAGTGAAGAGGCGAAAAGATCACGGAAAGATCTCGAGATCTTGAAAGAAAAATAGACCCACAAAAAAAGGTAAAACGCGTCGTCCCGTGCATAATGCTTCGGTATGCCTTTCCGCAATTCATCCCGTCGTAAACGTCCAACTGTTCCTTGTAGGATCGAAGTGATAAAAACAAGGTAACATAACGTAACCCATGTGCTGAAGCGTGTCTGATGAGCGAAGGTATTTTTAGACCAACAGGAAAGAAGGAAGAATATCTTCACATTTACCAGCAGCCCTTGGAAAGCGGCAAAAGGGGCAAGGAAGATGGCTCAATAGAAGTTCATCAACATAAAGTTTGTCTTTCTTTGTGTAGAAAAATTCTAGGTGAGCTTGTAAGTTGCTCTAACCTTGCCTTTATTGAAAAGAGATAATTGTCTATTAATTTTTAAAATGTGCCGTAGTTCTTGAGATAATTACATGAGTCAATACATAAATAACGATAAGAGTTTGCATGTACTGCATGGTGTTATAAACTGCAAACCATGAGATAAGTCTATGATAACTGTACTAATCAACAGATAAATTGTATCAAGAGATGCATTGAATGGTGCAATAAAATCTCCAAGTAATATTTTGTTGTAAAATAAACGTTCAAGCGGCGCCCGCTCGGAAAACTTTCCGTTTCACCTATAATCACGATATAAAAACCTCCTCCCCCAACCGAACCGACACAACCAGGACGTAAGCTGTCTCGTGTCGCGTGTTTTTGCGCTCCTGACACGGCACCTGACGAAGAAAAGCCATCCCGCACGAGGCAAAGATTAGGATAAGTTTGCGCCTGATGAGCGCTTGACGAGGGGGAAAAGTAACGGGCGATCATTTCCACTGTGTCGCGTATGTGTCTTTCCCTCGGACACCTCTTGGTCGACTTGTCTTTCCGTGGAATCCTTCCGACGGGGATGAAATTTATCACCCATTTTTCGCAACAAATTGTAAACGCTGCATATCCTCATCGGTGCGAGGTGTGCATGAGAAAGAAAGCGTACGTCTGTCACCTAGTGAAATCTCAATGAAATCATATGAGATCATCGTCAAGGGCTAAGCCGATGTCCGATAGAATGATAAAAAAGAAGATACAAGATGGGGGACAGTTGTGCAAT
The DNA here is from genome assembly GCA_000441895.2 of Anopheles sinensis. Lineage (NCBI taxonomy): Eukaryota > Metazoa > Arthropoda > Insecta > Diptera > Culicidae > Anopheles > Anopheles sinensis. Next base: position 1,027,504 of record KE525331.1, read on the forward strand.
CGATTGTTTACTACAGAGGGTGCCATATGTTTTTAAACATTGCAACTATGTTGACGAATAGGAAGGGGAAAGAGAAGAAGTTATTGGCGATTGTAATTATTATTTTCCTTGCTACTGTTACTCATGTATACAGATTGAGGATCCCAAAATACTCTTTGGTTTCTACTTCTTATACTATCACTTAAAACAACACTTCCAACTTGAGTTTCCAACACGAATGGAAGCTTTATTGATTGAAAAACTAATTGTTTGAAGAAATAACGCATTCAGACTAGCTTGTTGGTTCTTTGCCATAAACTATTGCATCAACCACTAGGCACACATTTCGTCCTAGACGTGTATAAATAAGAGCACAATAAATTAAGTCTCTCTCTCTTCTACTGCAAACACTTTTACGGTAACTATACGGCTTGAAACGTTTCCGAAAGAAACCGAAAATCGAAACGAAAGAAATCACACAAGAATACTAATTTCCGTTTAAATTACAAATTATCTAAAGCTAAAATGCAGAGCACATTGTCTTGATTTGCTGTTATTTATCTATTTAAAATTAGCGTTTTAGAATACATTTATTTGTGCTTCTATACTCTGGTTTTTTCTGCTTAAAACATATGGATACATTTTTAATTCAGCCTAAGCCTCCGCTACAACTCCTTGCTGCCTACCCCTTCCAAACATCCTAACATCTCTGGTGAATTTCCTCCATTGGGTAATATCTTTAAAAATGGATTTTCCACAAGCCAAAAACACTGCAGGCACTACAATCAATTTTAAAATTTTCCAATCCCGCAAAAGGCTGGAAAGTAACCCTTGTCCTATCTGCGCCCCGAACTGCATATTTGAACATTTCAATATTCATCAGCATCCAATTCCGCCCCACGGGCGAATTACTCGCCTAAATCCTGCAGTAGGTCAAAGGTTGAAACGAAATAGGTCGAGCATGATGGCGATGGTGTAACCGTATTTTTCCAAAATGTTCTCCCGCATTGCCGAACCGAAACCGAAACCCGACCAGTAAAAGCAAGAAAAAACAAACGCAATTCTACCTACGCCTACGGCCTCCGAAACTTGCCTCTAGTGTTGGTTCCATAATTTATAAAGGTTTTTCCAATAAGAAAAAAACATAAACCTAGTTGGAATAAAAACGGACCCCGAAAAAAGAAAATATCTCGATAGAATTTCAAATGTCAAGTACGGAGGCTGAGCTGAGGTAAAAGTTTGACTTGTCACCAACTCGTCCATCGTTCCCAGGAGAGGCAGCTCCTTCTAACAGTCACCTACGGAAAAGGACCTTGGGTTTGGACGAGTTTTTATTGATTTTCATGGGTTACAATGAGGTGCTGTGTTGTGGTCACACCTGAAAGAACGAGAATGAAGGTGCAGGGTATCCAAAGGCGAGGAAAGGCGATGCTCTTTTTCTCATTGATTTAAATATGATAGGTCCCCATTCGAACGGCCATGCTAATAATGCATTAGTGGTGGAAAACCCGAAGGGTGCGTGGGTTAGAAGGATGGAGAAAAGAAAGAGTTTCCACCCAACGCTGAAGGATATAGAGCCTCATCGTTGGAAATTGCCCTCTGAATAATCGATGCTACCACTCGATGGTCGTATCGTTCATCCTTACGCTCAAGTGTCCTTTCAACCGCAAAACGGAACACAAGGAAGCAAGCAAAACAAAATGTTCTAGGACGTTCTCTGCAACTCGGCATGCATATTTTCTCATAGCACTTTGCATTACTCGTTCGCGACAATGCAACAGGTTCCTGAAGAAATCCATCTCTGCTGGTAATAATCTTTTGTTTTAGTTCAGGAAGTCCTGAAAGTCAGGAAGTGTTATAATTTTATTTAATTACAATAAAGATTGGTTGAAAAATACCAATTACATACAATCGGAAATACATACTGCTATTATTGAGCCTTTGTAGAAATGAGAAGCTTAAATGTTATCTGCGAAGAATTTATCAACCTTCAAAGACTCTCCTTGGTCTCTGATACCTGATGCAAATGTAAACATTACATTCAGTGGAAAAATAAACACGCCCACGAATACCAGAAGAGAGACGGAGCAAAAGGATCCTTCCGTTCGAGAACCATGCGGTGTCCGCTGGAGAGATTTCACCATTTGCGCAACATGGTCCAACACGTGAGACCCGGCGTGACCGAAGCCAGGACATTAGGGAGGCAAATAATACCCAGGTAAAAAATTCCCCATTTCCATTGGGGATAGGACGAATGCACCTACGCAAGGACAGAACCGCGTGGAGAGAACGTACAACCGAGGAGACGAGCTCGTGGCGGCCAGTCTGGCTTACAGTTGCGGCGAGTGTAATAGTAAGCGATTCTCCCAGGGTCAGTTCTACCTCGCTTCGTCCAAAGGATATGCCGTAATGCTGATGGTGGCAAGGTATTCCAACTCCCCCTTAAAGCTCCATGGGAGTCATTGCGCATGAACCGCCCGGTAACGTGGTCACCGAAATGTTTGTAACTCGAAATTCTTCTTTTTATCATATACAACCGCTTCGTGTTGTTTTTTTTTCCTCTTTTTTGGGAGACAGAAATGGATTGTGTTCCAGGGGGTGCAAGTTTTGGCACCAAATTTAACCTTCTGCTCAACCTCGCAGGTTGTATAATGAGGCATTACCGTAACATGCGACCCATTTTTATTACGAAGCAAAATTCCTAATTGGATAACGTACGGTTTAACGCCGAATGGTGGAGGTGAAGGTGCTATTATGCAGATGGTCATAAGTCCATTTGTACGACATGAAACAAATCAAGCAGTAAATTTTTAGAACCATCTCAATCATCGATATTAGCTTTCAAATAATTAAATAAGACAATATTTTACCTTTCCTTACCGGGCTAGTCCAACCAGTAGCGTTCGTTTTCCGGTGCCGGATGTTTGTCCTGTTGTGGTACCAATTTCAAGCTCCTACACACCGAATACTGTTGAGTTTGCGGTTGATGGATAACTAAACCATCTGAGGTGTTGAAAATGCACAAATGCTGCCCATACTGCGCCACTTTAAAGACCATATTACCTATGCAAGACACATGTGCCAGGTAGTCTAGCATTCTTCTCAACACTGCACGAAGATTGCATTACATGCACATCAAATCGAACGCTTTCCACAGCAAGTTTTCCAACGATATTCTGTTAATCAAATAGCCAACGTCGCACCGAGTTCAGTGAAAAATGGCACACCCAACTGTTTTCTCCACTATCACAAAACTTTTGCACCGAAAAATTCCAGCAACGCCTGCTAACATTTTTCAATGTAAACAGAAAGAGCTGTCGTTTTTGGAAAACGGTGTTGACAGTTGTAATCAAGGTTACTACACACTAGACAGGTTGCGACACTTAGAACATTTTTACCGATTGGCAATAAAAAAATGAACGAAAAAAATGACAGACAAGTTTTGTTTACAATCGGATGTGAATTTTTGTAACGAAGTTTTTTCAACGATATTGTTAGCCATTTTAGCGAAAATTCATAGGAAGTTTGCATGCGGTGCTGATTTCGATCGATTGCATGCTTTTTCACTCACGCGTTCCACAAATTAATCTCCGATGTTCCTGCCGACCACATCAACACCGGTGTTATTTCGATAGACAAATTGTAAACAACATATCCAAAATGGTTCCGGGCAAAACAGCTCTGTCGTAACCTGTCTAGTGTTTAGTAACCTTGGTTGTAATGCATGTAAACAAAACGGCACTGACAGCTGTTTGTGCCAATGTGGCATAACGTGGTAAATATTTGAATTTCGAAAGAACAGTAAGTCTCAAAAAATTACTACGCGAATGTTTCAATTTTGAATTTTATTTGCCATTTTATCAAATTTTTTACAATTATAAACGAGCAATTATATTCACTCTTTTTACCTTAAAACCGCCTTACAGCCGATTGCATCCCGAGTGTCTGTTTATGATTATCCTCCGGGATGCGCACCAGCAGCGTGCTTTTCGGCCCGGTTTGCCACATGACCCCATTATCGTCGATGATACACGTCTCCAGGTTTAGCTGCCACTGCCCGCCCAAGCTGACCGGACCCCCGTTGAACGTGTGGGCCGTATTGTTGAGGGCAATGAGGAAGCTACCACTCAAGAAATCCCGATGCGGTTTAACGACCTGCGTGAGGGTGATGCTGTCCGATAGGAGTTTCACGTCGTTCGGCCGGGACGTCATGAGCGTAGAGTTGAGCGTCAGCTGGATGCTGTTGATCGACCGGAACAGGGACGGTGTGCGTCCGTTGTGCTGGATAACACCCTCAACCTTCACCACGAGGTGACTGTTCGGCTGCACAAACACCGGCTCACCGGTGGCACGTGGTTGCGGAGTGAGGGCCAACTTGACGGAGGTATTCTGCAACACCTGGAAGAAAAATCGCGGTATACAGTGTGACGACTTGACGACCGTTTCGATCTGCCGCATCATCATGTCCGTGTGCTCGTGGGTGAGCGTCTTCGTGCCGCCCGGAACCTCGGCCGGGATCGTTAGGAGCTGCTTGCCGACGGCACGGCACACACTCAAGAGGTATCGTGTCTCGGGGTGGCTCGATTGCGGGGCGACCTTCGACGTTTCCGAGGGATTGATAAAGGAAATCGTTTCGATCGATAGTTGCAGCGTGGCGCACAGATGCTGTACCGCTTCCAGGTGTTCCAGGGTGCCCGGATCGGCATCGAACGAACTCTTGTACAGCCGGCCGTACGCATCCTCGCAGTTTTTCAGCAGCTTCACGTGCTTCCTCAGCTGGTTCGTAATGTGACCGTACTTTTGCAGCGGATCGCGACAGTTCTGGGCGAGTGTTTGTGAAATCTCCGACGGTGGCGTTATGCAGAGCGTGTTCCGAGTAATGACGATGCTGTGCAGAACCTCGAGGAACATGCAGCGCAAACGGATCAGTTCCGACTGGAACCCGAGTGGATGGAGCTGGGACGAGCTTGCCTTCAACGTGGACAGTGCGGTGCAGTAAAGATTGATGGCCTTCTCGAGGCGGTCGATTAGCGAAAGGGACGTTGCAGTCGGTGGGGGAGCCTGTAACCCTGGCTCACGTTTGATGTGCTTCTGGGTAAGTGTTTCATACTCCTGGCCATGGTTGAGGATGCATTCGGCTTTGGATATCTGACTCAGCGCAAGCAGATAGAAGTGTAGGTTCTCGAGGGAAATATTTCGGGACAGTTTCTCGTAGATTAACGCGGCCAGGAAGTGTTGTCCGTAGCGTGACGCCGATCGAGCAATCCGGTACTGTGTCCAAGGATTGGTCGTATGCAGTAGTTGCATGAAAATTCCGATGACGTTGTCCGGCATGAACGAGCCCAGCATCGCCTGCATGCAAATGGCGGCCAGCAGTTCAACGATGTTCGAACGCTCCTTATCCAACACTCCACTGCCTGTTTTGGCCAGGACTTCCAATTTCTTCAACAAGTGCTGCATGACGGAACTAAAGGGACCCGAGGTCGCACCACCGGCTTCTCCAGGTGTGCGATTTTTGTAGAAATCACACGACACGATCACATTCGAGCAGATCGCACCGAGCGCTTCACAGATTAACTTCGAGTGGCCGGCACTGCTGGAATGGTTTGATTCTTCGCTCAACAGCTCGGCAATCATCTCGGCAAAACTTTCCCCAAACTCGCGACTCGTCTTGGACAACTGAACGCCACACTTGAGGTACAGCCGGAAGTCCTTGAGTGACGATTTGTCCTGCAACGACGACTGGATGAGAAACTCCAGGTGCATGTCCAGGTACTCGAGCACGTGCACCGGCGGTGGGATTCGCTCCGTGTGGCAGTAAGTGATGAGGCTGGCCAAGATCGTCATCGCCCGGCCACCGCTTTCGTTTTCCATCAGGAGACACTTCTTACAAACCTCCAGTATCTGTTGTTGCTCCTCGTTCAACATCGTGTGGCACGTGTGTGGACACTTTGTCAGCGTAAGAATGACATCCAGGGCCATGTTCTGACTGTTGCACTGCACCGTCAGCTGGAGCAGCCGGCTGATGGCTGTTTTCGGCCACAGATAGGCACCCTTTTCGGCGAGCTTCTTCAACGACAGTAGTACCATCGATTGGACGCGCTTTCGAGGATCCTGAAGATAAACCAACAGCAGATCGACCTGATCCGGTATGTCTACCAGCGTCGCACAGGATAGCTGCGACAGCGAACGAATGATTTCCACCACAAACAGCTCTGAAGGATACTTGGGGAGCAGGTCGCGACAAAGGGCCCTCACGAGGGCGGCCGTACTTGCGTCATGATGCATATGCCGCAACACCGGAATAAGATGCAGCTTCATGTTGACGGGCGTTTGCAAGCTTTCGATCATCGAGGCCACCTTCGAGCACATCCCAACGGCAAACGTTTTCGACTGAGCCGCAAACTGGACACTGGCGAAAATGGCTGCTTCCACCTCGACCGTGTCGTGGCTGTCGAGCGCCATCCGGATCGCATGATGGACGTGCTGTTTCTCGGCGATCACAAACGCCACCGCACCGAGCATACGCAGCGTCAGGGCTCGTGCGACCGGATCGTTTGAGTGAATCACCATAAAGATGCGCTTCAAAAACTCGTCGATGTTCAGAATCTTCTCCAGGTGCTTCTCCGTCTGCTGGCAGACGCGCAGTATCCACAGCCGGGACAGGTTCGAACCGATGCGAAAGAACTCCGCCAGCTTGAGAAACGACGAGTTGATCAGGATAGGAAATGGATACTTTTCGAACAGTTTCGGGAACCGGATGATCGCCTCGCACTGATCACCGATCTTACTCGACCGGATGCCCTTGTCCAGCTCGATGAGCACCGAGTTCGGATCGCCATCGGTTTCGTTGAGGAAATTTTCATTGAAATTATTCATCCGAACGCTGATCATGTTTCTGGTGTTGGTTAATACTTTTGTAATGCTCTACAGATGCTTTTCAATGTATAAAACTATGTAATTCTTCCAAATTACTGATGCGGCGAAATAAACGCTAACACGAATCAAAACAATTTGTTTACAAATCTCGCAAGAGCTGTCAAACGTAGGCCGATGTGGCATATGTCGGTAACGCCAACAATGACGTGTGGTGATTTTCTCTACCCAGTTTCACCACATTGGCACCATTCTGTAATGACCATTTAATGGTCCTATCTGACATGTTTATTTTGTTTTATTGTTCAGTTCGTGCTTTGTAAAAAGGGGTTTTTTAATTGAATTAAATTGTAAACAGTCTCCGTGCTCGGTGGTGTGAAGAGGAAACAATCCGTCACTTGCCGCGCTGATAAGGAATGCAAAACCAGCCGCCCGAATTCGATGCGAAACACAGCGGCGGAAAACATTGTGATTACCTCATGAAGTGATTGCGCCAGATACGAGACAACATCCGCCCCGTGTGTTAAAGATGTCCAACTATCAGCTGCACTCGAACGAAACGACCCTGTCCATACCACGCATCATTACGGTCGATAGTGTGAACTATTACGAAATCCTGGTGAAATGTGGCCAGGTCATGTGGACGGTCAATCATCGGTATCGCGATTTCGCCGACCTGCACGATCGTCTGGTGGCGGACCGGGGCGTCTCGAAGGACAAGCTGCCACCGAAGAAGGTGATCGGCAACAAGAGTCCCACGTTTTTGAAGAAGCGCCAGGAGGCGCTCGAGCAGTACCTGAAGGAGATGCTCATCTTTCTCAAGGTGACGATGCCGCGGGAGTTTGTCGAGTTTCTCGACTTCCACCGGTACGACATCATCTTCATGGTGCAGCACCTGGCGTGCTCGTTGTTTCTACGTGGGGATGCTTTCCTGGCCAAGTCGAAAAAGTACGGCTTCTCGGTGCTCGAACTGCACGCCATCAGCGAGCGGATGAAGATACCGTGCCCGCCGACCGAGGCGGCCAACAGTAGCTACAACTTTTCGCACATACTGGACTTTTGCGCCCAGCTGGAAACGATCATCGTGCTGCCGACGAAGAACAGCCTCCCGACGATCCTGTACGACGACGACACGGACAAGTACATTCCGCACGCGCTCCATAAACCGATCGGCAGCAGCAACCTAATCCCGGTGCAGCTGCGGTACGAGCTGAGCGCTTTTAAAACGTTACGTAATCTCATTATTTATGGCGCGCCAACGAAGAACATTCAGAATGTAGGTCAGTAGCGTTTTTTTTTGTCACAATTGCAATCACGGTCGCGTCGTTCTCTTTCGTCGGAAAACCCCGGGTGAAACCGTACCTAACCTTCCTTTCTTCCACTTGTTTGCAGGTGCCTTGCGTGAGACGCTCTCGCGGATAGAGGTGTATAAGAGTGAAACGAAGCAAATCTGCCAAATAGCGCTGTGTGATAACGTTCATAAGGACGCGGGCGAGGAAGAGTTGGACAAGTTGAAGGTAAACTTATCAACCAACACCGTGAAATACCAAACATTCGTAACATTCACTCGGGATGTTGTTTCGTTGCAGCAATGGAAAAACCTACGGCACGCGGTTTTCAAGGAAAACCAGCTAACGGCCATCGACCGCACGATACGGCTATTTCCGAGCCTGAAGGATCTCGTGCTGGACAAGAACAAGCTGGAAGGGATCGCCCATCTGAGCCACCTGAACAACCTGCAGGTGCTCAGCCTGCGCTGCAACCGTATAGCGCACTGCCCGAACTGGCACGTCCAGCTGGGCAATTTGGTAACGCTGAATCTCTCCCAGAACCGCATCCGCCTGCTCGAGGGGCTGTCCCGGCTGTACTCGCTGGTGAACCTCGATCTGAGCTGCAACCTGATCGATGATATCAATGAAATCGACTACATTGGCAATCTGCCGCTGCTGGAGAACCTACGGCTGTTGGGGAATCCGGTTGCCGGTGGCGTTGGTAAGTAAAACCCGAGCGCAGAGGGAAACAATACCTTCGACCAGTTTGCACCTATTATTCACACTAGAATACATTGTTGTATTGCTGCCCGAATGCTTTTTAGCGGTGCTTTTAAACACTCGTTTTAACACGATATTAGTTGATCATTTTTGAAGATTTTTCATTTTTTTTTCTATCTTTTATCGGTTTTAATTTTTTGATGTACCTGTTCATCATTCCGCTTGCACTATGTATAGCAAAAAAGATCAAATTGAATCGAATTTCAATTTTTTCCAAATTTTAAATGTTAAATTTTTTTTTCAAATGTTAAAAATGTTACAAAAAAAGGGTGCGTTAGAAAGCAGATTGAGCCACCTTTGAAATATAATTTCAAATTCATAAGATGACAATTGAAGCCAGAAATTGACTTTGAATTTGTGGATTTTTTAATTGTCCATACATTGTTTCCGTTATGCGGGATGCGATTTTTGAGGTTAATTTTGTAATCGCAAAAATATGATATTATTTTTTTAATGTTGCCTAATGTATCAACTTTCAGCGCCCAAGTTTTTATGGATTTACATAACACATTTTGACAAAATAAAAGCTGAAGCTTTCGGCATTGCAACGAGCTAGCAGAATGATGAACAGGTGCATCAAAAGCCAAAAACGCCAAAAAATGGTCAACAAATATACTAATAAGCAGCCGTTTGCAGATTTGAAAAATCATCAAAAATAGATAAATTAGAGTGTGTTAAAAAGAGTGGTCAAAATAACCACCAAAAAGCATTCTAGGGGTGGTCAAATTGGCTCTCGGAACTGATTCGATAGAAAAATCAGAAATATTTGTTTTAGATGTAGCTTTGTATTGTAAGAAAAAGATTGGTTTTTTTTTAATATTAAGCCGGTTCCGAGATATTAAAATCGAAAATTCACCCACAATTCACCCTTCTTCTTCAGATTATCGAGCCCGTGTTTTGTCTCGATTCGGCGAACGCCTGCAGGAGATTTACCTGGACAACGAGAAAGGTAATCAGACCGAGTACGATATGGCGCTCGTGCTGTCCGCGCTACGGATTTCGGCCCAAAAGTCTCAGCGCCGGCTGCACTCGCTGCTGGACAGCTCGGTGGTCTCTGACTCGGCCGAGGACGACGACCGGGGAGACGGTGGGTCGCAAACGCCCAGCACGAGCAAAGGAGGAGCGAGCAGATGAAAGGGAGCAACAGCAGCCTCAACGGATTCACATCACATTCCCGCAGCGAAGGCTAGCGAACACATTGCGCCGGCAGCAATTTGAATTTCGATCTGACCGAAACGTTACAGGAACGGTTTTCTAATGTTTT
>KE525331.1:1037693-1076970 GCA_000441895.2 Anopheles sinensis
TCGAGAACTAGCTCCTGTTATGTATGTACTCGTTATCTTTTCCATGCTAACCAATCCCGATGAGTGCGCCAAGCGAAAGCATTACGTTTAGATACATAAGAGATGTGTTTTAGGATGTTGACCAGAGCGTGTCCGTCGTTCGGAAGTGTTTCTTATTTTTTGTTTTCAAAGTGGATAAAACTTTATATTATAGGTATAATGTACACAAATCGACATGTATTACGGATCAGATGCAATATAACACAGCTAGGCAGTACGTACTGTTGAATACTCGTAAACCCGTGTGAAAATCCTTCCTCCTCTCATGTTTCTTTTTGGTCGCCTTCATTCTTTGTCTGCTTTTTGAGTGCTTCCTGCTCGTCTTGTTCCGCCTGTTCCAGCTTCCCAATTAACGCACGCAGCCTAGCGGCCTCGCGTCTCTTTTTCGCCTTCGGATGGAGCTGCTTGATGATGAGCCCGGCTTGACGCACCTGATTCAGATGCCACCGAAATTCGTCCTCCATCTCCAGTACCGTGGCGAGTGGGGTGGCGCACGACGACGAGTCTACCACCACCCGGCAGGGCGGCGGGAAAAACTGCTTCAGCCGACCGTGAAAGTGCACCAGTGGATCCACCCCGGCGGGGCACCGTTTGTACGCGATGTGCGTTTCTTGTAGCTCGAGCAAACGCAACGAAGGAAACAGCTTCGGAAGCTTACTGAAATCGCCCCGCACGAGGTGACACTTGCGCAGGACCAGATGCTCGATGGCTGGCATCGGTCGGCAAAAGTCCCACGGCCGGTTGACCGTTTTCATGCCGCTCAGACGGAAGGTTTGCAGCTGGCCGAGGTTCGGCAGCGAGTGAAAGTGATCGCGAACGTAGTCGGCGACGGGATATTTGGTGCGTAGCTTGATTTCAAAGTCCTCCAGTTGTACCATGTGATGGCATATTTTCGACAGCTTCGGATCCATGCTGTACTTGAAGTGCGTCACGTTGGAGAGGCCCCGATCAATGCGTATGCAGGTGCCACTGTTGATGAGTATGAGCTGTTTCAACCGGGGAAAGTCAACCTCCCGCAAAGGACCGCCATCTTCGACTTCACACTTTTTTAGCTTCAGAAACTGACAAGAACATAATGGAAAAAATGCTGGGTTACTAGATTGATTGCGAGAAATTTGCCTAGCACTTACCTCCAGTTTTTTAAGCTCGGTAATAAAGGCAAACAAGCTACGCGGCAAGACGACATCGAGCAGTGTGAGGCGCGTTATCGATCTATGCCCTATGAGACACACGGCCCGCAGCATCCTCGTCGTTGCAATGTTACAGCGCAGAGTCACATCCTCCAGCAGTGGTGCACTTTTGACGAATCGTTCCGCCGATGCATCGTCGACCCGAGTGTTCGGATCGGGTGGATCGTTAGCGCCGTACCGTTTCATGTTCAGCTTCTTCAGCGCCGGAAATGGGTAGGTAAGAGTTTGTTCCATGGCACGTGAGAAATAAAACAGCACCCACAGCTCGTCCAGCTGCTCGCTGTATTTGATCAGGGCGTTCAGTTCGTTGTCCGTGTCGACTTCGATTGTAAGCTTCCTAAGCTGGGGCAACTCGAGCGTGTAGGACATCGGCCCGGCGTACAACAGGACCGAAAGCGACCGCAGCCGTGGGTGTTTAATGGTCCACAGTGGATCAACCTCGTCGACCCATTTCACTTTGGATTCTTCGTCCTGCGGTGGGACAATGTTCATAACCAACTCCTCCAGTTGGGGCATCTGCTCCAAGCGTCCACCAACGAAGGTGATTATTCGTCCGCAGAGTGCCGTTACCGTGAACGACCTTAAAGGCAGCTTGCCAGAGAACAGGAAATCTTCCAGACTGATACCGGGTTTGGCTGACGACGGACCCGGCTGGTCGTGGCCTTTGTGTGCCGGAACGAGATCTTTATCGGTCGCACCCGGCACGGAGCCGCTATCGCTGAAGTAGATGTGGCCACAGTTGCTCAACAGCCTCTGCCGGGCGGGTTCGATAAGCATTCCGAAGCAATGGTAAAGGATGCATTGTGTACGGCTCATGAAATAGTTGGAGCGCAGGATCAAATGCCACCGATGGCATACCAAGGCGCAGGGTTTTCGCTCCTCGAAGCGCAGCAGCTCGAAAATATCGATCAAGATCTGTAAAAGGACGGATAAAACATTAATCCCCCACAGGATCCTCTCAAGCTCGGTTAAATACCTGACCTAATCTAGTCGAACTAGGGCTCATGGCATTGGGAATTGGTAAACATTCAACTTCCTACGAAAAGACCCGGCAAAGGTGCACCGCTGGAGTTGCAATGAAGAAGTAAACAACACAACCATTCCGGTGCAGAAACGCGAGATTCAAACTTACCTCGTCCGGAAGCAAATCTATGAAACATTCTAGTTCATCTTCCTCCTCCTCGGATGATTCTACGATCTCTATTCTACGTTTTTTCGCCACTGGTCCATATTCTTCAGCCATTTTCGTGTAATTTTATTTCAAACAGCATCGGGTTAGCGAAGTCAACAAGACGAAAACATTTGGTAAATGTCAAAATAACGATCTCCAGCTGGTGCCTAAAAATGCTAATTTGCCAATAACTTTTTAGTTCCTTAACGGATTTTGACGATTGACCCCTCATTTTAATGGTTTTTTCAAAACACGCAACTTTGTCCTTAGTATGCTCCTACAATTTCATCATCTTTTCTAGTTTTTCTAACCATTCTCTACGAGGATCAACCGGGAAACGAACATTAAGCGGTTTACCGTTTTGATGACCTCTACTCGAACCGGGGCGATGCCGCCTACGGTCATTCGACCGTTTCAAACGAAGAGCAAATTTTGTCTAAATTGAGCGCCCAGCTGACAAAATGTTGCGTTTTAGATCATTTTAAAACCTCGAAATTTCGGGCTTTAAAATAGCTTAATTAGAAGTCTTGAAAAGATTAAGTTTTTAACTGTGTGCGTGAATATTGAATTTGAGTTTGTTTCCATAACAAACCGAAAACTTCTGAGCAAAAAGTGGGGGACAAGGTAACACGTGTAAAAAACAGCTTAACTTTTAACACGTTGACTGCCAAGCGTTTTTAGAACACTTTTTAGTACAGTCATTTTTCATAAAATTTGGTTATAAAACAAATGCCAAGATTGATTTTTAAACCATTAAAAAATAGATCAAGCTTCCTTATTGCTTATTTTAAACAAATATTACAACCTACCTCTATATTAGTGCAATACGAGTGAGTTTCGTGACTTGTTCTAAAATGCCCGGCAGTCAACGTATTAACACCATCATCTATCACCTTTCGTGCTGTGCCACCTCTCATCTATCACCTTTCGTGTTGTGCCAAAAGGATATGGGGAAAATTTAGCTGAACACGGATGTATAGAAAACTCACTCATACAGTGAATGCGTATTATGAAGCGAACTTTTCATTATGGATCGTAAATCACCGCCACGTGCATATTATACTTTTTAAGCGCTTCAACGTTGAGCTGTTCAATCCTTCTCCTTTAATATTTAAAAATCAATTGCAACAATTTCAGGAAGTTGCTTAAAATTGATAATCTGATGGTCAAGCGGAAAACGCCTACACCTTGTTCTGGTACTTATTATATAATATGTGCCCAACTATCTCTTATTACTCAAAGAAACATGAATGATCTGAAACACGCATACTAATGCTTCAGATTATTCCCGAAATTAATTTTTTCTGCATAATTCGCATGTTGTTCGTCTTCTTCAGCGACGATGGTGGTCGTCACGCTTGAGCCGGCCATTCATGATGCGTCTGGGCTCACGTTTCCCGCGTGGTCTATCAACCGCCATCAACATCATTATCGCCATTATGATCGCAATCTTTATCGCAGATTGTGCTTCGCTCTCTGTACGGCGGTAGGGATCGCTCCGATGGAAGGAGGAAATAGAACCGAACCGGCCAGAGTTCGCAGACCAGAACGAATATTTTACCCTTCAGTCTGGGCAGCTTATCTGCTTCACATCCGTCGATGACCGGGCGGAGTGTAACTGCACTCGGCGCATGACATTTGTACTTGATTTATGGTATTATACAATGCAGTGACGTACAGCGACACGCATCAAAATCACTGGACAAGCAGTGTAAAACCTCACGCATCAAAGAACAGGGAAATTGATTTTTTTTTTGCAGGAAAGTCGCATCCTTTCAATCCTTAGTAAAAGCGCATACTTTCAATCCTGGCTCAAAATTACTTAGTATTCCTTGTTGATTTAACATGCTTAACAACAGCTGGAAATGCAAAATTTGGTCTCCCCTTGCTTTCGAGACTCAGTTTAAGAAACTTAAAACAAATGTGGCTTGGAATATTAGCCATTGGATCTTTGAAAAGGTTAGAATTAATATATGAAATTTCAAGAGAACGAATGAAAGAGTACTTTTGCGCTCTTTACAAGGCTCTTTAACCCGAACAATACAAGCAGAGCTCAAAGGATAATGCAATGGGGAAAATGCTGACTGGTTGTTATCTGTCGAATGTTAATGTTCAAATAAATTGCATCATTTATTTATTCGTTTCTGCAGTGCCAGTCTGAGCAACAAAGTTGTTGCTACTTTCAAAAATATAACTTCTACTAAACACGTTGTACAACTCGGTGTAATTATTCCAAAGCACGCGACGAAGCGTTCTGGCGCGCAGTTCCGGTAAATCATTTTTATTTTCCTTTCATCTGGTTCACTCCTTCTTCAAGTACTGCACCCCTCCGGAGAGCGGTTTCCACGCGCATCTTTTGGGTTCCGGGGTGTTCTCGCGATCTTGCGGATGTGTGGTCGCATACGCCGCCCGTTTTTGAACCCTTTTTCGTGGGAAGTTACGAAGAAGGAAAACCGGCAGTTGCTTCAAACGCGAGGATCAACCTGGGTGGTCTGGGCGATTGGGAATATTTGAATAATAAATGGAGCAATTTGTGTGGCCGTTGGGTTACGCTCCGGTAGGGAGTTTCCACTTTTATGTGTTTCAAGTTTGCAGCTGTTTCGCCGCGTTGACATATTGAGATAGCTTTGAAATAATTTTCAGTAAATCTACGAAAGAATATAATTTTGGAAGTCGTTTGCATTTAATCAAGAATTTTATTTTAAAACTGTACCAACGGAAGATACAAAACTTGATATCGGTTCCGTTGTATAAGCCGTAATAAACGTTCCACAATAAATCGTTTGGGAACCATTTCCCATAAACAAATCCATTCCGTTCTAGATAGGCTAATTGTCACGTACCTTCCCGTTCTTAGCTTCATCTTCGTCGTTGTTTCATGAAACACAATCCACCTCGAGTCTTTTATCCGTCCGTGCAAGAAAACGTTTTCATTAGTTCTCCGTTGACAGTTTATGATTGACATCATCGAAACCGACCGCGCGCAAGTCGGATGCGCCTGGGGAGGAAGAACCCGCGTGGAGCCGGAGGGGGTAACAATTAATCTTCACCCGCCCGGATCTCGGGCCCTATCGCGCCCGGTAATCGTCTTTACAACGAGACCACCCTCTAAGCTTGACCATAAATCTTTCACCCTATCCGGTGCCCCGCGGGATTGTTCTACGGCGAAGGCGAGGCGAAATGAAGACAACCGAAAGTAGACGTGAAGTGGACGGCCCACCGTGGCGGGGGATCCCTCCAACGAATGTAAACGTTATCCTGAAGAAGATGTCAGCGATTGATGCGGACCCGGATGATGGGAAGCGGAGTGCGGCTGGAAGAGCTTCAACTTTTACGACAACCCAACAGCATCAGCGTCAGCGTTCGGCGTCTAGGCGGGCGACTAGTTCCACGTCGTACGGCTAATCGTGGACACGGGGCATGGGTTGGGGATCGGGAAGCGGACGCGCCGCCTATCCTGCGCCACGGATCGGTGGTCGCTCTCTAAATAGCGAGTACGCAATAATTAGCATTCTCGTGCGGTCGCGCATCGGGGAATAAGTGGTCCCGGCCTGTTTCAGACAGGGCGAACGAAGGTGAAATATGTGTCTCCACGTGTTCGCCATCCAGCCCAAGCTAGGGAGGATTCTACTTGGCCAATAGTAAAATGAGTTCAGCTTTCGCTTAGCTCGGTCCAATGATGATACCAAGTCTTGGTCCAGGAAGACTTTTTGAAATTGGAATGTTTTGGATGAACTACCGCTTTGAAAAAGAAAAGTTTTGGAAGAATCACCGTCTTCAATAATAAGTTCATATAAAATGTATGTAATTTTCAGAATTTTTGAAGCTAGAATACATATCTTTACTGTGGTTTATTTTTCCGCCCATTTTCAAAATGACACAAGTTTGTAACAGGATGCTTTTTTATATTTTTTTGTATATTATTTTGTCATTTTTTGATTTTTGACGAATCTTTTAATTTTAATTTAATCTTTTAATTCATTCGTTCTGTGTTAAGAAAACTAAATAAAGGGTTGGAAACTCAATATTTTCTTAAAAATAAGTTTTAAAGACATCTGTTGGGTTCTTATGTTTAAAACCGTAATAAAGTTTAAAACCCTAACTAAATATAAAACAATTTTTTTTTGCAAAAAAAACAGCCTCTACACTTTTTTTACTATTTAGTGATGCTTCATACAGCTGGAACTTTAGGCTCCGGATAAGGACACTTTTTTTGTTTCTTGAGGGTTTATACACTAACCCGCCTTCTTATTAAGGATTACTAGACTGTTTCCATTAGTATATTTGGTTAGTTAGTCGTATAGCGGAGGATCCTTTCAAAAATCGAGGCCACGTCACTGAGGAGTTGTCTAAACAGTCGTTGCCGAATTTTCAACCCAGTGTATCTGCAGGCTATTGGTCTCACTATCTCGTCTTCTCTATTAGTTGTAGGATTTATCTATTTTTTCTCTGCTTCACTCTCACTGGCTCTTTCGTCTACGTTTGAAAAATAGAAGATGATCATACTATGCCACCATGCGTTGAAATAATCAACGTCCAAGTAAGGTTATGATATTTTTTTTGCAGAATCCCTTCTACCAAAAAGTTTTTTAAGGTAAAAGCATTTTTGGTAAAAACAGTTCATAAAAGAAATGGTTAGATTTGTTTTAAAACCAATACCAAATAGACTAAGCTTCCCTAAGCATAAATTTTTTCAACTACTACAACCTACTACTATATTAGCGCAATACTATACGAGTTTCCGAATTTTCGGTCACCTATTATGTGGGTCATTGGCAGTCAACGTTACAAAAAGATAATTCCTGATCAGCTGGGTGGACATACACTTTAAAAATCTATCAAATTTGAGCCGTTCAAAACAACGCTCCTTTTCGTAGAAAGTAGATAACACCCTTAACAAGCGAATCGCTTGCCGCCAAAGATCTCGGAAGAGCTGAGAAGGCAGACAAAATCTCGCGCCCACCGGTGCACCTCCCTTCTGCCAGGGCCAATCTTTGCGTTGACAGCGACACCTTCGACATCTGTTCCGATGTCGGCGTAGAGGTTTGTCGGTGGGTTTTCTCCAATGGGGCGAAAATCCAAGCCGGCCCTTGGAAGTGATGCGCTCGTCACAAGGAAGCGGGTGACGATGAAAGGATTCGTATGCCTCGCGGGTACTTGCGCTAGGACGGTTCAGAGTAGGTGAACTATGCGAATGCGGCGAAGAACGGATGGTCCCTGGGGAACTCCTGGGGGCAGGGAGTCGAAGCACGGTGACCTCTTCCGCGGTGGACAGGCGCAGCAGTTCAGTAGATCGGTTTTCTGATTGTGCCGAAGCTGTCCATCCATCCTAAACCGCGACCCGGTTCCGCGCGTTCCGTTCCGACTCGTCCTCGAAGCCGATCTCGGACACCGTCGAGCGCGGGGGCCGGGCGGGAGGAGCGCGCGGTCGAGAGTGAGTGTGCGATCAAAATGTGCGTTTTTCGACTTGTGTGGTCCCCGGAGAGACCGCGCTGGGTGGTCGTCGAGACCGAACGATGATCGGCTTGGCTGCTTCTCGCTGTCTCTGCTCCGGCTCAGCGCGACCCTGGCTCTGCTGGTCTCCTTCGGTTCGCTTCTTCCGTCGCCATGCGAGTCGCTGTTGCTGTTGCTGCTGCTGCTACGACTGCTGCTGCTGCGACGGCTGCTGCTGCCGTTGCTGCATTGTGTGTGGTCCTTTTTTTGTTCCACTCGCTCTCTCGATCGTCGTCCCCGTTGCGCATCGCCCGGTTCCTTGGCGCTGGGTTTCGGTGCCCTGCTGATTCGGAGTCCCTTTCTCGCTCTCACCTACCCGCTTTCTCGGAGGATCTTTCTTTGTAGGATATTTACTTGTATTTTTTTTAAATGGCTCCATGCATGCGGAAAAGGCGTACGATCGCAGCGTTACGGAACGTTACGGTGCGTTACGGCATATACCATGCGTACAGGACGAGGCAGCGAAGGATGAAGGACAGTTGGAAAGGATTGTTACATAAATTTGGTTCGACTGACAACGCGTCAACATGTCGTTGAAAATAAAATAAACATTTAAATAACTTTTTATGTAAATGTGCAGCAAAATCATTTGACGAGTTGCTAAATTTTGAGTTTCGATTTACAATATTTTTTCTAAGGAGCTCTCTTATTTGATATTAATCCTTAGTTCAAGTCTTTAAATTGGTTTCAAAGTTATTGGATTGATTCAATTTTCTTAGATATTGTGTTTTTGTTTCTTCAAAATAGTCTTCTAAGTTAAGAACATTTCTTTTCTTGAGAATTGAAAAGTAAATAACCGTATTAAAACTTGTGCCCCGAAGTTACAAATAGTTTGTAGGAAGAAACATTTAAAAGTATTAAGATTGCTGTGCATTGTAACATTTTGTAGTTAAAACAGTCATTTAACGACAACCCTTTTCCCTCACTAATGCGCCAAGTTGCGATGGCATTTACGACGCCGTCGATGGCCGATAATAAGAAGCTTATCCCCATCACCATAATCATGAGCGTCGATCGTTATCGTCGGCCGAAGGACATCAAAGTTATAATATGGGCTTGCTGCATGTAAACAGACGCTTATCCTGCTGTAATGGCGGACATAGAAATTGTACAAATCGGCCAAATGACC
The DNA here is from genome assembly GCA_000441895.2 of Anopheles sinensis. Taxonomy (NCBI): domain Eukaryota; kingdom Metazoa; phylum Arthropoda; class Insecta; order Diptera; family Culicidae; genus Anopheles; species Anopheles sinensis. Next base: position 1,046,716 of record KE525331.1, read on the forward strand.
CACGTTTAGCGGGAGCCTCTGCAGCAAGTTTATAGAACTGGTGGTTTGTGGTCAGACCGGTTGCGATCTATGGATCATTGGGCATTGATTTTGTTATTATAATAATGTTTTCCCATGGGTCGCGTAAAACCGATGACCAGCCGGACGACAGTGTTGTTATGCCATCGGCTTAGGGAATTTAATTAACTCTCCGGTGCGTCGCGATGCGTTTATGGCTTGGATGCTGCGCAATTGATACTTATTAGCCATGTTCGAAGATGTTTCGATTGCATTTTGATGACTGCTTCGTTGTATCCTGGTCGAGGGTAACTTGTTCTCTTAAGCTCGTTTTATTATTGCATCGTCAACCTGATTAAATTTGAAAGGTCGTTAAAAATCTGATAATAACATATGCATAGGGGATTAACATAATGTAGTTGAGGGACGGTTGATAGACACATGTTTTGACATTTCATTAACGACTTTAAAGGCTGCAAAGTGTGCAATGCCATATTGTATTTATCGTATATTTTTCCTAATCCCAATAATCAACCAGCAACAGTTTAGGATTTATTGATAAAAAAATGGACGCTTTAAAGGAATGGTGTAAAATTATCTGATAACATTCTAAACCAAACGATTACGACAGTTGTTTGGATAGAATGTTGTCTTAAACTTTCTGCGTTTTGATTTAAGCTATTAAGCCCTCAATAATGTTGTTATAAAATGAAAAATAAATTAAATCTACAAAATTTTCTGATAATATTTTAACCTATGCAACATTAGAACGTTCTTCTCCAAAATTATGGTATGTTGTAGAGAGAGAAGAGAAAGGAAAAGTTCAAAAAGCATAAATTCAATCGAAATCGTTAGATGCCGACAAGATGTCATCAGGTGAAATTCTTTTCCTAAACAGAAACAAAAATGTTTTTCTTAATAGGACGGTTACTAATAACGATCATAGCTATCCTCTACGGCTTCCGTGTTGCCGTTGCGGTCTGTTCTCTTCCCAGCTTTCCTGCCAGCGCGTCCCGGACTATCGGTTCAATTTATCAACCACTTCATTAGGCCGCCAAGATAGTGTAGACCGCTTTTGGAGGCTGTCGAATGAATATGGATAGTATTACTTTACGAGTTTTTTTTCGTTCGGGTTTTCCCTCACCCTCTCGCCATCCGTCTGGCGTCTTTCAACGAGTCGTCGTCCGTGTCCCGCGGGGTTTGATCTAGCAGAGCTCACCATATTCGACTCTTAAGGCCACACCGAACGAACATGAGCTACCGTGTGATTAGCTGAAACCCTCGCGGGGGTCCCAATCTTTCCGACCGGGGTTTTTGTGTGTGCGTGTGTGTGGTCTTGGCGGGGTCCCTCCCTCGGGCGACCATGAACCTATTTCATAATAGGAGAGTCGCGCGCGGGTTTGAGGGGCAACGCGGGTTGCGCCAGATCGTCGTGTGGGGGTTCCTTAAATATAATTTTTTCGTTTGTTGCTTTTTGGCAGCCCATTTTCGTTGCCTGCCACCGAGCGAACCGAGAGAGAACCGAAGAATTTGGCATTTTTGGATATCCATTTTGACATACTCGTTTTGACACCGACCTGTCAAAAATCAGCTAACCAGGATGCCGAAAGCAGACGAGGAAGGGGCAAACCCTTTTTGGACCATTGGAGTTTGTTTTAACATGTTGAATTTCATTTCCCATTTTTCTTCATCCGGTAAAAATTAAATACAAAAAAATGTGAAACGTTTTTCGGTTAAAATGAGGAAATGAATTCATTTTGGAGAAATCTGTAAACATTTCTCTAAAGGGGTTCCATGTAAGAAACACTTTCATTTATTCAAAATTTCCTAGATGTGCATGTGGTTAAGATTGTTCTTAAATTAATAGACTCACTTGAAACTTTATATAAAACAAATTCTGAATATTCTTCCAAATTATCTTCTTCGCGTGAAATACCATTATAAATAAATATATTAAAAACAAACATAAAATAAACAATAACTAGTAAAAGTGAATAATAAGTAATTTATCTTTAATTCAACTAAAACGTAATTTCATAAATACCATGAGAAATGCTCAGCAAGCTAGTATAAAATAGCAAGAGTATTAATCTTTTATAGAGTAAGTGGGACAGTTTTACCCCACTTAGTGCAGAGTCACCACAAAAAAATTCGTCGCATTGTAAAATAAGTGAAATTAATTGCTTAATTTTTTATTTGAATATTCATTTTTTTGCACAATGATCGCATTATTGTTTAGGAAATCTCTGCCAAAAATCGGTTGTCAAAATGCATAGAAATTTCGTTTCTGTACAAACCATATTTCTTTGCAAAATACTGATTTTCTCGAAAAATACTGATACAGTCGCTTCCAAACTTGGTATTCAACTAGAATAAATCAATATCAATACAATAAAAAAGACAAGAGAGTGGTTTCATTAGACTTCGGTGTGAAAATTGATGTCCTTTTCAGGTAGGCCAGAATTATACGCATGGGTGAAAACTCCCTAACTTTCCCTACTTAGTTAAGGGTTATAAACAGTATTATTTGCGTTCTTTTCAGTTAGGAAGAATAAGGTTAGTTTAAAATTTATATCATGTCTTCACTTAGGGTTTTTGTAATTCCAAGTAAATTCCTAGTAACCTATTTAAGAACAAACTATAGTAGGAAGGCTAAAATTTCGAATTGAAAAAATAAACTACTATTAGTATGTAACAGACACGAAGAATAGAATTGCACTACAGCTCATCAAGCTCATAGACAAACAAGCGAATTTGCACAATTTCTTCGCGCTGGATCGCCAAATCGCGTAACCGCCAAGATTGTCCGCCTTAGTCCATTCATTCATCATTTCCCAACGACGCCGGAGGTCGCGTTCTCGTGGCCCTCTCTTCATTCTTCCTCTTACTCACCCCTTTGAAAAAGGCCCTCCACCACCGTTCACTTCCTGTTTCGTAGGTTTTTTTTTCATTCCGATTCCTAAATAAAACTCTCCCACCTCATCCATTGGTAACAAACCCCAACACAAACACTCGCGGGACATACACACAAACACACACACCCACGCCACACCGGAGGATAATAATATTAATATCTAAACCGTTCCGAACATGACAAATTTAATTTCAATTTCAAGCCCACCGAACGACGTTGGTGGTCCAACCGCGCGCTTCCCGTTTCCCGGGCGGGTCCCCGTCCTCCGGCCATTCCTCTAATGAAGCTCGCTTGTAATGTATCCCTGCAGATCGCACTCCGTTCACGACTCGTGCCTCTTGTCGTTCGATTGGGAAAAACGCGATGTGACGGCGCGATTCCAAAAGGGTCTCGTAGAGTGGTAGAGAGTAAGAGAGAGAGCTGGTGCCGATGGAGAGTGACAGTTGAGGAGGGAAAATAAAACTTTCAGCCCAACATATTTCCGTTTTCCGACCACCATCGAATCGGAACGAATCGGGACAGAATTCAGAACCAGAAGGCAAACAACAAACTGTTTTTGTTCGATCCGTCGATTTGAGGGCCTGAGGGGACGTAAGGGAGGGCCGGAGGGGTTTGCCGATTCGAAGTGTCGTGCTCTGGCCGGCCCAATGTGGATGGGAATCTCCCAGTTCCCCAGGGAATTGCATCACACGCTTTGCCGCTTCCGATTGATTCTGCTCGAACGCCGGCACCGTTTCCGAGTGCGGATATCAATTTGTACCGGTTTTCCGTTTCCGCTCGTCCGGTGGAGACCGGAAGGTTTGAAACTATCAAACCCACACATACAGCTATTGCCGGTGAACATCTGACACACAAAATAAACGCTTTTATATTCATTTACTTAAAGTGATTTTTATTCGTTGGCAAATTAATAGTAAAGGTAGTGTGAAAAACAATCTCACAATCTATTGAAAAACTACCCCAACTTTTCACAGATCTATTTTTTATATCCTCTCTTACTATAAAAAATAATAAAACGTCATTAAACTCTAAGATTGTTATTAAAATGAAGATGGGGGCAAAATGGCCCAGATTGGAGGAAGAATTATTTAATTAGATGTATTTAACGAGGTTAGATATTTTTTGAGTATCTGCAATTCCAACATAAAGCAGACAATGTCAAGAAAATTGAAATTTTGTTAAAGGTGCTTACATTCACAAATGATTTTTCTGTAGTCGCAATGAATTTTACAACACCTATTAATATGAAATATCTAAAATAATGTGTGAGCTGAATATTTTGTCTAACATTTACAGCATCCTTGTTAAGGATGTTTAAATGTTTGTATCCACAACAAGAAGATAAAAAGTATGAATCCAACTCCGTTCAGTATTTATTGAGTATCATATTGAGGTTTACTTTTCCCCTACACTGCTTGGGATTTGATATCTAAAAAAAGTAAATTTTCGACCTTTTGCATAAAAATATGTATTGCATTCTAAAAAATTAAACTGTTTTGAATTTAACAAAGAAATCAAAATCCATCAATCCATAAATGAAAAACATTGCATAAATTGCATAAATTCTATGCAAATAATATTAGGTCCGCAAATAAGTAACGGCCGTTTTGAAATCGATGGGACCACTGTGGACTAGTGGCGCGATTTTGATGTTTACAAACGTCATAAACCAAGCTCGGGAATGACATTATCAAACTGTGTAAACAGATTAGTGATTATTTCGCGCGGGTAAAAGTTACTGGTTGTTGAAAATGTCTGATTTTGTGCCGGAAAAGCGCCATATGCGGGAGGTGTTGCTCTTTTTGTTTCGGGCGAAGAAAACGGCAGCCGAAGCGCATCGAGAGCTTTCGAATGTTTACGGCGATGCTGCTTTAAGCGAAACAAGGTGTCGGGATTGGTTTCGACGCTTTCGAAGCGGTGATTTCGCCGTGGAGGATACTCAACGTGAAGGAAGGCCCAAAACGTTCGCAGACGAAGAATTGACGGCTTTACTGGAGGAAAATCACTGTCAAACGCAAGAAGAGCTTGCAGCCGTGCTTGGTGTAACTCGTCAGGCCATATCATCACGGCTGAAGGCGTTAGGCATGATACAGAAGGAGGGCAAATGGATACCACACGAGTTGAAGCCGCGGGACATCGAACGCAGACTCGTCATGTGTGAACTGCTGGTCCAGCGGCACAACAGAAAGGGGTTCCTGCACAGAATCGTGACGGGAGACGAGAAGTGGATTTTGTTCAGCAATCCCAAGCGCAAAAATCATGGGGATCCCCCGGTCATACCCCAACATCATCAGCTCGGCCGAACATCCATAGCTCGAAAGTTATGCTGAGTATTTGGTGGGACCAGCTCGGTGTCATCTACTACGAACTTCTTAAACCGGGAGAAACAATCACTGCTGAACGCTACCGGAAGCAATTGATGAGTTTAAGCCAAGCACTGCGTGAAAAACGATCAGAATACTCATCACGCCACGACAAAGTTATTCTGCTGCATGACAATGCTCGGCCACATGTTGCGCAACCTGTAAAAAACTACCTCAATACCATCAAATGGGATGTTTTACCGCACCCGCCGTATTCACCGGATCTGGCACCATCGGATTTCCATCTGTTCCGATCCATGGCACATGGATTGGCTAACCAGCAATTCTTCTCCTATGAAGAGATCCAGAATTGGTTGGAAACCTGGATTGCGTCGAAAAACGAATCATTTTTCAGAAAAGGAATCCGCGAATTACCCGAAAGGTGGAAGAAAGTGTTAAATAATAATGGCCAATACTTTGATTGACCCTATTTCCACAAATAAAAATGCCACGAGTAAAAATAAACTTATGAAAAAACGGCCGTTTTTATTTGCGCACCTAATATTAACTTAATATTTAAGACACACAAACACTTAAAATGACTCTAACCAATAAAATGTGCTAACGAAAAGGATGCGGTAGGTGAAAGATTCGTTGGAAAGACAGCCGCGCCCCTCGAGCCAAAACGGAAGCTTGGTGAAAGATTGTTCACACATGAGGCTCCATCAGGCCGGCGACTTCATCTCCGGTGGTCTGGAAATGATCGGTCGCTCCAGGCTGCCGCGGCCCCGGGAGCCAAGAAATAGATGCAGCTCCGTTGGATCGGAGTGGATCTACCTTTTCATAATCGCAAGTAATTGCTCCGCAGACCGGGAGGAGGTCGGCACAACCAGACGAACGAACAAACAAACAAACAAACAAACAAACGAACGAACGGGGCATCATCGATCCGATTTCGCTAAACCGCAAAGCGCCACCGGGCGGACGGGTTTTCCGCCGACTCATGACCGCCCGATGCCACGCCGGTACCGTAGCGCCTGGGTGGCCACCGCTCTGCTTCTCTCCTTCTCGCACGACGAACGAACCGGGATTTGCTTCCGTAACAAATGAAGGGTAATTAGCCGAATACAGGGAGCAAATAAACCGACCGCCAGACATGTTCCGGGCCTGCCTGGCTACTGCCGCTACATTTTTCTGCGATCTTTTTGCGAAGTAGTTGCGGGAGGCTCTGTTTGATGAAGGGAAGCCTTTGGAGCCCGAAGAAAGAGAAGAAGGACCCGGTAGGGAAAGGGCAAACATCATCCAGTACAAGGCATCATGTTGTTGCGTACAAGGTTGCGAATCAAAGGACCATTTTCATTAATTTTCTTCCCGACATGAAGACAATGTTTTCATTTGATACATTTTATTAGAGTTTTTAACGAAGGAGGATGATTTAGAAATGTAAATTTTGATTTAGGTACAATAAAAACGCAAATTATAGAAAAAAGTATTCGATTTGAATTTACAAGCTATCAAGTAACATATTTTTGCATTAAAATTAGATGGAAAAAGAATTCACAAAATAAATGAGTTGGATAGTTTTTTTCCTTGACAAACCTTTTTCTCGTTAATCATCTTGTGAATTTTCGTAGAAATAATCTAATTAAAGGATGGCATGTAGGCAGCAAACGACCAGATTCTACGAAACCCTCACATTTTCAGCACATAATTTAAATCCGGTTGATTTACTGCTCCTTAGATAATGAACTCCGCCGAGGATATTATTTTGTGCGAAATGGCGAGCATTAACACCGTCATCAGTCTTGGCGTATTTCTTACCCCCTTTTTTATGAAGTTTCAAAATTAGGAAATTCCTTTCCCGGACCCGAACATCAATCGGGACCGGCTCATCAATCGGGCGCGTTTTTATTTGCTAGTGATTGGCATTGATCGGTTTTTCGCGATGATGCGCTATGGGTAGGAGACTCGCCGGTTGGTGATCTCACCCCACGGACGGGGTTCGATTGGTTCGATGGTCTGATGGACGATGGTCTTAAGATCTATATGTTCTTTGCTTGGACTAACACAAAAAAAACCCCTGTATTCGAAAGGGAACCTTATTCGTTCGTGTTTTCATGTTTATGGAGATCGTTCCAATCGTTTGGTCATTCTTATGCCGTTTATGACAGTTTGATATGCAAGAGAGATCGCTTTACGTAACGCTTCCAACGATCCATCTCCGGACGCTCTCTGGATGATTTCGGGTGAAGTTATTTACGATGCTTTAGGGATTATTCTGTTGAAAATCATTCGGGTCGGTCAGTTGATTTTGTTTGAAAGAGGTGGAGAATGATTCCACGGGGATTATTTTTGCCGGAAATTGCTCGACCCAAAAGTATTGAAAAGCAGTAAAAAATATATAACTTAAAGAACGCACAAGTATGGAATGATTGAGCTGGAAAGCAAGTTTGAGTAATACTATTGTAATTCGCGATGGACTTAATTTCAGTATTACGAACGATTTCAATTGCTCATGAATTTTATGGTTGCAGAATTTTTAAACCGTCAAGCTTCAATAACTTGATGCAGTGACTCAACCGTCAAGTGAAGTCCTAACTGCAATAACCCTCTGAGGACCTTCCCTTACTTTTTTCACCGCTAATCCTGAGAGATTTTTTATTTCCACGACCCGAACAACCAATTGACTGCTCAGCTCTTTTTGAACGTGATTTTTAAAAACCTTTGTCCTCTTTAGTGAACTGAAGCTCTTGCATTTGAATCCCGCTGGGCTGACACCGAAAGTTGCTTCGTGTCAAAGTTGTTGTTTATTTTGTTTTTTTTCCACCACTCATTCCGGGGCTTTTCTTCTCCCGGGGAAACTCTCGAGCCGAACACGAGGACAAAGAACGTTGATCCTGAGGCGAGCGAAAAGTAAATATTTGTATTCGCCAAAACAAAACCATCAAAATACCGGGCCTTGCCTTTCATGGGCTCATGATGCGCAGGACTCCCCGGTAGGCCAACTTGAGCGAGTGACAATGGACGAAACAAGAACACCCAACAAGCAGAAGAAAATGAGAAGAATAGTAAAATTTCCAGAATGTTGGCTTTTGGCACCTTTTTCTTCCCGGGAAGGATCGAACATATCCGACGCAATGGATTTTTGTTTGTCCTCCATCGATCGTGCGGTTGATGGCAAACCATTCCTTCCAAGATCGATCTTTTTTTCTATGATATTTAATGTAACAAACAGAAACTCAAACGGTGAAACCTTGGTGCACTAAACGTGGTATATTTGTCAGAAATGACAGTTTTTCGTCACAATCGTCACGCAGACAAACCGATGATGAATGATGAAGCATCGTTTAGCGTGTTATTGTGGCGTGTTGGATCAACCTTTTGCAGTCCCAAAATGTTCATTGAATCTACTTCAAGGACATCAAAAGGGTATTTTTCGGGGAAGAAATCGATTGGATTTTTCTTAGCCATTCAAAAACCGATTGATGATGCAATTAATCACAAAACGAACAGTTTTACCTTCCATCGTTGCAGCTGCGCTTTTAAAAATCTGTGTAGATTTGTCAAAAACCTTCAATATTCTTTATCACATTAAATGGCGTCTTTTCATCCGCCCAGCAGTCCATTCATCAAATCGTTTATCATTAGCACCATCGAGCAACGCCGATCGAAAAAACAAACACCCAAATGTGGGAACCGACGGTTGCTGCCATGCATAATTTATAACTTTTTTTCCTTCCTCCCGCTAAATAATAATCTTCCTCCGCCTAATCCAATCAATTTTCACCAAATGCTCATCATCGTGTCGTGCCATCATCAGATTGGCATATTTTGGAGTGGGCTGAAACAAAAACAAAGTATAAATTGAAGGATTGCCCGTTTGGGGATAAAAACCCTCACACCTCGTTTTTTGTTTCGCCGGAATGGAACTGCAGCAGACCATCAGGGTGACAAATGGCACGCCATTAGGCATCATCGCATTCGATCGGCTACCGGAATAACGATCGACGCAGTGCGGAACCGGTAGCGGGGTGTGCTCGGTCGTACGATTATTTACATGTCGAAATTGACATCCATTTGTTCGAAATTTTCATCTAAGGGAAGCAAGAAAATAGTATCTTTTTTTAATCTTGTAAGGAATTTATAACGTGTGGTCTTAGGTTTTAAATTTTCAAATTTTGTTGCAATTTTTACATAATATTTATTTTGGATTTTGGACATTTATTGATCTGTCAAGCAAGTAATCTGTAGTAGTTGTAAAATTTATTTTTATTTTCAATTATTGTCCATTATTACTTGAAAGGTTTTGCGATTGGCGAATGCGAATAGCGATAGCGACTGCGAACTGCCCCGCTAGCGCAGGGAGCTGCTCTCGATTTGTTCTTTGCAATGAATTGCAGAGGTTTGGATTCACGTTCAAAGAACGGTTCACACGTATTTCTGTGCAAGTGCACGCGACTCGTAAGTTAGGATTTTACTTCCTTCCTTGGTAGGGGGTGCCCATGGCGCAGCGGAAGCGCAAGAAAACACCACGCCATAGGTGTGGGATCGAATCCCGAGTCTGGCACCCCCCGGTATTACGAACGGCTGACCACCGATCTAATAAAATATACCGTCTATCGGTCACAGTAACTCTCTTCGGAGAGAGGCCTTGTCCCACTTGGGGATGCTGAGCCACATAAGAAGATTGTCCATTATTTTTAATTCTCTACGTTTTAATTCGTGCCCTCGAGGGACAACCTGAAAGCTACCAATTTATGAAACCAATAAATCGCTCCGTTCTTGTGCGTCTTTCGTGTGCTTAACTCATTTCGGAAGAAACATCCCAGACCATCGGCAAATACGAGACCGGATCAGACGAGCGTAAGGCGAGACACGCGGGTGGGAGGACGCACGGTAGCGGTGAACCTGGCGTCTAATAAACCTGTATTGCTAATCTAATGCTAATTAATTAGCCGATTTACTCTAATCCCGGCACAACGAAATTTAAATATTGCCAGCCACTCCGCGGAGTGGAATAACAAATAACTCTCCCAAAAGCTCGCTGCTCGGTCACGAAGGCCAGCTCGGCGATATCGGTTTTGTGAGATAAAGAAAAACAAAACAAAAAAACCCCCCAAAGACGTTCCTTCGCCGAGGTTTGATTCGTGGTGTTTACTTCTTAGCGAGGAGGTAGCGAACGGGGAACTGACGGGTACGAATTGAAGATTTCCCCCAAAAAAGGGTAAATAATCGCTAAGACCACACAGCACAAATTGCCTAAATATTATGGATGAGTTCATCTGCCGGCCGCTTAATCCGTCTGCGACTTTCAATAACGTCGGGAGATTTTCGGTTGCCGCGTCTTTGGCCGCGCTGCTATCCATTTTGGGTGGATGTCTTGCGGATTCGATCGGAGTCGGAATGGATGCGAAGAAGTAGAAGAACCGAGACGAACGTCAAAGTGGTATTCTGCCACAGAATTCGTGCCATTAATATGTTCTGCCAAGGAGGATCGTGCACGAATGTTTCAATGGCGCTAAAGCTTTCGTTTGTTTGTTTGTGTTTAAACTATTTGTTTTTAACTTAAAATTAATAAACAATTTTTCTTTTTTTTCAAATTAGTAAATATTATTTTGGCGTTAAATTTAATGTTTAGTTTAACACGTTGACTGCCAAGCGGTTTCAGCACACTTTTTTTTAATCTTTTTCGATTAAATTTGTTTCTAAAATTTATTGAACATTCAGTTTTCAACATCCAAGCAACACAAACAACTAGTTTTTAATATTACTATAATTTTCATGATGCATTTTCATATATTTATGAGTCAACAACTTTTTAGAACTAATGACAGCTGGCTATCAAAAATGATAGCCATGGCAGTCAACGTGTTAAGCAATTTTACTTCAATTACTTTATCAACATGCCTTTTAAACATTACTTTTGATTTTTACGAATTTCTTTTTTCTCCATAACAACATGATCAAAAATAAAATTTCAACATTTTCCTTGTCCGTTTTATATTTTTACAAAACGAATGGTCATTAAGTTATTAGAATGGGTCGTTCCGTTCGCTTTACATTCGTTTTCAATGTTTTAAGGTCGTAACTCATTTCATTTCGGCTTAGTGTTCTTTCTGCTTCAAAGATATTACCATCAGACAGACAACACTAAGCTTACACTTCCCTCCGTTTAACCTCACGGTTCTTTCCTTCGGTTTCAAATCTGCACCAAACTCGCCGTTGAGTTTTTATTTCCGAAGCCACCAATCGATCGAAACCAAACCATCCCCGGGGCCCCCTTATCTGTAGAGCAGAACACAACGCAACACAAAAACATCAAACCAAAACAAAGTCCGAGCCAGAGCGATTGGAAAAGCAAAACGAGTGGAAAACAAGACATCTCTGGCCAGGTTGGCCTTCAGCTTCGGGGCCCTCCTCTGCGTGGTGTGGGTCTTTAATATCGTTTTTGCCATGTGTGCTTGTGTGTCCGTGTGTGTGTGTTGGTGATCGCTTTTTTCGGTTCACATTTTCCCTCATCCAGCCGGGGACCACCCAGGTTGAATTTTTGACTTTTATTATAAAAGCGCACGGCATTATGCTGCATATTATTATCCCACCGTCGTCTCCGTCTCGGCCTGTTTTTCTACCCGCTGCCGCTCGGTTCGGTCATCTGTTTCAATTTTCTTTTCGATCGTGGGACGACCTCCGGGAGGCTGCCGAGCAACGGCGGAACGGAAGAACGGCCGTGCCTTCTAGAAGCGTTACATGCGTTACGGGATGGTTTGTTTTGAACTTGTTTTGCATTAAATCGAACAGTTGCAGAACGCAAAAATAATACGACATCAAAAGTATATACACAGTTCAATTTCCTTCTTACATTGTACATATACAGTAATAGTTTTCTTGTTACATTGTCACCTTTTTGTGGGTGACGGTGAAACAAATATTATTATTTATTATTCAAATTTCAAATTTTCCATAAGTCAGTTACCAATCTATTTAGTACATTCTCGAATGCATACAATGTTTTCTGATGTTTCAGAACATGACGGATGCTTGGTCACCAGCAGAACTACGAACGGCGCTACGTGCTGCACGAGAGGAAAATTAACCCCAGCGGAACCAATCGGAGCGACAGCGAAAAAATAAAGACCAACAGTCGGTCGGTCCAATCAAACCCAAGAAAAAGGCAACCGTAAAGGCAAGCAAAAACCAACAACGTAACCTCCAATAATACAAGGCAATCATCGAGCAAGCCGAACATCGAGCGGACAAGTTGGCAAAACGGGACCCCTTGCGCCGCCCGGTTCCGGCGAGACGTTACGCGAGAGGCACACTGGCCCAAATCGCGCTACCAACCGCCAGGACCCGTGAGGACTTTCCTGCGGACCCGCCGAGGAAAGGAACTTTTCACGATTAAGCGAACGGTGCGAGGGTACTTTTGTTCCTCGTTTTCGGTTTCGATTCGAGCACGGCTGCAAACATTCACCCGCCGGCCATGAAGCAAATAATTTGTTACAGTTCCTTTTCTTTTTTCTTACTCACTCGCAACCCTTTTGCTCACCCTTTGCACCTCTTGCCTTATCCTGCCCGCCATATCCTTGGAGCCCTGGGTGACTCGTGTTGTAACCGCTGCTTCTTCCTAGCAGGTGACTGCGGGAAATGGCTCATTCGAAATGTTGTACTTTATTGAAAAGAAATGCGACTCGGGACGGAAGCCGGCAGACAGGGGAGGAGGCGGGATGCGGTAATGGGTTGAAAAATATGTATGCAATGTTTCGGACATGATCAGATCAGCCAAATTGACATAATTGCGGCGATAATTGTACACACAATGTTGGTTTATTGTCATGTTGGTTTTTGTATTTATTTTTGACCAGTGTTGTATCGTACTCGGTTTAAGGATTTTCAACATTTTAATTGATTCAGGTTTTCATTCAACCAACATTTTTATGTCAAAAGCAAATATTTTTTCGAATTAGATAATTATTTAAAAGCTGTTAAACAAAATCATGCATAAATTCAAAAAAGACAAAGTTTATATGTTAATTTCACATTGCTCGGTTGAATGAATAATGAAAGTAGAAGTTTTACTTCACAACATCCTTGTAGGTTTGTTCTAATGTATCTTCGAAAGCGAACTCTCCAGAAGCATGGGTTTTGCCAGTGTTACATCCCTGGTTTCAGCTTACGCTCTTTCGATGTAAGTTTTGTAATAAAATAAATTCGCGTCACAATTAAAGCTAGAGCAACTCAAAGAAAATTGGCTTTTAATACAAGTATCAATTTAAAATTAATTTCATTTTGATGAGTTTGATTACAGTGTTTCAAAGTCTCTATCAGATTATGTTCCCTGGTAGCGGCAAGCTTTTTGTTTGATTAAGAGATCGAACTGATCTGAAAATTAGCGATTTATATAAGATTTCATTTTATAATAATTTTTGTTTATTTCACAGCTTCTTCAACAATTCAACATGTAGTAAATCATATTGAAAAAGCTCATAATTTTTTTAAGAAAATAGAAACGTTTTACTTACTTCGACCATAATTTTACATACCTTTTAAAGAGTTTGTTATGTTACTTGTTGGTGCACCAAAACATATCGTTTTTAAGTGTTTTTACCTTCTCGGACATTTCTTGAATTCTCTGCCTCCGATGGAAAGGAACAAACGTCTAAAAGAAACAAAACTCGAACCACTTCTGCACCCGATGTGACATTTCGATCGATGCGGATGTCCAGAACGGAAGAAAACACATTCGAATGTAAAAGTAGCCACCAGCTCGCGGATCATTTGCTCGCTTTTGACAAAAAAAAAAAACTCACAGATCCGCACCAAACCTGGCCCTCGCCGAAATTCTCCGAAGTGGCGTGTCGTAATTTTTCACCTTAAAAGCAATTTCCTCAAATTAATTGCCTCGTTCCGCGACGATCCACCCGGGGCCCCGGTGGATTTTTGGCCACTTCACGCGATTCTGCGATTGACGTATTTCAGCTAATTAAAGCTCGCGAAAGAAATAATAAAACCCCGCGTACCGAGCGGTCGGCCACGGCACGCGGCCTGCCTTCGGTCCACCACGGGTTGACGGTTTATTTTTCCGCCGAAATTAACTACTTCACGCCACGGCCAAATGTGGCAAAGGGTTCCTCGATCGTGCAGGGAGGGGGTTTTGCGTTTCCGCTTGCGGACCGCGTGAACCGTTCCAATTTAAACCCGTTCTCGCACCGATGCCGATGACTCCATTTTTGCTGGCAGAACTGGGTGCATTCGAAGGCATGAATGGAAAACAGGTAAAATGCGTTGGTGCAGTGTTCCGTAAATGCAATAACCGTGGCACTTGTTCCAGAGAATGCATCCCATCTAGGGACGGTGGAATGTTTTAAGGAATTCATTCACTTCTATGGAGATTGCCATGTATTTTAAAGCCGAACGATCTATGATGTGTTACTGAATGACAAAATAAATTAACGGTTTATAATTAAAAAATATTTTATTTGGTAAATAAGAGAAAAGACTGGTTAAAACAAATTTTAATATTAATTTAATTTTGTTAATATTTTATAAAAATAAAATACTTGCATTGTACAGTTTATGAGGGCATCGTTAACGTGTTCTGTTGGGAAAAATATACATGTCAGACAATTTAACTGCTTTGGGCAGTAATTTTCAGCGTGTGTGGTAAAGCTTCCCGAACGGGACACCGCGTAGCCGCACCCCGGAATGGACATCAGCACGGCAGTTAAACTCCCTAGAGGGAGTGGAAGTGTTCGGAGAAAACCTGCCAACACTCGTGCTCAGAGGGACACACACACGCACACCATCCGCTGTACAGGTCGATGAAAGGATACGACACGAAACTGCGAAGGCGACAACAACATCCGAAAAGGCAAACGAAACGTTTGTGGCAGCGAAACGGTGATTTATGCAAATTGTCTCCAGTATATCGCTCATCGAACGAGGGTGGGGCCGTCCGAAGGGTGGGGCATCGGTTCCTCCATTGGGACATTGGCGAGCAAGTCGTTAATGTTACTGCTGCTGCTGCTGCTGTTGCTGCTTTCCGGTGGCACAAATTGGCAATTGGCCATTTATCAGGCGACCGCATCAAAGCGAACGGAAAAGATCACCCGGGTGGCTTTCGACCGGTCGATCATCGGCCGGGCAGGGGACTCTTCCTTGGTGCTGCTTTGCTTTGTTTTTGGTGTTCATTTTGTTTATCCTCGTGGCTCCCAATTTGCAGCCTGCTGGGGCGCAACCGGTGGCGATCGCGAAAGGTTACGGTACGCTCCGAGCGACTGAAAATTGGCTTCGCAAGGGACGCAAGGGAACTCGATCGAATGCGTCCTCAAGTGGGGGGGAGACGAGAGTGACGAGGAAAAAACGTGAAACACCATCGACGAAATGCCTTACTTTAGCCGTCAGTCAGTCAGTCAGTCAGTCAGAAAGTCACTTGGTCCATTATTTTCAGTTAAGATTCCATAAATCTCGTTACCGGTGCTGAGTTGCATTAACCATCGGGTGCCCTAGTTTCAATGAGCGAATTTTGTATTCGTAAAGTGCTCGTTGGTTTCGTTGTTTTCTTTTAACAAAAAAATCACTAGATAACATTATTTTATATCCAATGTTGAAAAATATTTAAAAAACACTGACTTTTTAAATAAGAGTAAAACGAGATTGTTAAAAAAAAATTGGGGCTAAACATTACTCTACATTCGACAATTTTACTCTCCCACAAGTTCTAAATGAGGTTCGTCGCTTATAAACCGTAACGTATAAGCGCTTCGTGCTTGCGATTTCAGGCATTGAAGTCTTTCGTTTAACTTTAGCGTAAAATTACTTTCATCGGTATCTTGTGTATGAATATGAATGTTTTTCAAGTTATTTATGTACCTAATTTATACTAAATGTATATTCTGACACATACGCTTCAGCTGAATCGTAAATAATGTCTACAAACGATGCATTTCTATGTTCCTAGTGACCGACCACTTAAATTTGAAGCAAAGCCCACCCGGCAATGCTTCGTGTTTTCTGCTTTATAGCTATTTCTTCGTTTTTCGTGCCTTGCCGGAATGAATAAGTAGAACGGGAGGTTGTACCCACCATTTCAACCGCAACCATAAACGGGCCGTTTATATTCGATTTGATTGAAATCGATTATTGCTTCCTGTCGTTGTCGTCGTCGTCGTCGGCGATTGTCGTCATCGTTACTCACCTCGAACTCGAAACGCCAGGTAATGGAAGCGTTGCAGTTTGGTCCGTATGTATTGATGGCGTTTTCCTTTGAGTAATACCGAGCAGTCTTTCAAGCAGTGGGTCATACGATTTAATTTTATTTTTCCTTGCGAATTTAATTCCGATCGTTCCGAAATCACTCGGCCATTTGCTGCTCTCGGTTGGGTCACTCTTGGTTTGCCGCATTCTTTGATGACTTGATCTGCGAAACATAACCGAAGTCATTTTCCCCTTAACGGTCCATTGCTACCTGAGATTTTTGGTATCGGTTCAGCGTCTCGGGTATTTGGTTTTTCATCTTCGATTCCTTCTTTTTTTTCTCGGTAAGAATTTCGAATTTCACGCACCGTCAGCCTCCCCGGGGTGACTTTCCTTTCCCTTTCCATTCAATGCGTAAACGGTTCCGTCAAACTAGACCGGTAAACGGTGGGCCCGCACAATGCGAGAGAAATGTGCCGGACGGGGACAAATGAAGCCGTCAGCCCGAGGGTTGGTTCTGCTGGTTCCCATGCCCTTAATCGCGGCTTGCGATGGGATGGGTAGAGGCTCGGACCCTCACCGGACCTAATTACCGGTGTGACCGATGAAGATGTGCGTTAAAAAGTTACCAATGTTTTGATAGGATTACGCAGGGTCGCCTTTCGGTGAGCTTTCATGCCGTGTACGGTGCGTGTTCGTCCTTCGGCAGCACCGAAAGAGAACCGGCAGGATTCGAGAGCAATGAAGATGCTTCAATCGCTCGACATCCATCGGCTCTGTAGGGCACTGGCAGTTGCTTTGATGCTGTGCCGACAAAAACTTAAACACAAGGCGCACAAGGATCATTTTGTGAAGTTTGTGATGAAAGCGCTGGTGACCAAAAGGGCCACAGGAAAAGCATCGTAAATCAGGTGACGGGACTGAGCTTTAACTGCACGCACTGTGATAATTATTGTTCTCGATTGATGGTTTTGTAATTTATTGGATACCGCTCTTTTTACGTTTTTTGAGCCTTTCTTCGAAACGCATTTCAGTTAGATGACTTAATTTGCGGGCGCTGCTACTTTTGATCCCTGCTCGCTGCAGTTAGGATTCTGGATTGAAAGATGAAAATTCCATGAAGCTGTAACATAAATTGCTGCAGTTCTAAATTGTTTTCCATTTGAAAAATACACTTTTCGTCTTTCAAATAGCATTAGCAATATTTTAAGCTACACGGGGCGACAAATTGGCGAAAGCTAATTAAGTGAAATAATATTACAAGATGACAGGTTGTTCATGGAAGGAAATCGTAAAATCCCAAACCATTTCCCCAAGCTTTCCAAACTCATCATACGGATGGGTTTCCCATCCTCCCCTATAAAACCATTTGCATGTGGATGATTAGGTAAAATAGTAACTTTTGATGGCTTTCAAATGATGGCGCCCGGGTCCCGATTGGAAGCGAATTTCATTTCCGGTTGTTTTTTGTTTTCCTTTCCTTGCCGTTGGGCAACGCAGAAGCAAAACGATGGTTTGCCCGGTCCTTAGCGGCCCATTAATTTGCCATAAGTTTTGTGCGAAAGCGGCAACAATGTTTGCTATTCATCCGCTGGCCAGTTTTCAGCACATTTTGTGACATACTTTCCGCGGGCTGGTGGCGTTTGCGTTTTCGGTGGTCCGAACAGGGTCGTAAAACGAAAGAAACGTCCAACCATTCCGGCATTCCGATCGTTTACAACAGCATCTCGAACCTCGCCGAGGCTGAAGGATGCACGAGGTGTTCTATGCGGTCTAAAGCGAAGGATGGAATACGGATGGGGGAAGGGAAAAAACAACATCGAATAGAAACATCATTCGATTAGCCATAAAGCTGTAAAGGGTCTCATTTCGTCGTAAAAAAGTAACGAAGACATAAAATGCAGCTGCCCACCATCGTGTCACACCGTTCCTCGGGCACGAAGATCGTATCTCGCGCTCGGTGTCAATATCAGTCCGCGACCACTTTCAAACTGGTGGACCATGTTCCGAGTCCATTAGGCAGAAGTTGGAGGAGGGCGTTTGGGGGAGGGGAAAAAAGAACGCACGCCACTTCCCGAACCCAACTCGAAGGAAAGGGTTTTTGGGAAAGATTTGTTTCAGTTGTCAGAACGGCTTCTCGGCCGCCTCGGCGTAAGATCCTTTCCGGCTGCCCAAGGATGAAGCTTGATGGAGTCGTGCCGGCATTGAATGTTTCTCCAAGTGTGTGTATGTGTGTGTATGAGTATTACGTTTCGAAATGTGAAGACCACCCGAGTCGATCATTATTCGAATAGATCGCGTTTCGGTCACGATTGGCTCAACGGACCGGAGGGAACGGGTTGAGAGACGGATACGAAACGGGCCACGGGGAGGGAGCTGCCCACCGTGAGGGGATAGAAAAAGTTTCCACTCGACAATCGACGAAGACGCATTCATTAGGCCGATACGCACATTAACGATCGTAGCCCGGATCGAGCCACCGGTTGCGAGTGAAGAAGATCGAACGAATCGGATTCGAGCCTTCGACTTCGGACGGAGGAAGATAAGCCCACCATCCGCGGGATTGATGTATTTTGCTTTTTTTTTCTTGCCGCTGGCCGCAGCGATCGATTGGCCACCGGAGGCGAGACAATCGGAACGAACAGGGAATGGAATGAACCGGAAGTGGCTCTATTAGGCGATGATGGCATTAGCAACCTTCAGGCAGAAACATGGTCCGTCTTGTACTTCTACAGTTGAAGCACATTGAAAAGGTACTTAAACGGTTCACAGAGTGCACAAACTGGTATCTAAAACAAGTGATGCTCACCTGTTTTATTCTAATTTTATCTTATTTGGAATTTTATACATTTATTTTTTTATAATAATACTCTATTTGATAATATTTCAAAAATACTCTATTTTCTCTAGTACAACACTACTTTTTTCCATCTTCGATGATAGTTACGAAAAGTTATAGTTACATGATGAAAACGGTTTTGAGATACTATTTTGAAGGTTATCTGATCGTCCAGTATTCGTTTTATATATTTTGTTATGCAGAAAAATACGAAATTCTACTTTTGATCAGTGCTTAAGTGATTGTAGGAATCTGAAATATGTGGAATCATAATGTAATTTGAACAGATCTGCATTTTGTAAATCTAAAACAACCAAAAAAGACTTTCAATTAGTTGCGAAGGTCTAGTAGTGAGATTGATTGACACATCAATTAGCAAGAATGGGATAAAGAGGGTAAATATCTTTTACATGTTTATATAAATTTGGTTATCAATAAGTACTACATATAAAAAATTGTTTAATGAGAAAGATTTCTTCTAAAAATGCGCTTTTTAACACGCTTACTGCCAAGCCTTTTTAGTACAATCTTATCGATAAACATTTATTAAATCGACTGTTTTCGAAGGCCAAGCAAGACCTTAGCTTACCAAAGAAAAAGTTTTTAATATTGCTATAACTAACATTTTCATTCTTTTACAGCGCAAAAACTTTTTTGGACTAATGACAGTTGGATATCAAAATTGATAGCCATGGCTTAAACGGTTCTAACAAAGTGTAGTGTCATTATACAAAAATGATTTTATACACGCAAAACTACAGAATACGATCATTTTGCTATTTCTTAAACTTATAAGAAAAGCAGTTTTAAACTTGTTGCATTCGAAAATGTTGCCAAAGATTTCAAGCAGGACTTCATGGCTCTTGTATTATTTACCGTTACATTTGTTTCATCGAATAAATACAAAATCGATTACAAATGTTTCATCTTAGGACAAGATTCCCTTGTTAACTATTTTATGGGAATTATTGCATCTTTTGTAAAATACTCTGACTCATCATGATTGGGAAATTTTGTGTTTGCCTTCCGCAGAATCGTTTGCAAATCCTTGAGAACCGAAACGATCCCAGGATGTGCATTGCATCAGCGTTCTTTTTATCGTTTTTCCTTAAGAACTGTCAGTCGTTACATTCAAAAGGTGCAGGAAATACCCAGCATGCCGGGTGTGCAGCCTTGCGCAAGGCAAGCAGATTGCTATCTTTCTCGTGCTTCGCCCAGCCTGTGGCAGAAAAATGAAAAAGTCCAGTGCTTGCAGATTACTTTTCACACTCGCCGACGCACTGATGGACACGGTCAGCCGTTGACTGGCTGTCGATAGCGTCCGAGGCGATGAGCTTGCGCTTCCCGATCCCGGGGGGAATGTTGCCGAAAACTTCAAATTTCAAACGCAAACCGCGACTCCAACGGTCGGAAAGCTCGCTGCAGACGTTTTTGTTTCGTTCCTTTTTTTCATAATGATTCATAATGATTCACCCTAATCCGTCGATCTCATTCCGCTGCCGACGTCGACGTTGGTGGTCCACTCGGTACGGTTTGAATGATGTTTGTGTGCTGTTTTCGGTTTTTGGTGGCCTTTTCTTCCTGTACTGTTTTGCTTCTCATCCCATAATTCGTACATCACGCGAACGGAACAATGAAACAGCACTTTTTTTCCTTTCCCCTCCCAGAAAACATGACATATTTCATAAGATTATCGGATCCCTCATTCATCATTACGGTGCGTGGTGCAATTTTTCTGGTGCCTGCAGTTTTTTGTGCATTTTAAATTCGTGAGCACATATGAGATAGCGAGATTTTGTAATAAGCTTAAAATAATCGTAAATTGCTAAGCAACAGTGATGGATGCAAAGTGAGGAACAAAACAGCTCAGAGTTCTTCAGTTGTTTTTTTTGTAAGATATGTGTTGAAATTCATTATTACAAAGTTGAGTTGACTTGTAAAAGAATTTTATATAAGCAACTTTGTATAATAATGTAAAATTTGTCTGTGCCAATCCATCAGCCCCTCTGGGATGCTGTCATTTTTCGTTCATCGTGTATTGATACTGCTGACATGTCGGCTTGTGCTGTCGACATGTGCTTAAAACATGTCGGCTTGATTGATTTGACACCGCGCCAGAACTTTGCCGTATTCATTACCACCAAATTACACGCCTTTCGTGGATAGGTAACTGTGATTCACACTTTCCAATCAAGCCTACGATCCGTGTCCAGCGCTCTAGGGTTCCTTTCGGTGGCTTTCCTCTCTTTTCCATTAAATCACTGCCTGAGAGTGTTAGAAAGCCCCTTAATGTTTTACCCGCGTTCCCATAAAAAGGAAAACGACACAGATGAGCGCATGTTAGAAACCACCGAAAACGGAAAATGATTGGCGTCCGCAATTGAGCGTATAGGAAGCCTACTAGGGCGTGTGTGTGTGTGTGGCCAAAGTAAAACATCCTCCCGAAAGGCAAAAAACAAGAAAAACGACCAAAGGTGCCCCCGATGGAGAAATAAACACACCCGTCATACCCGGCGTGATGTCGATACTGAGGTGGCGGTCGCTGTTGATGGATCAACATTGGACACAGCATCTCGCGACGGTGGCGGCGGTGTCGTCCTCATCAGCATCATCATCACCACCATCACCATCACCGGCATCATCATCATCGTCGTCGTCGTCACGGTGTCCACGCGTAAAGCGCGGCCCGGCGGCATTCGGACGCCGCTACGGCCATTTTGTAATCATAACTCTTTGATGTTTGCCGCCCAAAACGCGCAGCCCGGTTGGCCCGCGGCATTCCGGCGGCGTAAAAGCGCCACACGCATGGCCGGGGCGAGGCGTTCGATTGGTGTAGAAATTAAAAGAAAAAAAAACGGGGAGAAAATGAAAATAATGTCTGCCCTTCACCGCTGCTGACGCTGTTTGGCTCTTCCGGCGTGGAAATCGATGGCGTCGCGCGGTGGATCGATTGATCGATTATTCGCGCGTCGCGATGGACGGGTGATACTTTCTTTCGCTTGAATGTTTGTTACACGTGAAAAGGTTTGAAATACTTTTACAGAAGCTGAAACATAGAGTGGAGCGTTCTGAATACATTCCCTTAACCTGAAAGTGTACTTTTACCCGAATATAATTTCCAGTCACCAATTTCTTATGACACATACTATAACTATCATTACGGATTATTCACACGAGAGGACTTAGGTTTAATTGTTTATTCTTTCAAATGTGTAAAAAATTAGACTTTTGGTATTGTTTAATTTTGTAAAGGTAAATTAACGTCTTGCTTTAATTTCTCCAATTTAAAGTCGATTCAAGCGATTGCAAATTTCAGGTATCGTTTATTATTGCGTAGCTCTGCTAGTTTTTGTTTTCACAGCTCAAAAAAGCAATTCATGCTTCTTCATTGGTAAACGTCGTAAAAACCACTCAAAAATCAATTCTGTGTGTCAAATTTTCTGATATATTTAATTAAATTTAATTACATTCTAGAGTGTTTGAATTCGATAGTAAGAAAATAAGGCAAGCAAGCTGTGAATTTGTAAATAAACAGTGTTAAAAAAATTAAAGTCTTTTGCAAGTAAGATGGTTAAAAATTATAAATCGATGAAAGTTTCTTTAATTAATTTTTGGCTTTAAAATGTCCGACAGCTGAGCAAATCTTCATATTGACTGATGAACCTTTGATTCGATCTATTTTCAGCTACAAAAATGTTTAAGGATTATTAGTAGCGATTTATTTACCTCATTCTAATTCCTCACCATACTTAAAACTCTTTAAAAAGGTGCACCAGGCTCTGTTTTGAAAGACCACTAACCTAAACGACCTTTTTCAAAACCAAATAATAAAATTCCATCTTGTTTTGTGGATTACTTTACTGTAATTTCTTCAGCTGACCGGTTCAGGAAGACAACAAAATGCATTCTACGCTTTGCAACACTAAACTTAGCTCACATATTCTCGCAGCCGTCTAAACACTTAGACGCGAAAGCTTTGCGTCTTTTGAAACCACAGCTAGAGCTTATAAAACTCAGCCAAAACCTCCCGAGCTCTGCCCAATCTGTCCGTGGGTGTCTGCCCGTTGGCGATGCACTTCGCCGGAGCATAAAACCGTGACCTGGCAATGAAACACGATTCCGCGAACCGATATCACGCTCGTAAAACGCCCCGGAAAGGTTTATCGGTTAAGTGTCACGCTGGTCGCGCCGGGCATGACATCCGAAGTGTGTTCCGAAAATACATCGCCTGCACTTCCCGCGAAGCGCGCCTTAAACAAATAAGCCACACGAAATATCACCAACCAGGGATTTGGCACTATCGACATAAAATGAGCATGTTTTGTTTTTTAGTACGATTTGAGGTTGACCAAGCTAGAGGGCAAATAGCTTTGCACGACGATATTTTGTGGTTGTTGAACATTTTGGGTGCTTTTTACTGGCTTATATAATCATCCTGTTTTATTTTGTAAATTTTAACATCTAACTGGTTTGACATTTTCATAACTTCAAGGTTTATGGAAATTTACTTGTTCCTGTTCAAATCCAAACTTGGAACTCCTTCATCACCTGCAATTTAGGAGTCAATAAAACATACACTCAAAATATTATCTAATGGCAATAAATCTCTCCACGCAAGATACATAAACCGTTACAAAATTATTCACGAACAAACTTACGTCTCGTAAATCATTTGGCTCCTGTTGATTTACAATTAATTTTTTCAGAATTCCACAAAAGTAGCAAAAAAGTAGCGTTCTTGAGAATATTTTATCAACCATACACAACTTAAGAATGCCATCACAACTGTTGCTCAATTAAATACGGACTTTAATTTACTTACAAAATAAATAAACTCGTTAATGTAAAAGTGGTCGATCGTGTAACGTAAGTAAACAAATCTCCCTAGCGGAGGTCGTCACACTAAACCCGTATGCAACAAAAACAGTAGCATCCGAAAGCAAATCCGTGGAGGGAAACAAACAAAGTCACTTTGCAAACAAGCCAGCAGCTCGCGTTGGAAGTTTGTTTGATCCGCTCGGTCAACATTGGAGGTAAATTTAAGAGTGTACACAAGCAAAGACTGTAAAGAGCGAAACGATTAACAGAGGCACACTGAAAACCCCGTGTGCGATGGGCTGGAACGTCCTCAGAAGTGACAATGTTGTTTGTCTGCTTGGAAAGACTCTTGACGATACAATTAAATTTTTGTTGACAATTGCACACAAGTTCCGTTGGTTACTGCAGAGTGTTCCCCAAAAAACGCCTTCTCATTAAATCCCTACGATTGTATGTTGCGGAGGACTAACAATGCGTGCTTCATCTCCCGACGACATCGACCTTGCACGGGGAAGTATTGAGTATTTCTTCCAGCTTTCTGCTTCAAGTCAGGTTCATCTGCATGCCATCATAATTCTCATCTCCCTTGTGCTCCATCATCATTCACCATGGGGATACAACAAGCAAGTGGGAAGCCTGTATGGAGGAGTCTGCAAGTCTAGACGGGCTGCGGCCGACGTGCCTAATGGATGTGCATTCTACCTACCGCAGTGTAGACAGCGCACAACATGCCATCGCAGGTTCATATTTTATCCCTGGCGGAGACGAAGGTGAATTATCACCTACGTACGACCGGCAGTACCAGACCCCAGGGCATAAAGAGGAGCGAACGAGCGGAGTCTGGCAGATTCTCGCATCCAAATCCGCGGAACCATTCCGGAGATTCGGACGCCTTTCGTCCAGAGTTCAGGAACTCGTGTGCTTCCTGGTGGCACGGAACAGTGACAGTTCGATCGATCTCGCCATACGCTCCCTGGAGGAGACTCTCCCGTGGAGACGCTTTCGAGCTAATGGCTTCCTTATACACAAGACAATCGAGGTTTATCGAATGGTTGACGGAGAGAGATAGAGTGAGAACGAGGGAACACAAGACCGCATGCGGAGATGCGTCAGAGTCTTTATTAGCCGCTGTCAGCACTCCCGGGCAACCAAGGAATCCTCGATGGATGCGTCCCAGTTGCGAGTCCGTAGGATGACCGGTCCGCCACCGCCGTTCGCCAGGCAAATTGTGCATATTAATTAGCGTAAACTAATTAATTGCATATCCGAACGATAAATAAAGGGATTATTATTGTCCGCGTTGATGCCCCTGTATTGCGGTGGGCTGCGACTTCCCAACAGAAAACCTTTATATCTCCACTCTTTGCAACACCGAATCCCCAAGGCTGTTATGGAAACGGAGAAGAAAAAGTAGTTACCGGACGTGTGGTCTCCATTGATCCAGGTGGTCCGGTCCACCAAACCGCGCCCTTGGCGCCCTTCTGGAAGGTTCGAGCATTGAGAACTCGCCGACTCTTATTACCTCTCTAGCAAGTCCATCATCGACTAGTATATGGCTCCAGGCGGCGGGGAACCAACGATACAAACAAACAAAAAGTAAAACTCTTACATAAACAACTCCACCGCTCCCATGCTTGATGGAGCTGTGGCAGTTTCGCGCTTATTCATGAACGGAACCCTGCTCGGTTAAATAAAAGCTAGTCTTAAACGAAATAAAAGTAAAATGAAAAAAAAAACAACCCAAGCAAAACAAAAAACAATCATAACAGCGAACTTAATCCCTTGCAGGAGACCGAAAGCGAATACAGACGGACAACCGGGAAACATGCCGAAGGGCAGAGCGCGACATCAGCGTAAAACCAGTAGACTTTGCTGGTTTCGATAAAGTACGGACAGAAAACGGAGAAAGGAAAAGTTATCAGAACGACAATTTTGTGGCTAATGGACGATATTGCAAATGAGAATTGATAGAGATGGATGATTTTGCGCCGACAGGAAAAATGAATAACATTTGATACTTTACGCTTCCAAGCTTTGTGAATACACGAATCAAGTAGATTTGAGGACATAACATATATGTCTAAAACTTAATTGATTAATATTAAATTACTTTCTTAGTTTAAATGTTGTACTGTTATAAGTTCCTGAACAAAAGTGATCATGCCATCTCAAATTTTCCAAAGTTGAAAACAATAATAACTATTTTTACAGATTTTAATCAGACTGAACAATCATTTAGAAGACTGGAATGTTTTAGAAACTCTTTTGTGATTTAGAACGCACAAAATGAGTCACCACAAAGATCTCAAATCCCAAAAGATCTCAAAAGAATGATTGAGTGTGTAAAAGAGTTGCTCCCAAGAAAGGATTCGAATCCAAAGAAGGAATTCGAATCCCTAGAGTCAGTAAAAGGGTTAATTCAAAGAGATTTATTAGGAACCGAATATATAACGAAGAATTCTAAACAAGAATTGGAATCCAAAGCAGATGCAGATACATGATTAACACACTTTCTCTCACGTTTATTTAATCATTTAAATGCTCTTTTAGGATTCGGATCACTGTTTGAGATTGAAATCTGATTGGCATTTGGATCTTTAATTGGGATGAGATTTTTTGTATGGAGTCATTTCTCTATGACAACTAGTAACTCTTTTCGTTACTCATTCACTCTTTTGGGTTTCGAATCCCTGTTTGGAGAATTTAAATCAAGAACAAATCACGAAAACTATCCATGAATATTTAAATCCATCAAGATTCTACTCATTCACTCCTTCTCACTCAGTACGCACATCACTTTTCTGAAGTACTGACGACATGTTCAATGGCCACAGACAAAAAAAGATAAATTTCAAAAACCAACCATTTATCCTTTACTTTAGAAATTTGTTATTCCTTAACACCAATATGTGTTAATAACAGTAACAAACACTAGACTTGACAAAATAATTATACCATTTAATAAATGCTTCGACATCAATTCGATTGGCAACGTTCCTGTACATACATCAGGTGTTTTATTATGCCTGAGATCGAGAGACTAATCTTATCCAAACGTCTCGCCAGTATATTTCTTTGGCACGCTCCACACGAATCAATTACCACGCGGGTTATCCTTCGCGATCGAGCATTTTGTGTCAACCTGTTATTTATAATGCTTAATTGCATTTCGATTAAGTCCGAGGTGCTGCTGGTCAACCCTCGCAGTGCAGTAAACGAATTCAATCTTTCAGTGCAATGTAAGTGCAACGGTGGCAATAGTTTGAAGGTGTACAGCATCGGCAGCCCACACCAGTAGCAGCCACCAAATGAATTTATTGAACCGGCAAATTCCGAACCCGAAGCCGAAGACTGGTTTGGTCAAGTTTCCGTTCGTTCGCAGAGGCGTAGGCACTTCGGTGGCACCCTTTGGCTACCATCGACCATTGCAGGTGCAATAAAGTAAACACTCATAAAATGTAAGGAAAAAAACAACACCATATCCTGCCACCCCGGTTTATGGCTAACTGTTTGCTTAGGACGTGCTACCGGGCTTCCGTGTGGCCAAAGAGACTCAATGCACCGGGACTTGAACGTTTGAAGAGCTGGATGACCTGGCCGTCGTGTTTTATTTCCTTTTTCCCCAACTCTTTTATTGTTACATGAAATGATGCTAATGTCCTGCAAACCCTTACCACTCGACCTTACGAGCTTCTTCTTTTCACTAACCACATCGACTACCTGTGTTACACTGGATACGCCGATGCATTTCATGCACTGAACCCTTAAGTGTAAAAGTACATTTTTGGAAGCAAAATATTTAAAATAAAAATCATAAATTGTGAATTTTGCAGTACATCCTTAACTACTGTGGAAAATTCCAATTAAATTAGACGTGAACAAATTATTAACTGAAAAATCCAAACCATTTTTAGGAAACAAATAAGTCCTTATTTTACTAATGCTGATGTATACTAGATTCCGATTCAGATTCATGAATCTGAATGATTCTTGCTTCCTGTTAGGAATTCATGAATCTTTGAATGAGAGATTCATTTAACGCGACGTACAGAAAAATAAAGCCAAAAAAGTGGAAGAAACATGCAGTCAGACCCCAATTATTTTTTGGTCGCATGATCCAAGCCAAGGAAAGAATCTTAAAGTCCCGTGAATGATTCGTGAAAGATTCATGAAGATTCATTAAAGTTTCGAAAGATTCCACCATGTTTTATGATTCGAATCTCAAAAGATTCATGAATTAATCTGAATGAATCTTAGGTGAATGATTCATATGAATGAATCTCGCCTAAAAATTCATCAGGCACAACACTAATGTACACCAAAGGGTTTACGTTTGTTGAATACGCTACGTTCATCCTCGAGGATCTTTCAAAATTGTAATGTAAATGGATGTTCTCTTCGTTATGTTTTTCCTCGTCATTTTCCTCTGGCTCTAATCCACGACACACAAAAAAACAGAAACGCTTCATGTGCTGCCCACGAGTGGAAAAACGAAGAAGAAAAACAAATTCTGAACCGAAACGGCTACCAAATCGGTCCAGCAAAGGGCGGCGGAGGAGGAAACAAAACACATTAATTAATTCCCATAATCGTTCGACCATTACGGTCCGACCCGACCGGTCTTAGGGAGCTGGCCACCTTTGGCCACAAATCGGACAGCGAGTAATCAACAAAATCCTTCTTTTCGACCGCGTCTTTCGTTTCGGCGGCGGTTTTCTTTCCTGCGCGCTGCTCCCAATCGCCGCCACTTGATGTTCGCGGCTCAATCGTTCCCGTTTGGTTTTTATGATGATAACAACGGCCGAAGACAACGACGACGACCACTACAAAGACGGCCCGAAGATGATGACGATGATGTTGTTCTTCTTGTTGATGAGGGCGATTATTGGACGCTGGGCAGCCGCGACCATCGGGGAGATAATTTGGTTGGAATATATTAATTAAAACCAACAAATACCGGGAGCCGGGAGAGTAGTACACAAACATAAAAAATAAAATCCCCCAGAAAAAGGCAGTAGCGTAGCGAAAAGGTAACCAACTCCTTCTCGGTTGCTTTCTCAAGGCACGCCTCGGTCAGAGCGCCGACTGATAACTTCCTTCCTGCCCCGTGTGGGTTCCTGGTTTCTCCGTGATTTCGGTTTTGCAAGTAGGATGTGTTTTTTCTCTCTTGTCTTTTGCCAAATTTTACGATGTTTTTATGTGTTTTTTTTCTCTCTCTCTCCTTGACTGTTTGGTAATTTCTACGGCGCTGCGGCCGGGTGGACAAATTTTTGGCTTTTAACTCTAGCGGTTGTATGCATGCTCTTGACCGCATTTTTTCAACGTCGTCGTACGAAAATTGATATCGTTTTGGCAGAAAATCGGGCAAAAACCCAACAAAAAAAACAAACCTTTTACGACGCTCTTTACGACGGGATGGATTTAATTTTCGGACCATTTCGGAATGGTCGCGAGTCGCGAATAAAAGTCTCATTAAATTGAGATTACATTATAAGAACGTGTTGTCGAGATTGTTTTTCTTTTTTTGATTGCTGCATTTTACTTTGCTGTGCTTTCTAACATGCATTATGGGAAGTGAAATGAACCTTTTGTTATTATGTGATCTTTATCCTAGAGATGTAGGCGACCTACGGCCTTGCTTAGAACCCAACCATGATTGAAATAGCTCATAAGATTCTATCTCTAGCGCATCTGACTTTGTCTCGTACTCATCAGTTTTTGTCTCGTGTTCATCTCAAGTTGTCTCTTAGTTTTGATGTCGCCTTTATTGAGACTTATGAAGATTATTGTTTGAATAAACATTATTTTGTAAAGCTGCCTTTATAAAAGAAATGATGCTATATACAGTGACCGGCAGGGAAAAGTGGACACCTCGAATTTTTTTGATTTTCGCTCAATATCTTTTTCTTAATCGAAGTAAATACACTGAAAATATTTTTCGTATCTTGTTTTACATATTCTTTATGAGATTCATTTATTAATTTCCGAAAAACTTGCTTTTCAATTCTGTGAAAAAAATTATGAAAACATGTATTTAAAAAAACAGTGACAAGAGAAAGTGGACACTTGAGGTGTTCATTAGTATACATAACAAAAATTATAATAAATGCATCTTAGTATTAAATGTTTCCTCATTTGGCTTGAAGAATCTGATGGAGGCACTTAGGCATGCTCTTTACTAGGTTTTGTAG
>KE525331.1:1077526-1094989 GCA_000441895.2 Anopheles sinensis
GAAAAAAAAACGGCATAGGTTGTAAAGAAACAAAACATGTGACTTTTAGCAATTGCTAAATTTTATTATTTTTATTTTTAAAAGTGTAATTATTCGTAACTACGAGTAAAAAAATATATCCCCGTGTTCACCGCTGCTGAGCGGATTTTGAAATGAATAATAAATAAACAAGTTGATGTTTATTGGTGTAATAGTGGAATTCTCTATTAGCTCAACTTTTTATTTTCATACTTTCGGCAAGAGATAAAAATTGATGAATTAGAGATAAAATCAGATGAACTTGAGACAGAATCCGATGAATTATTTCAAAGCTTTCAAATGTGCTTTAGAGACAACACAACCTGCTTTCGAACTAAAGTTAAAGTTTGCTGGTAACGTCTGTATTATTTATCAAAAAGTTATACTTTAATCAGGCGTTAAACTCAGTCTTCATGACACCTTGTTATTGGACGATCGTGTGCTGAGGTAGTTCTGATTTCTAACATTCCCCGCAGCGCACCGTCACGTGTCTATCGAAGACACCTAGAATGGTTTCAAAATTCCGGCGCAAAACGATCGAAAACATCATTAACGGCCGACCACCGGCGTTGAATTTTAATGCACGTAATGCCGGATCGGAGCAGGATCCAATTCCTAAGCCAATCCATCTATCCATCCAGTGTCCAGTCCAAATCGAATCAGGTGATTAACGTCGTTTCGTGACCGCACCATCAACACCGCGGAGCACGGCCAGGAACGTGGTAACGATCGATATCGCACGCTTTGCTTTCGAGGCAAAAGCGAGTCGATTCGTCGAAAGTCGATTCATTGATGGATCGATCGGTGTCAGGGGGAACTTGATTGAGCGCCAGCAATGACGTAGTCACTGGATCTTTCCTGGAAAGATTTTTATTACAGTTTTTAATTGGCTAGAAAGAATAAATACTAATAAAATGAATTTGAATTAGAACCTACAATTCCATTAGAGTAATCAACTTGCGAAACAACTGAACTTCTAAGCTCAAGCATTAGTTAGCATACATGTTAGTATTAATATAGAAACCTGTATCTTGGTCCAATTTATTAATATAAATGACGCACTCTCATATATTCTGGACATTTTGCTCGATGAATTAAACAAAATGCGGGTATCGTGATAAAACATTTTATATTTATTTCAATCACTTTCACTGTAGAGTATTTGCTCATTATCATCACAATATTCTCGTGTAACTTCAAAGTTCTCTTTCATTTGATACCGTGTCTGTCTGCTGACTCGTAATGACTTCATTTGAAAGAAAGAGGCTACCGGACCCCTTGATCTCAAAGTCAAAAACCCTCCGTGAGGACACTTTTTCACCCAACGAAACGAAGATTGGAACGAAACGGACGCAGACATAAAATCTACGCCTCTGATGATCCATGCCGTAATTCCGATTTGACACGGTCGCAAAGTTACATTTCTACAGCACAATGCTCAGCGATCGGAGAGGGCTCTGGCTGCTGGCCGCCAGCATGTATTTATCCCCGGGGATCTGGGTGCGACCTGCGGTGCCATTTCCCTGAAAGATTTTCCCTCCCTCCAGACCATCGAGCCCGATCCGTTACGGTTGGCATTGGTTTCGGGTAGTTTTTTTGTTTCCTTTTCCTGTTGCTGCCTAATTATTACATTTTATTCGATCGCACGCTGGTAATAGCAAAGTAACAGCTTAATTATTTCCATCGTTTTTGATTTCGGCGTCTTCCCTCCCTGTCATTATTTCTCGGTCTTTTCGAGGCGTTTAATTGTTTTTTCCCTCTTCTTGGTCAATTAAGATGTTCCAAAAATTAGTTTATACAACTTTCAGATGTGCTGTAAAATTAAATGTTTAAATCTTTTTGCTTTATATTCATATACTTCCTGATTTACAACAGCATGATGTAGGAACTGAAGCAACGAAAAGAAAAGTAAAGGAAAATCTCGTATTACATCGATTCATTCGAACTTTTCATGAAATCGAATGTTGATTTATGAACCTTACTTTGGTCCGGATGCTGTCAGCGTGTCGAATGTAACAGAAAATTTCCTACCTACGTTTCACACCGTATAGTGAGGTCAATGCATGTGGACAATTGGTGTGGGAAAACTTGTGGTTGCAATAGACTCATGACAAAACACCTGCAGCTATCACGTTAAAAAACTGCCATAAATTGTACCAAATCCAATTGTCCACCAATCGATAAATCATTGAAAAAGAAACTTTGAACATTGATTTTGTTAAACCAGTAGAACACATCAGACTATGTAAGTGAATAAGAAAGATAATAATATGACAGTGAAAACATATTTGTTAATGCTAATTAAACTCGAAAAATGTTTACAAAATTATACTCTAAACCTAAAATAAAAAAGAAAAAAACAATTGAAGATAAGCCTTCTAAAATCCAAAACGCGACAAATGTGACTCTCCAGCGCGGATGGCAGCGATGTCGAAATGGAAACTGCCACTGGGGTCCACTACTTACGTTTGCCGCTTCTGCCATGGTTCAGTCACTTTCTCGGCAAAGATCAAAGGAAACTTGCCGACAGCGTGTTGAGTTCATGGGAGCGCTACCCATGCACACACAGAGGCACGCCATGCCACGCGCGCATACACAGATCCACAGATCTGCGGTAGTGTTTGCATGTTGTGCATAGGGCAAACATAAACGCACGCCAACGGAAACGGGCATGTCAGGTTGAGAGGATTTTCGATTGCACCATTTTCGATGTTGTTCATCATGCCTGTCTTGTTTCAAGACATAGAAACGGAGATGATAAACAAAGTAAACAAGAGTAAGAAGTAAACGAAAGCAAATTAAAAAATAACATATGAAAATTTAAACAAAATAGAAGGGAAAATCATTTCGTATATTTTGAAAAACTAGGAAAGTAAACATCAATTAATGAGAAAGAAAACTGTTAAATGCAGGCTTGATTATAGGTGGTTTACAAAAAAGGTTTTTTATTTGTTAAGAACAAAATAAGGTAACATCAACATTATTAATTCTTGGTTTATAGAAAACTGATTGTCTGAATCTGTCCAAAGTAATATTATTCTTTGAAATATCGTACTAGTCCAACAATTATAACAGCAGTAAAATTGGACTGGAATAGTACACTGAAAATGTATAAGCATGCCATATTTATGGTTAGTTTCGAATAGTCATCCATTTTCTTCCATTTCTGCTTCTCTAGTCGAAAATATGCCCGTCCAAAAGTACGTGATCAAACAATTTATTTGGAATTTGTATAAAAATGATTCCAATTTAAATTTTTTCCTCTTACCCCTTCATCACACCATTGAGCACGTTTCACGAACGTGCGTTATATAATTCTATCTTTCCGTTGCCTTGACGCCGGACCCGGGAAATCTGTTCTCCGAACGAAAAAAAGATTGGCAGACCACACACGACGCGCTGAAGGCAATAAAAATGTACCACGAGCAGCCGAAAAGGGGCAAATGGAAGAAAAACAGAAGAGACGGAGTTTTGGTGTGAATTGAAACACGCCTTCTTCAAGCATCGAATCTCATTGGCTAATGTAGTTGAAGTTTGAATATTGTTTTTTCGTTAAAACAGCTTCATTTCAATAAGAGATTTGGGGCTTTTCAAAAGTGGAAAATGGTGCACCGATGAGGAGTTTTTCCACACGTGATCAAGCTGCTGGTTGCATGCCTCGGTGGTGCATCTCCGTGGGGGTGTGCAATTGCATTTTTGTCAGCCCCTCCAAATGCGGGCTTAGTATAAACCACCGGAACATGTACCAGATCAATGAATGTTAGATGCGGGCTGGGCTGGTGATTACGTAGCACGGTGGTTTCCTGATGGTAAGGCAGTAAGTAAGGTAAGGGTCATGGAAGGAGCACGCGACAAGCGAACAAGCGTACCGCAATCTCGAACACACGCTCAACAATCGCGGGTTTGCGCTTCCGTTCGCCAGTTCCTACGCAAGGAATGGCAATTACAGTGAGTCTCGGTTTTCGCCATGATGTACAATCTGAAATTTTATTTCTGTTATTTTTAATTCTCTCACTATTCCATCTATTTATAAAATGTCGATTAGATTGAATTTAATGTTATGTTTGCGTTAATATATTTTTTCAGCACTCACTGAACCTATATAAGTGAGTATTTATTTATATGTTAGTTACTTAGTTTAAAAACTTATCTATCGTTCGTTGGTTTTGGTATTGATGCATTCACTTTTTATGTTTGTATCTTTTATTGCTTCTAGTTCTTGTATTATACTATTTAATATTGTTTGTAATAGAAGATTTGCCTTTTTCTAATAAATAAGATGAAAATAAAAATGTTAAAATCAATCCAAAACACTACGGGGTGTGTTCGCCAGCTTTGATTGTATGCGAACACGCGTCCACATATGTGCCTCAACCGCGTCTTGCGTCTCCCGGCTTTATGTGTGTACGTTCATCACCATCGATCAATGACAGTGATCTTGGCGGAAGCATGCGGGTGGTCCAATAACGTAGAAGAGAACTACTCCTTCCTCTCCCTCTCCCCAACCGCACCGACCCATTGATCGTTCTTTCTCTTTCGTTTTCTTAGCCCCTCGGGTCCGTCCTTAACGTTTCCCTCCATACACCACCATCCCAACGATTGCCGTTCCGCCAACGAAAATCGTTCTCTTTCGCGCCCTTTTCTGTTGCTCGTACTAGCTTCTTATGTTTTTTTTCCTTCGTCCCTTTCTGCATCTCAATCGGCCCACCCTTCCGTCAACACGTATCGTTTCCGCCCTCCCCAAAAAGCATACCCTAGTGATGGGATCGCACACGACGAACTACGGCGGATCGTCGGATCACAAGAAATGGAAACATCAACGATCTTCGCTCGCCCCGTATTGACGCCGCCGTCGCCGCTCTACACATTGACAACTTACTTGCCCAGCAGGCAACGGGGGCGCGGGACCGGAGGATCGAGGAAGCTTGAGAGTGTGCGGTGAACGATGAGAGTATGTTGGTTGGCGGCCACCGACGGATCGGACGAACCGCGATCACACTACCACCGGCAAAGCATAACGTGGTCCCCCTATGGATGCTGTTGTGTTTGTCCGCTAGGCTCTCCAGTTGATCTGTCACTTGGTTCCAAGAAAGATTGATTCGGAGACAAACTCAAGCCAGTTTGAATGTTTTGCGGATATCATAAGAAAATAATACGTGCTTTTTTGGAGTTAACATGTTTTAGGATTGATCCAAAATGTGACAAAGCCGCTTTTGTTATGACAGACTCTTGAAGCATCGATTATTCTAGAATGTTTAACGTTTACTTTTGCTGTAGAAAACATGTTCAGTGAATATTTATTTTGCCTACGGTCAAAAATGAGAAACGAAATTTTACTCCACATACCATTAAAGTTAAAGTTAAAGAAGGGAACAATACTATATCAGAAAGATGCTGCCATATGTATGCGACAACACGTGTTCTAATAGATTAAAAATAACAAACCATTTTTAAGTTATGGCTATGGAAAGAAACATTTAATTTATTTTCATATGTTGCCATGCTTTGAAAAAAATTTAAATAAGCAAAATATTTCTGCAAATAGTACCAAAGATCACTACATTTCAGTACTTGTTGAACTACCCTACAATATTCAACACACTTACTCCATCCTGCTCTCGGTTTGATCGCTTTCTCTTTTCGTCCCAGAGGAGAGTCCCCAGTCCACGATCACGATCGCTACCCCGCACGAACAGGGTGGTCACCAACACACAGCCACACGCACCCATACCAGTGGATCGCTCGATCCCAACACGCGTGCACATGGGTTGCCCCTGGGGTAGAACGCGCGTTTCGGTCACGAACACACACACACACACGAAAAGCCGCGCGGTTCGTGGAACGTACGACGATCGGGTTTCTCGGTTTTCTCGCTCCATCCTGTCACTCGGCCAAGCGGCGACGGGACCTACACAGCAGCATCGGTAAGATGGCCGACTTTATTTGATCGAAAACAATCGCGCGGTGCGGACGCACAACTCTCTGCTGCTCTCGGACGATCCAGTGTGTTCCGGGTGCTGTTGACGAAATATCACTCTACGAACTGCGCTCGTAGCCCGGCCTTGGCTCCGTGAGGTGTTGGTGTATAGCGGGTTTGTGTGTTTTAACCCTTGCCATCGGAATAGTTTCTGCAGGCGGAGAGTGCCAGAAATCATAAGCAGATTTCACAGTAGTGATCGAACAGTCTGGGCCACAACAGAGCAGTGCCAACGAAAAAAAAATCAAACATCCGATCGTGTTGATGAACATCGAACGTGCATGCTGCATTGTTTAGAAATTGAACAAAAAAGTGGCGTTTGGTGGACGTGTTTGTATGCGTGCGTTTGTACGGTAGGAGGTTTCTTTTCGGTGTGCGCCTTTAATCCATTCATTCCCTCGACAACAACATTCAATCTCCGCGCGCTTCGAGCGGGAAACGTCAAGCGGCCTACATAATTGTCATAAACAGTGCTGAGTGCGTGCGACGAGATGAAAAGCACTTAAAATTACGTTATCATAAACGTCACCGGGGATTTGAGGAAAACATCGGCAGCTGCAAAATTCTCGACTCGATTTGAAGATTGTTCTGTCGATCACACAAACGAAGCAACAAACTGTCAGCAGGTGGTCTGGAAAAGCGAATCAATCGAAACTGGGAACAAACGGAAGTACACGACCGTAGATTGGTACGTCATCCTCAACATCATTATCTCCAGCTTCATCGCCCTCGCCGTGGGATGATCTAAAGGAAGTGCCGTTTTTGTCGGTGGAAAATCGAAAAAATTACGACGTCACTGCAACAGCGAGAGATAGAGAGATCGGAAAACGTCGTCATCGTCGGTATACGCATGCAACCTTTTTCCCGCGTGCGTGCGTGGTTGTGATCGGCCGTGTATGTGCACCTCAAGATCGTCATTTATGTTTATGCTGCATGTTGCTTCACCCCACGGGACGACGGCGCGCCGAAGTAAGACATAAATAACAAAAAAACCCAACGGAACTCGGGGAGAAGGTGATCTCGGGCGCGCGCGCGAGAGAGCAAGAAAGCCACGCATTCGACCTTACAAAACCGTAGGAACCGGCGCGTGGAGTTGAAAGAAAGCAATCAACAACGGAGTAGAGGAACATCGAAAAAAAAAACTAAAAGAAAAAAGAAAACACGGAGGTCTGAAACGAAGAGAAGCGAAACTAAGGGAAAGAAAACATACAAGAAGAGGCTCGAAGGGAGAACGAAACGCAAATTTGTAAAGAAAAGGAAACGTCCAAAAGAAAACCTTCCCTTCCTCACTCCCCACATGGGCTCGGTGGCCGAAGCGAGCGGGAAAAAGGGAGATAGCCGATAGGTCGGGACCGGCGGCAAAAGGAAGGAAAAGTCCAAAACGAAAAGCGGAAGGGCAAACGGAGAAGATATCTCTGTTCGACGGAAAACAAAGTCAAAACGACGGAAAACGATCTTCACCGGGGGTTGGGAAGCAGCAGCCAGGCAACGGGCAGTTTGAAAATCGAAACCCCAGGCGAGCGGTCCACAGGCAGGACGTAGCGTGCCGGAACGAGACGGAGGTAAACAATTTTTGGGCTTGTCGCTTGTGTTTTTTTCTTCCGTGTGTCCTCCTGATCGACCGACACAGACTCCGGACGGTTCGAAGCCGAACCGAATCCGTCAGAAAGGGCCTGCCGTCGATCGGAGAGCGTTTGTCGTCGCCTCGTCGGTCACAAATTCGGAAAGGGTGGAAAATTAATTTTCCCAACCAACAACTGCAGAATCCTGTTTGCTGAGTGCGTGTGTGTGACACAGATTGTTTTTCCCCGTCCGCGAGCAAAGTGTTCTGAAAAGTGTAACTGAAAAGTAAAACATCCAAGTAACCCTACCAATTAGGAGGGTGTGTTGTGCAGCAGCTTTTAGCGGCAGTTCGGAGTTTCGTTTTGGATTCCCCGGAAGGAAAAATGTGCACCTCAATCGTGGCACGAGCGGTGATCAATGGTTTCGATTTAAATTTCTCCCCATCGGCGAGAGTTCTGTGAAGTGGCCACTTCACAAAAGTGTGCCGCACCAGTGTGTGTGTGTGTGCGGGGCAGGCGTCAGGAAGAGGCAGTGTCGCGGGTGCCTCTAGGAGTGAAGGAAGCTAACCCCCACCCCCTTCCACCCCCTCTTCTTCACGGTACTAACGAGAGTGAGTTCATGGAATGAGGAAGAAATCAAGTACGGGTGAAAGAAAGTGAAAGAAATTCTTAAGGAAAAAGCGAAGATTTCACAGCTCCCCAGAGCCTACTACGCGCAAGGATCTGCGTGGGAGTTTGTGTGCGTGTGTGTTTGTGCGTGAATATCTATGTGCTTATGTAAATCGAAGGGTGCGTGAAGTGAACCGAATTTCGAAAATACGATTGTTTGCAGCAGCCAACGACAACGTCAAACAAACTAAATATGGTGGTGCCAACGATGGATAGCCTACCGAGGGTACCCGACACCCACGGGGACACCGTGGACGAGAAAGTATTTTCCGACCTCTACATCCGGACGAGCTGGTTCGATGCGTCGATAGCGCTGGATCAAATAGAGAAGGTAAGCTTCATTCTTGGACTATTTTCAAAACTTCATCCATTTCTTCTCACAAGCGAAGGTTGAGAAATGTTTTATGGTATCCAGATATACCGCAGGGAGTAGTTGCAGCTGTCTCCAATTTGATCAAGGTTGTTCCTATAGTTTGCTCACATTCTATTTTTAAAGAAACTACACTAACAAGGGTCAAATATGTGCCATCTTTGACCTTTCAAAAGACTACTCACATGTCATACAACAACATGAAGTTATTAAGGTGCCTTTCGTAACCGCGGTATTTGTCCACCGTTCGAAACTGTCAATAGAAGGGACCATCAGAGTTTAATTCAATTCATATGGAGCTCGTGCGTTGTCCAAGAAAAAAGTACGAGAGAGAGACACGATCGCCACAACCCAAAACAACGTCACGTCATCTCGAATGGACCACCGAAGAGGGCAGAGACTGCTCCCTGCCGGACGCGATATTATTCCATTAACCATTACAACTCAATCTACTCGCTCCCTTCGCCGGGAGTGAGTGCCGCTGGCTACAAACGTGGCTGATCGAAAACGGTTACGCCAACCAGAGGAGAAGAGGGACGAAAGCGAAACAGGCGGATAGAGACGTAGGACGGCGTAACATAGTGCCGTGCAGCATAAAGCAACCACCCAAAGCCCCTTTGCCAGCGGGGCACTATTACCAACTCCGTTCAGGCACAAGGTGGTCATTCGTGTTGGCTCTTTAGGCGATCACCCTACCCTGCACCCCGACGACGGCTTATCTCCTTTTATTTCCTTTTTGCCTTTGAACCTTTGTCGATCAGCGTCGTCGCCCGGCACATCGACGGCGGACCTGCAGGCCTCAGAGAGAGATACTTACGAAAGACGAAACGAAGAAGGGCGAGGAGAGGACCAACAACATCCAAACCCAAAACGAACGAACACGGCACACAAACGGTGGATACAGCATCACCAGTGTCAGCGCTGGAAGGGAAGGGCCGTGCAGGGAAAAATAAGACATTAAAAGAAATCATCTAGCCCTACCTCTCTCTCTCTCAACCCCCGAACAATCCCGCTCTGTGAGGGAAAATTCGATGTGGGTTTTTCGGTCCCTTTTTTCATTTCGGTTTCGAACTCCGGCCAGCGAACCTTCTCCGAAGCGAGGGAGTTGGGTCGGGTGGTCTCGATGCATTATTGAACGTCGACCTCCGGCTATATATCTTCCGCCGTGTGGAATCGGTCGAGGTCGAGGTGGCATATGGTGAACGGCGTTCCTTCTCCTACAGTTACCGGGATGAAGAGGGTTGAAAAAATACCGCCTCGACAGAGGCGATGCGTCAGGGAGGATTAGCGTATTTATGACTCCCAACAGTGTAACAGGATTCTGGAGTCTGGAGACTCCCGTCAGCTCCCTGAAGCATTTGGGTTCGTAACGGACCAGTCAGGAATTCCATTCCCCAAACTTCCAACTATGATGGCACGAGTGTCAAAAGGAATTCCAAAGGTCTAGGCTAGTCATCGTGGAAGTCGTGGACTAGAAACTGTCGCCGTCCACCGAATCGAATGAATGAACATCGCAATTGAATGAAATGCAATCGGTGAAATTGTTATTGGGTCCTTGACTGTGCCGGGCGATGTCGCGGCACGCTCCAAAGTCGCCCGACGCCCTGATAAGGCGCGGTCCAGTCACCACAACAAGGCATCGAATTTACAAACAATTCCACCATCAAACTCCACCCGGGCGGTGAGCGACATCGCATCGCAGCTGATCAGGCCGCGCTGTTTCGAAGTAGGCGCTAGTACGTGCCTGGACTTCACATTAGTTCCCGGCGTGTCGCCTGACATCGTACATCATCGGCTAGACACGGGCACACCGCCGGCGGATGCAAAACGTGCCAAACCTCCACCCAGACGGCAGAGACATTCCATTTCGATCGATCAATACCGTTTGCCGCCAGCAGAGGGTCACGTTGGATCTCCGATGACGACGAGTTGTCCTCGATATTAATCATTGGGCAGGGCAGAAGTTTAACTTGATCGATTGATTCCCAACCATTAATATCGGGTTGGTCTTGAGAATTGTGTCTGTTTTCATATTCGCGTCACATACTTCAAGGGAATAAAGTCTACAGTCCCTTCATTATGATCGGAAAACCTAAAGTTTATAGTTGGCACTTAGGAACCTTGGTCTATTGTCATAGCCATTGCAAACCTTTGGATCTTTATTGGGATCCACGTTACAATATCAATGGATCATTACCAATTGTGATAGGAATGTTTTAAAACACAGCTTTGTTGACAGTTTCAGGTTTTCGTTGTTTCAATCCTCCATGTTGCGTGATCGCAATCGTGATTCAATAAAATACAGGCAAACTCGGGAATAAGCCATAATTTACAATACTGGCTGCGTGAAAAAGCGTCAAACGCAAGACACGATCAACCCGGGGCAACCTTCCATTCATGGTCGCAACATGGACATGTCCGCACAGCTAGACACAAGATTTGCATTAGAGATGAAACTGTCACTTCGCGGGAGTCTGTGATCTTTATTTGCGGCCCGTTTCGTACGCGGCAAACTTTATCCAACGAGCTTCACAGGTCTAGACGTCGCCGTGCCGTGTCTACATTTGTAGGCAATTGGATCTAAAAACGCACAAACCTAGCCAGTGGAGACTGTGTCGTGCGTGCGCCGGTAACCGTGTTATTAATCGTTTTTCGTACGCGTGCGGTCAGTTTGGAACGAAGCTTGTTTTGAACACTGGCAGAACTTGATCTTCGATGTTTCAGATTGTGAACCAGAAATCGGTTGCAAGCTTAAACCTAAGATTTACTCCAGTCGCCGTTTCAAGAGTTCGTTATGTAAGACCAAAGTTCTCTAGCTGTTGGCAACAAAGTAATACATCAGTGTTTGAAGTTTAGGGAATATGCTGTGACCTACTTTGGTTATAATTTATCGCAGGCCGAATATAGATTTCTTCATTTTCTCTTTCAGCTCTAAATCCAGCATGACTCACTCGATCGGCTCTCGTGGTCTTCGAGGTGTTAATGGGCTTGACCTTTCCAGAGCTTCTTTTTCGTGTCTTTTGACTAGGCCACACATTCCGAACCCCGTGGGTAACTAGTTTTTCTAGTTTTGTTCGAACGCCAGAATGACCGACAATGTTGGATGGCGAGAAGTTCTTGTTGGTTGTTGCCAGGCTTTAAAACTATTCTTTGAAAGTATCCCATATGAAATAAGTTGTCAGAGTGCCGCCCTTCGTACGGTAGACAACAGTGCTTTGACAGTTTGTGCTAACGGAATGTCAAAAGTACGCAATCTTATGATGCCATCTTGCTCAACTTCTCCGAAACACGACAGAACCTGGAGCAATTGGGGCCAACATTTCAACTCGTGCGTTTTCATTAACCAACGCTTTCTGCTCGACTTATTCTTCAGCAGCCCCGTTGCTGGGTGGTTGTCTGGTGGTCGTTAAAGAAAGCCACCCAAAAAGTACCTCAAGTTTATGGCCTTATCTGAGCGCTGCAATCTTGACGACGTAGCCACAGTCGCCGTCATCGTTCGTTGGCGTGTATATTGTCATGGTGCTACCGGATTCCGCTCAATCTCGACGGCAGCGGGTCGGATCTTCTGAGCCATAATTTGTTATTCCTGGTTTTGTTTTTAATCCGGTCCGGGCGCGTTTACGGAGACGGTTACGTAGCCTTTCTTCTCCGTCGAGTGCTTTAGTATTTTTTTGTGTATTTCTCTCCGTCCCCCTTTCCGACTCTCTTCCAAGACATTTCTGCGAACCCATTCCGATCATTCACAAGATCGTGGCTGATGTTGCCCGTTTGCAGTTTACTCCAACCGATCGCTTCGTTAAAAATGTCTCGTGATTCGAAGCGCATATGCATGCCCCGGAGAGAGTCCATGCGGGGAAATAAACACGGATGCGGATATTTGTGTTTACGTTAGCGTGCAATAATACGCTTTGACAGCTTCTCACTTGGCAATATTTTTCACGGCTAACTCATTGCCCCGGACGGCGTGTTCTCGTCGGGAAAATATGTATAAATCAACCTCTACTACCGGTCGACGAAAGGAAAAACAAGCAACAAATATATGGAGAAAGGAAGTCGACCAAAGTATGCTGCTGTTTATCGTTGTGTTTATCGGAATGCAAACAAACCTATCCTCGCGTTCCCCCAAAAAACAACTGCCTGCCGTATCTTGGCAGAATGATTACTCTTGCGAAATCGCAGGACTATGGGTTTTTTTAAAATTGTTTTGCTTCTGCTACCCATTCCTGGCTTTGTTTGTTTAGTCGTCTGCCACGTTGGATGTATAATTTATGATTGCAACTGCACCAGAAGCGAGTTCCTCCTCGTTAGTGAACAA
This sequence comes from Anopheles sinensis, assembly GCA_000441895.2. NCBI lineage: Eukaryota > Metazoa > Arthropoda > Insecta > Diptera > Culicidae > Anopheles > Anopheles sinensis. The sequence goes on from KE525331.1 coordinate 1,090,438, forward strand.
CTCGGTACAAATTGTGGTAACGGTAGCAAAAAGATTAAAAAGAAACATAATTAATTGGCGGTGTGTTCGGTTAATTAAAGCTTAAACAAAGTGTGTTTAATTAAACTTTAAAATAGCGCTCGCCAGCTGGGAAATTTGGTTCTTTGGCCTACCAGAGATTGTTGGGAGTTCAGACAATTACTGTTGCCGGATGTCTCCGTTCTTCAAATTAGCTGCGATTGTAAACCTTTCGGTTTTGGTGAAATACTTTACGGACGACTTTCTCTTCTTTGGATCTGCTGAAGATGACACACGATCAGGAGGAGCGTCGCAGTGTGTACTTCAGACCGCAAGTCTATAACCTCTAGCTCGCACCCTCACCAGGGAGTCTCTGAGATTTTTAGTTCGACGTGCAAAAGGTGGAGAAAGGTCCCTTCAATCCTCGCCAGTAGTGGATCAAACTCGAATGGCATGGGTTTGCAATGAAACTTACATGTTTATTATGCAATTATTTCAACCCTTGATTGCAGGCCCGTGGAAAATATTACAACCGTTTGCAGGCGCATGTGCCGCCAAATGCATCTAGCAACGATCACACGACTCGCCACGAGTCCGCAGTTGGTGAAGGTTCGCCTAATGAACCTGAATGCTGCGTCGATCTGCCACAACTCGGCGGTTTGCCACTATCATTCGCTTGGCGGCTCGCGTTTGATTGGGTGATTTGTTGTAATTAAACTGTTCGATTGTTCGACTGGATGGCCGGCCGATTGCATTTAGAAGGTTTATGGAAATTGGCTTAGGTTTGGACAACCGCTCGGCGCAAATGCTTCTATCAAATGCACGCGCAATAACAATAAGCTTCGCATCAAAATTGCTCATTGCTGTCGCCAGTATGGGAGGGTTGTCTATTTTATGAACCGGTCGATAATACCAACCCTGCAAACCCCTGGCATCATTACACTGGCCAGTTGGTAAATTAACCTGGATGGTGCGACTTGGATCATCGACATTTTAAAGATAAAGATGGCGCCTAGGAGAATCGTCTCGGTGACTGAGTGTGCAATTGCCTGTTGCCTACGAAGGTTCTCGCTTCGATATTGGAATTCATAATACGTTGTTTTGAACGCTAATGCCGTGTGAAATTAATAGCATTTAATTTCCATACATGATTTGCAAACTCGAAGTACCAACGGGGAGTGAAGTAGACGCTATAGAGAACGTAATGGTGCGCACATCCGGTGTGGAAATGCAGATGAGAAAAATCGTGGCGCCGGTTTTTGGCTTCATGAATTTTAAGAATATTTTCTTTCCTTAAGAAAACCGTTACGTAAATAATTACAGTAGTTGCCACGCATTTTTGCCTCTAATCAGTCCAAGATTGAAATAGCTCAACAGATTCTGTCTCTAACGCATTTGACTTTGGCTCTAACTCACCAGATTTTGTCTCGTGTTCATCTGATTTTGTCTCTTGATTTCAATTTTGTCTCTATCCAAAAACTTGGTTAATGACATTTATTGTCAATATGAAGATTATTTATTGTACTAAAAATTATTTTGTAAAGCTGTATACAAAAAGGAATTGAGGCAAAATTGTTATTAAAATTTGAGAAACATATGGTAATATTTAAAAACAAACAAAATGAATTTAGCTGCTATGAAAATTAGTTTATATCCCCGAATTCACCGCTTCTATGCAGTTTTTGGATTGCGCATACATAACGTAAATTAAAAATTATGTTTATTGTTGTTACAGTGTAATTATGTAGGAAAATCACAATTTCAAGCAAGAGACAAAAACGAATGAGTTAGAGACTGAGTCAGATGCTTGTTATACACAGTATCTGATGAGCTATTTCAAACCTTGATGCCTTAGAAACAACACCACTTGCTATCGAGTTTGTAGTTGCAACGGCTTTAACCAAACTGTGACGCAAATGCATTTGAGAAAAAACGTCCAACCCCAAATCGTCATTCGTTGACGTGTGTGCAAAAATTGTACCTGCCTGTGCGCACGCGATCGTACCTCTCTCCTCCTCCACACGTAATCCACACACATGGGACGCGGTGAAGATTGATTAGCCCTACCTATACGTACACACAGCGCAGGGTGTGTGCCGTATTCTGGCTGCATTTAAATCCGCGTAGGTCAGTGACAAGACGCTCGGGCTCTGTTGAAGATAGATGCCAACGGGGGAGAAGTATGGGGGAGGGGGCGATCGCCAGCGAAGGGATTTGGATTCGCGAGTAATCAAAAGAAATGGTGATGATGGTTTCGCGATTTCCCATTCATTTGTGCGAGAAAGAGGGAGATACGGTGGGAACAGACTTGACTCTTCCTTAGTTTGTTGCACGATCAAACGCGGTACACATGTGAATGGGTGTGTGTATGCATGCAGGTGAAGCCGTCAGCCAAGCCCCATGTGCATCTTCGGCACGTCGCACTCCGTGACGACACACTCCGCATACGGGATGGCAGGGGATGAGGAAATTGTCGTAAGAAAACTCGACGAAGACAACTCTACCACCTTTGGGGTGGAGGTGTGGTTGGCTCGTCGCCTGCCGATGGATCCGTCGATGGATGGGCCTCTCCGGACGGAATCTCCTTATTTGGCATACGCGGGACGCGATCTCCTAAAGCAACCTCCCTAACAACCGAACGACACGCCATCTCGCACACACACACACAGCTCGCTGTCGTCGTTGTCGTTCTGGTTGTGTTGCTGTTATTGTTATGCTTATTCCCATTCCGTGGCTGTTGCTGCTGCTGCTGTTGTTGTCTTTCGGGGCGTGCGGGACCACCCGGCTAGGCGACGTTTCACGGAAAGCGAGACAGCACCAGATCTCGCGATCTCTTTCGTATTGCACCCATCCAATCCCTCCCCTCCCCAAGCGCCGTCTCTGACTTCAGGTTCCGTGATCTTGGTGCGCCAGATGAGTGGTTCAATTCCGCGACCGCTTTTTCCTCCCGCCGTTGTCCCGGTTCAGTTAAAAAGTTTTCTGGAAGATTATTGGATGGTTTTATTGCTTCTCGTCCACGGGTCAAAATTCACTTTCACACGAGGGATCTTCCGATTAGAGGCCGATCCTCCTGCAGATGTTGTTTGCTCCAATTGTGTCCACCTTGACCTGATGGTGGTTTACCCTCTTTGCAGTAGTCTTCGTGTGCAAGTTATACTTTAATTAAAGATCTTGAAAAAACATCAAACATTATGAACAAAAATAATTCTGTATCTGTTAGCTTACAATGCTTCTTGTTGAGTCGATTTGAAAATGTATGACAACTAGCTTTACTTTTTGGAGACAAGAGTATCAAAAAGCAATCGCCTCGCATAAGAAATGTCAGTTGAATTTCTTTATTTGTAGTTGTGCTCAAAAGTGGCTTAAATAATTTAAGAGAATTAAATAATTTAATTTTTATTGTCTACTTTCACCACTCGTTTCTCACTGAAGTACTTAAGAAAATAATTAATTTTAAAGAAGCTTCCGATGGAATGTTTTCTGCGTCTTCGCAGAGGTTTCCATGTGTTTATTATTTGTCTTTACACACTTGTTCACCTTTTTCAGGTTCAATTGAACCAATTATAGCGTAACCTTTTGCTCGTTAAAATGATGCAAGGTTACTTTATTGCAAACTTGATAATACGAATTTTTACGATGTTTTTGTTGATCAAATAATATTCTTATTTTTTCTTTTAATTAGTGTTTCACGTGCTCGTTTAACTGCATCATATTTGGCCTTAACCAAGTGTTAGACTACAAGGTATTAGATTCAAATTTGTTAACTTTAATATCTTTCTGTTTGTGCTCAACAATAATGGAACATTTATCATTTACGATACAATGTAATAAAATACACGCATTTTTATATTTATATGCGGTGTTGTGTTAAATAATAAAAAAAATGTTAGAATCTTTTGCTTCATGAATAATTTCTCAGGGGGTTCGTTATGATCGGGAAAATACGGTAAATCTCTTCGAGTATTTTTCAAGGATGTCATTATTCCTTTACCCAAGATCAGCTAATTTCAAACCTCACCTAGTTTTTGAGAGATTTTCTGACGAAAAGATCCTTTTTACTCTTCACGCGAATCGCGAATGACCTTTCTTGGGATCGTTTTCTTAAAAGACAAGAAGGGCCGTTTAAAAAAGGGGATCACAAAAGACGGGCGCGCATCCGTACTATGAATGCGTAGCGCCACGATCGTGCATCAACTTGAGGTGTGTGTGTGTGTGCGGGTTTCTGATGTAACGCACGCGGCGGCGGCGACGGCACCCGGCATGTTCATCTCGCGAACCCCGCGGAGATCAAGGCTTGAGTGAGGCGGTTTCGTTGCGTATGTTTTCGGTTTCGTCTCCTTCTGCGCCTCGTCTTTTCCCGTCTTTCTCCATTTCCTTCCTTGTGTGTGTGTATGTCGCGGTTATGCGTAGACCCCGCAAGGGAATTCCCTGCACAAGCGGTTGGCGGTGACGAAGACCTGGGTGTGTGTGTGAGAGAGCTGCGGGACCGCGATGCGGTAGGTCCGAATATCAGATTAAACAATTCCCTCATCTGCTTCCTCCACCCACCCCCCCC
>KE525331.1:1095009-1193711 GCA_000441895.2 Anopheles sinensis
CCCCCCCCCCCCCGACATCTTCTTCGTCCCCTCATGGTCTTCCCTTTCTCGCGCTTTCTCGGCTTCGCATGCCGCGCGCTCGCTTGAGCGTGGACCGCATTTTTCGAATCGTTCGTGCCTCGGTTTGCTTTATTTTTTATTTTTCGGTCGTCATCTTGTCTTCATCTTCTTCGTCCCGGTTTTTTTTTTGTCTTCTGCTCTTCTTCTCGCGCCCCGGCCGGCCCGCGTGCGTACGTTGGGGGTCGTCGTTCCACTGAGACGTTGGCGGTTCCCTGGGCACCTCGTCCCTTCGCCTTCCGCTTCGTCCGCGTGTCAACCAGGAATCGTTTCATTGAGCGCTTATTCGTTGCGTTGTTTTACTTTTTATTTTCATGTGTGTCTTTCGCTTCTCTTTTTTTACATCGCGATTTGCGATCCCGCTTCCGTTTATCGATCGTTCGATCGATCAGCGTTTCCGGAAGTGGAACCGTTGCCTACATTTATGTGCCTTCTTGTTTTTCCCACTCCTTTTGCTTGCCCGGTTTTTACAACCCCTGATGATTTTCCCTTCTTCAAAGGATGCCCCTGTGGCGTTCGATTTCGTTTGCTTGTTCTCGATTTTTCTCGATTTTTCCCTTCTAAAATCAAAGAGAAAAGTCACACCTTCGGTTTGTGGCACTCCAAAGCTTGGTTCCCAGAAACGTCCCAGAATTGTTTTCCCAGCCAGCCGGCCCCAAACATCGTCGATGGATGGGGATTCTCACCACGACGAAAAGCAGTCGACGCCATTCTTCAATTAACGACCAATTTACAGTTCTGCTCAATTTATCGCCACACTGGGAAAGTGTGAAAAGTAAATAGCGAGCGTCCACTGTGGTCCTGTTTGTTTACTGGACTCTACTGGAAAAGGGGAAGCATGTGGGGGGAAGTGGAGGATGGGGAGGAATAAAATAATAAAAACACTGCAATCAACTACCGTTTGCTGCTTACGCGCATTCCTTCTTCGGCCGAAGAAATTTCTCGTGGGTAGCAGCAGCAATACGCGATTGTTGCCGTTGTTTTGCTATCTTAGATGTTTTTTCTTCCTTTCTCCTCCTCCTCCACCTCTCGATCAATCAACTCCCACACAGCTGAATGTTAGATTCGTCGTCGCCAACGCACGCGCCGTCCCTAGATGGAGCTAATGTGTTTATTTTCTTTCCCGAAACCGAAAAGGACCGCCGTGATCGTGGGTTAATTTTGTGACCATACCTTTCCTTCCCTCTCGTCGGACAGTCTATATGTTTCAAATTTCTAAGGTTTGCTGTACGTGACCTTAACACCTTTGACGAGATCGTGAAACCATTGGGATCCGGTTTTTTTTCCATGTTCAGTCAATATTGTTGTTTCATTTGCATTGGAATTTGTTTTTCGGGAGTAGTTTAGAACGTGGAATGTTATAAAAATATGGTTGTGTTGTAAACGCTGTTTGTTTTTGATTCATAGTAAGATTTTTAAATTATTTCCTCCTCTTTAAAATAAAATACTCTCTACTTTAGATTTTTTAAAGTCAACTTACTTTACCTCAACACTTCAATCAATCTCCCTATGATGGAATGATCGAGAGAGGAAACTAGTAAACATGGTCGGGAGGACGGCTTTTATGATGGCTTCATCTTCTCACCGTTCCTACTAAATATGTCATTACCGATTCACCTCGCCATTCCGTGCGATCCACCGTTTCCCGTGGTCGTTTTTCTGCCTCCGCTGGTGGGCGACTCCAAGGAAGGAAAGCAAAACAAGATGTAAAAAACAACGAGATGAAAAATAAAATAACAACCGACCGATTACAGCGTCGGAGAACAACCGTGACTTCTCACTCGGCGAGCGAACGGAACGCTGATGATGGTGAAGATGAGGTTAATGATGCTTCACTCCCCTCTCCGAGAGATGCTGTGCAGCATCTCATCCACGATCGTGTCTCATCTCATCCAAAACCTTGCGTGATCTTGCCACTCGCTCTCGCTCACGATCAGTGTTTGTGACGTAGCCCAACTCCTAGAGACCCGGGTGAGAGTGCTTCGGCCTGGGAATTCGTCTCGGCGACCACAACAACACCACGGCACGGCTCGGCAGAATAAACATCTTAATTATATTTTATTTCTTCATCGTCCGGAACCGAACCTGTTGGAACCGAACGATGGAAAAAAAAATAAACCAACGTAAAAGCGAGCGAGAACGAGCGAGAAAAGGTAAAACAAAGCAACGGTGGAGAGTAGTAAAGGTTGAAAACGAAAAGAAAAAAACAGACAGGCAAACCCCGAGATAGCGCCGCGCGCTTTTGGTGGCGCTACGGCGCAGACATGAACGGAAGATCAAGCTCAATTTCTGATCAATTGGCCGTCGCCGCCACACACTCATCCGCTTCTCGTCGTTCTTGTTGGTATTTTTTTCCCTCCAGTCCGCCGTCCGGTGGTACTTTTAGGACGGGCATAATTCGTCATCGGTTTGAGCGAGCGAGTGACCAGTGCTGCTTGGGCAAGACGAACTGACGGAGTGGATGACCAATCGACGGAAATTTACGAAATCAAAAATCGATTAATGTCGACGATCGGGTTTTGGGTTGTCGCTTGGGCGGGGACGATTTTTTAAAACGGTGATTTTGACTTTATTTATTTTTGACGGAATTATTTTAAGTTACTTTATTTCTATTTTGTGACTAGAAATTAAAAATTTCACTTTAGAAATAGAAATATTTAAATTTATCTCGTACCGTAAACTTGTTCTTGAATGTCGTCTCCTTGGTCTAAAAAGGCTCACAGTTAGAAGAAAATGCTTCCACCTCATTATGATCGCAAACCAATAATCAGCAGACAGGATAACAAGGCGATCGAGAAGACACCCTCGCCTCGCCAGTCGGGTACCTTATAATTTAAATCGTAAATAAAAATTTCATCATAACGATAATGCCCACTCGCCCTTCATCGAACCCTCCCCCCTCGGAGTGCTTTGTTGATGTGCATATTGTGATTGTAATATCTCTATTTACGGCTTCTCTTGCGGCTTTACATTGCCCGGGCCGAGAATTGCAATGTTTTCCGCACGTACACGAAAGGGATAACACCGCAGCAGATGGTGGCGGTGGTGGTGGTGGTACCGGTTGTGCCAGACTCCATTAACCAAGCCGAATGGGTGGCAGAAGGTGGTGCTTGCCTGATGGGGCTTTAGTTTATGCCTGCCGCGATTGAGACATCAAGCGCAAGAGTCAGCTGAGCGTCGGCACGAAGATCGAAGCTCGAAGCTGCGCGGAGTGGATTAGGAAAATGCGGTGGAAGCAGGAGGGAGGGGGTGGTGAGGGGTTAGGAATGTCTCACGACAGCGGAGGGATGGGAAAAAACGAGAAATAAAGTAAAATCCGGATGCGTGCTGCACGATCCCACGATGTCGAAGGCAAAAGGTACATAGAAAAATAACCCTTGAATGATCAACGCGTTGTTTAATTAGTTGGTTCTATCGAAAAATAATTTCATTCTTATTGATACCACCTCTTCAAGCTTTGATGACCGGAAAATTAGGTTTGGATGGAAATAAAATAAAATTGTTACTTAAATTAAATTCTTTTAAATGTCATTTTCAATCCAAATTAATTGTTTTAAAATCCTCCATTGTTTATTCGGTATAAAAGTAGGCAAAGGAGAAGTCACTGAGACATCGGAAGGTTAAAATGCTTCCCAGCTCCGGACGACGCTCTTTTGGCGCACGTCGACTCCAATAAAAACGGTGCACTTGGCCGGGATCAGTCGGTCAGAAGACCAATCATTTTATTTCATTTCTTTTTTCCTTCCTTTTTTTTCACCCGCCGTTTGTTTTTGTTTCCGTATATCCCGCTGGCGAAGGAGGTCCCCCCCTCACCACTTCTCTGCATCCTTCATATCGTATTTCTGTCTCCGTGGCGGACTCCAAAAACCATCCCACCGCGGGGTTGCGAAGACGGTTCTCGAAGAAATGTGCCGCGCAATCCCGGCTGCCTTCTCGGGTTCGGTGTCTTGTCCGTCTCTGTCAAGACGGGTGGCGGCCTTCCTCGCTCTTATCTGGCTCTTTCTCTCTGGGCCATTCGCTGCATGGGCGGGTGGGAAACAGGAGGACGAGGGGGTTGTAACTCGACGAAAGATTGCATTCTTTCGCTCGGCGCGCAAACCGCGATTGTAACTCCGGGTGGCCTCCGGTCTGCGGAATGCACCGGGAACGAGAAAAAGGGCTCGCCATTGGGAGGAAACGGGGTTGGTGGGAAGGGGTTTCGGGCTGACTTTCGTTATTTACGCCATTTCCCGTTGTCCGTCGGCGTCATCTCGCTGCGTTCCGTTTTTACCTTACCACGACCGTTTTTTTTTTCGGTTGGCTTTTCATGCGGAGCTTTTGCGCCGTTTGATCCGTCGTGCGATGCCGTTTAGACGAAATTTGAGTCGATAAAACTAAGACCAGCATACGATGAAACACTCGGGGCTGGCCGTAAACATCCTTCAAAGTGTCGTATATCCTTCACGCGATAGTCGTGAGTCAATCAAAACAAATGCTACCCAATTATAGTACTTTTGGTTTATTTCATCTTAAAATTGTTCTTCTTTTGAACATAGATTTGATTCAAAGCTGTTATATAGTAAATATCTGTACTACCATCCTTTTTGAATAACTCAATTGTTCAACGGTTCCTCAAACATATTTTGGCAACATGGTATTATTATCAACAGTTCTTTCTAACTGCATTTTTTGAACATTTTGTTTCTTTGATTGTTTTTGTTGTCTCAAAATGTCATTTATGCCATCTAAGTTTTCCAAAGTTATAAAACAGCAAAAAACACATTATATTTTAATTGGTACTTAGGTTTTTTTAGGACTGTACCTACTGTATTTAAAAACAAATACTATGCATTGTTGCAACATCTTCCTAGACATAGACATAGAAAAAGATTTTTTTTTATATCAAGTGTTGTCTTTGTTAAAATATCTTTTTACGGTTTTTCGGGTTTTTAGTCACGAAGAGCCCAATTTGTTTATTCATTATCAATTTGTTAATTTGTCAATTTGATTAAAATTCAACGGACCATATTTATTACCAATTGGTTCGCTCCTTCCAAAACAGTTATAAATTTCTTGCTCGCTAATAACATAAAGAGTGCTTTAAGGGTTTATTAGATGTTTTGGATTTTTCGGTGTTTTTAAAGTCAATTTTATTAAATTTGTTTTTTTTTTTACAAGTATTGTTTGGACGTTGTAGCGAATACTCCATTTGGTTTTCTCTCTTTCTTCGTTTAATTTATCTCTCTTTTTGTCATTAAAGTAAATTAAATGAAATTGTACCTTTTCCTAACTGTTATGAATTTTCTTTTCGTGCTACTTTGCTTTTGTGGAGTACCTCCAGGTGGATACACGCAAGTCTGCATCCAAAACAGTCGCAGCCTCCGGCGCTGGTTGTTTGCATCTTTTCTCTTTCATTTCAGTCTCCCGGCTCGGACCCGGGCCAAGGCAAACATCGTCCACGTTTCGGTTTTGAGGGAAGCATTTTTGTTTTCTCCCGGCCTCGGTTGTGTGTGTGTGTATGTGTTTGTCGTTGAGGGTCCTCCGGTGCGCTCCGGTTAGTACTTATGCATACCCTCGGTCGCTGTATGCAGCCAGGCCCTTGGGTGGTTCGACCTCCATCGGTCGATCGATCGATCGTAGAGCATGACGCCGATTCATTGTGGATGTAAAGAGGGGAGTTATGTGGCGCCTCTCAACCTCCCTCCCCCTTTCAACCCACCCATCGGCCCATTAGAAGGCACATTTTCATCCGAAGAAGTTGGGGTTTGCCTTGCCTTTCGAGCTTTTTGTTTCGTCCGCGCCTTCGCGTGTTCGGCCCCATTTTCTCCTGTGTGTCTTGTGTGTTTCTTCTTCGTGTGTTTTGTTTCGCCTTGGTTTCTTGCGGCATTTTCCGTTCGGCAACAACCGGGTGAGGACCACCGACCGATCCGCTGATTGCGTTGCGGCTTCGCCGGCTGCTGCGATTTTAATGTCTCAATTCAATCCCGAGCACAAGGCGCGCTTGCTGCTCCGTCTCGCCCGAGCTGGGAGGGTGCTTGTGGGGGGGAAGGTGTATGGTAGTTGATGAAGTTGTTGTTATTTTCCCCGCAAAACAGCGCAACGGCAGCTGCTGCTGATGCTGGCCTGGCGGCGGCGAGCGACCAACAAACCCGCCAATGAAGTCGAACCAACGTCATCCGTTGTGGTGGTGGTGGTGGTGGAAAGGGGATGATTTTTCATCGTCGCGCCATCGTCATCGTGGAGGAAAAGCCCCGCAGATCATTACATTACGAATCGGTGGTTGCCTTCCTTTCCCGTTGCTTTTATTTTTTCGTGCTACTGTTTTGCGGCGAACGCTCGAGGAAGGGCTCAAAATAAAAAATAAAAAACACCGCCATGAAGCAAATCCAAAACCTCTTTCTTCCTCGCGTGTGTGTGTGTCGATTTTCTTCACCCCCAGGGAGCGGAGGATGTTAGCTGGCGTCAGCTGGCTGCGTCCGGCGGAACCGGCACAAATCGTACACGCAGAGCTTCAATCAATCGGCGGCGCGACCGGTGGTCAGTCGCAAGTCATCCTAAGGTGGAGGGGGTTGGGGGAGGAGGGGGCACGAAGAAGCGAGAAGAAAACAAACAAAATACGTGGATCAAACTAGAGAATCATCATCCAGCGTCAGACGGCGCCCGACCGTTCGGTTTTTGATTGGTTTTTCCTTCGACCGACCGACCGGCCGTTTTTCCCCGTGGGTGGTGGTTTCCTCGAGGTCGACGGGGTGGGGGACTTGGTTGAGAGGGGGGCAAAAGAAATGAATTCCATTCGCTTCTGGTTCCACAGTGGCATGTTTGTGTTTTCCCATTCAACTCGAACACTCCGGCGAGGCGTGGGTTTTCTTCATTTCGTTTGCAATTCAAACGCGGATGCTTTGGATGCAGCGTAATTAGACGACTTAATCAATAGCAAAAACGAAACGAGTTAACGAAGGAGGAGAGAACTCTTTCTTCGCCCCGACCCGAATTTTGCAGCTCATAAAAATGCCCATCAACGCAAAGTGTGGATTAAAAATAAGCCTCAAATTGCAATCCCGGCTTGCGCGCTCGACCAAACGCTGGGTCACAAATCATTCGCTCGCAAATGTCATCATCATCATCTTCTGATGTTCAGGCAAAATAGAAAATTATGAAACATTGATCTTTGCACTTCGGCCCGCGTGGAAAAGAGTCAAACCGAGCGACATCCAACTTCAAAAGCGCACTCATTAGCGATTCATAAATAATAAACGGGAGCGACCGAAAAAAAGGCAGGGATGTAAAATAACCGGGTAAAATGACAGTAATGTGTGAGAACGCGAATTGGTTTGGATCATGTTGAGAACGTGGAAAACGTGGGCTAAAAAGAAATGCGAGGTTAAGGAAGGTCGAAGCAAAAAAAAAACGACGACACTACGTCGTGACGATCGAGTAGAGGATGGCGCTATCGGAGAAGATTTACATAAATTTTGCATGCAAAAACCACAGCACTCACAAAGTGGCTCCTGTCAACGTGTGCGGATACGTAAAGAGGAAGACTACAAGGTGAAGAACTTTTACGAGGGTGTCACTGTTGGTAGGAGCCTCTCGTTTAATAAGTGACCATCATCATCATCATCGACAACAAAATTATGAACATCCCTCTTATTGTACACTGTGTCGACAGATCGCACAGAACAATCTCGATCGATTGATCTTTATTTGCATCACGTCATCTCCCTCTACCGGATCTTTGTCTCCTTTTCACTCGCAAATCTCAAGTACCTCCACGGTTCTTTCTCATTGCTGTTGACTTTGCGACCGACATCAAAATGGTCATCAAATATCAGCCTGTGATAGATACCACCCGACGATCAGATGATTATTGTTAGGCGCCATCCTCGTCATCGCTACCAGTTTATTGTTTTGCTCGCTAGAGACAGATAGTTAAGTTCAAATTTATTCCCAATTAAGCGTATGGTTTACGACCGGGAGTTAGTTTGATTTCGACTTTTGCGACTTCCCGCATAGTTTCCTTCAGATAATGGTGTACGCGTAAAGGGTATTTCTTTGCAAGAAATGGAATTAAATTTAATTTCCATGCTTTATATGTTTTATTTCTAAGAAATAAATCTATTTCCTTAGGCGATCTTTAAACCCGTAACTTGATAGGTGCATAAATATTTTATGCGATTTTGTACTTCTTCTTCAAGTTCTTTCTATTTCGTTTTTGACATTGATGCTTTCTATGCATAAGATACTTGTTAAAAATTAGTAGAATATTATTTTTCTGTTTAAAGTTTGATTGAATTTAAATTCGTATGGATTTAAGCTTTTAGTTTAATAAATAAATGCTCCTATTCAATGTATTTTTTTTTAACTTTATGGCACAATTTTTGGGAATCGTTTAACACGTTGTCATTTTTTATAGCCAGCTGTCATTAGTACTAAAAAGTTTTTGCCCCAAAAATAGAAAACGCAACGTAAAATTTTTGTTAGTATTAAAACTCATTCTTTGGGAAGCTAAAACATTGTTTTGCCTTAAAAACCCGTCGGTTTGATAGATGCTATAAGCAAATTAAATAAAAAAACATTGTACTAAAAATGTGTGCTAAAAGCGCCACACAGTTTTAGCTCATATTTTTGGACAATAATTTTTGGTTAACAAGTTGACTGCCATTGCATTTAATTTTGATAGTCAGTTGTTATGAGTTCTAAAAAGGTTTTTAGCCCATAAACAAATGAAAAGACAATATAACGCTACACTTATTACAAAAAAAAATGTATATATGTATATTTTAGCCTACTACTATAATAATGTAAAGGGCGGCTGAGTATTTTTTTCGTCACCCGCTTTTTGTGTGACATGGTAGTCAGCGATGTATTTTTCATAGACTAGGTTTATCCCTTGATCCGAGTTCTTTACTATGACCGTTGGATAAACATTGTGGGTGTATTGATTGGAAAAAGTAAACGTTACGGGATATATCTCTGAAAGGATTTAAAGAATTGCTCCACGCTAACCATCGACGCTAGATAACGAGCTCGCGCTTGTTAGGCGTACAATTTACCGGCAATTATTATCTTTTCGAACGTCGGACCTTCCAGGAAATTCTCCAACCATTGATGTCCAATTTAGAGCGGGCGGTCGCCCCAACCCAACATTCTCGCCCCGGATCGTAACCTTCCCCCGATCGTCTATGAATGTAGGCTAATAAATTATTGCTCACCGATGGGTAAAAGATTAAATGTGTCATAATTTATGGTCGCGCCGTCGCCGGAGCATATTCGTCCGTATCTCGAGAGCTCGTGGGAGCTGGGGAAGCGGAGCAGATTTTCTTTTCCCAGCCGCGGGGAGAAGTCTGTGTGTGGTCAGCGGCGCGCGTGTTTGGACGCGCATCGCTTTCGATTACGATTTTTCTCCCCACAACGGAATGCCGGAAATCGGTATGGAAATCCGTTCCTCCGCCGATGATAATCCGCTCATTGAAGCAGACGGAAATGGGAACGAGTGGGTCGAAATGGTTGCGCTTCGATGTTCTTCGGTGCTTACGAAACTTTATACTCCGACCCCGGTGTGGTCCTGACTCCGAGGTCGTTCCTACGGAGCTCCTTTCGTGGTGAAACATTATCGATTGTCGTAGGGTGAAAAGCGAGCCGGGGAGAAGGGGATGGTTCTCCAAACCGGTAAAGGTGGACATTGGTGCTTGTTGCTGATGTTGTCTCCATTTGAATCTCTCGCCCTCCATCGACGTCGTCGTCGTCGTCTTTGTCGTCGCGACGGTTTTGTTGTGACACCGAGTGTGGGCTTAATCTAATAAAATTTATATCCCGCTTTTCTAATCCCACGAAAATTGAGACCCCCAGATTGGAGAGGTAAAAAGGCGTCTGGGGCGAGCTAAAAATAAGAAATAAATTGAAGCCAAACCTAGACCAAACAGCCGTGAAATGCGCGCGCCCGATTTGGCCGATAAATCTCTTTCCGAAACCAAGCCGAGAACAACGACTCCTCGCGGGGCAGGGCCTGGGCAAAAATTGTTCCAAAAACATAATTCCCCGCCCATCGGTTGCGGGGAGAGTTGCCCCGGCAGTTCTGCGATGTTTGCTGTGGCAACATTGTCGTGTGGCGCATGTTGTTTCGGCGACCCACACGAATTACCCGAATGGAACGGGAAAAAAAACCCAATTCTCCACCACACGCGATCGTGGCGCGTAGGTTTGCTCCCTCGGGTAGATTTCGTCCGAGGGAGGCGACAGCGAAATTGAGCTCTCAACATGATTTACCAATGGAGGGATGCCTTTTTTTTTTGAACGCATTTTTAAACCCCTTTATTCCATCATTCCAAAGTATTTCTTTCCGGCGAGGATCGTTTGCGAGCATTTGACGGACGGCCTCGCCTTGGTGCCCTCGGGAGGACCTATCCTGTGTTGGTTTTTCGACGAATGCCTTACTTTGTAGCAAATGTTGCACTTTTGCCGTCCGCTAATGATGGAAACGAAACGGATGCTGCTGAAGGTTGCTGATGAATGTTGAAGGAAAAGAGGGAAAAACTTTCAAAGCAAGAGAAATAGAGACAGAAACGAGTGGCCTTGGTTCATCTTCCAACATCAACTGCAACATAATTATGCTGGGCCTGTAGGAGAGAGGCTTGGACATTATTTAAAGAATATTGTTTTCTACCACAAAAAGAAAACCCCGGTTTCAATGAACAGAACTAACCCGCATGAAAATTGATTCTTGCTTGCGTGCGTTGAGGTTTTACATTTTCCGTTTCGGTCTTCAAACAACAAAGAGAGTGTACCTTTTAATCACCACGTGCGGTGCATAAAGCGCTGTGTAAATGAAACGGTTAAGCACGTCGTCGGTTGCAACCATCAAAGTTGGAAGTTTTCCTCAGAAGGTGGTATCATCATCATCAGCAGACAACGAACAGGAAGGAAACCGGTCGGTGTTGCTCGAAGAAACAGGAAATACCCGCGATGTAACGTGACGACGTGATGCCGGCGTGAGGCTCCTCTCAGTTTCCCCGCAGACTTTTTCTATTATTTCCCCTTTTCGGGTCGGGTGTTGCTATCGATTTCAGCGTTTTACGTTAACCATTTCCTTCTCGGGTCTGCACGGGAAATGTGAGAATCTTCATCAATCTCGGTGACATATTAATTAGTCTTCTGCGCACATCATCCTGGAAACAGGTTTTGTCTATTTTCAAAGTCTATCAGACCATTTTTTTTTTGAAGAAATGATGTTTTGTTTTGGAACACAAATTCTCGCATTCACTTTGACTGGGTGTAAATCTCTAA
This sequence comes from Anopheles sinensis, assembly GCA_000441895.2. Lineage (NCBI taxonomy): Eukaryota > Metazoa > Arthropoda > Insecta > Diptera > Culicidae > Anopheles > Anopheles sinensis. The sequence goes on from KE525331.1 coordinate 1,106,329, forward strand.
CTCTTTTTTTCCGTAAATCCACGCCTATGTTTTTATTTTCCACACATGATGAAATTTTAAATAAGCTGACAGATACGAAATGTGATCTCACCCGGAAGCAGAATCCCTCTGGGATATGTTTCGTGTTGTAAAATTTGACAAGATGAGTGCCAACGTGGCTTTGCCGTTTGTTTTTCATCATAACCGATAAATTTCAACTGCTTCCGGTTTGGTTCGTTGAAATGTTTGGTGAGAAAAACAAACTTCATCACACGACGAAGAATGTACTGCAAACATAACACCACAACGTGCGAGTTGACGGTTGGTTTTTGTAAAATGTGACATTTAAAACGTGTACGCGGTCAAGTGTTATTGCTAGCCCTACGCGATCGTTTGCTGTCTGCCCGCTGTTTCCGGTGAGGCAAACGAGCAAGCTGATGGAAATAGGGTCAGGGAGAAAAACCAACAATGTTTTCGTGCCTCATTTGCTCCCAAGAAAATGCCGATCGCGTCCGTGCTTGTCGCAACATCCGCCCACCGGGAGAACACGAGCGATAAATTTCCCTCCAACTTCGCATCGGCTAATAACACGTTCGCCGATGACGGTCAGCTGCTGGCAATTAACCATTCCTTGCGGGGGAGGAAGGGAAGTGGACGGGGTGAGGAGATGACGCCTCCCCCATGGGCCGTCAGCTGGCCAGAGGCGAAGTAAACAGTCGCACGTAAATAAACTTTCTTCTTCATTCCGTCGGAATCACGATTGCGAGTAGTGATGGGAATAAAAATTCTTTTGAGGGATGTGAATCAGACTGAATCATCAGAATGAATGCAATCATTTAGTTACCCTTATGTGATTTGAAACACGCGCCAGAGAATAAAATCCAATTAATTAGCAAGCTAAATAGTTTCTAAAACGATACCCAAATACTATACCAAAATCAGGAAATGAGTAAACGAGGGATTTGAATCCCAAACTGATCTATACCGTGACGATTAATAACTCTTTTAATCACTCATTTACTAATTTGATTCGTATCTCTGTTTGTAACTCGAATCTTTTTACAGTTCGAAACGCGAAATCAAAGATTCGATTCCCTAATTGAAATTCAAATCATAAAAATGTTTCAAAAATTGTCTATGAAAATCATCATTTTTCATTTCATTGGCATGGCTTTTTACTCACTCTTTCTTTCTCACTACGTACTTACGCGGTTTTGTTTGTGTTTTCGTACAGTAGACTCCAGAATATCAGCGACCGGATTGTAATCAATTGTTTTCAATTCCTTTTTTATATATTTTGTTTCAATTTCTACTGATTTTATGAGCATTTCGAAATTTTCATACAACCCTTCACCATTCTCATTGTGTTTGTTTATAGTTTTCAATTTTGATTTTTATTTTTCATGAATCTCTTCAGTTACCCAGGGATTAATTTGTTTTGGGGATTTGTTTAATTTATTTGTTATAGAACAATCAAGAGTTTTTTGTTTTCTTTCGTGCAGTAGTCTTCATAATATCAGCTTTTTAATTATTAAATTTAAACATCAATTGTTAATTACTACTGATTTTATGAGCCTTTTTTAAATTTTCGTCATTCTCTTTGCGCTTATAATGTGTTTAAAATTATGTTTTATTTTTATTTTTAATGAATATTCTCCGTTATTTATGAATTTATTTTGTTTATTTGGGTTTGTTGTGAGTTTTGTTTAATTTGTTTGTAATAGAAAAATCAAGAGTGTCACGCAAGCAATCACCATGAACTTTTATTTAAACGACTTGCCAACGTGTAACAATTTCGGTAACAATAAGTGCCTTTTTAGGCGAGCAATTTCTTCTGAAATTGATCCTCTTCGGAGCCGATACTACCGCCAGTGCTTTAAACTAATTCGTTGCCAATTGCCTCGGCTAATAGAGACATTTGCTCCGCACCGCAAACCGACAAACCCGCTAAGCTTGAACCGGGTGTGTGTGTGTGTCTGGGGAATCCACTGCCCTCGGGGAGGATGGGTTTTTACTTGCCACAAAACCGGGCGGCCGCGGCGAAGCTAAAGGCGCAGGCATCCAAATTTGGCCGACCGCATAATTATCGTTGGACGGAAGGGAAAAATTATGAGACGCCAGCATGAATGATGTGCGCTCGGCGGCAATGAGGCGGCCGTGTTGGGTGTTGGGTGGGTTTCTGGTTTCTGTTCGTTTTTTTTTGTTAAGAACTCGTGGACCGCAAGGAATCCGAATGACGCCGTCCGCTGCGGAAGGCACGCACAACCGGGCACGTTTGGTTGTTGTTTTTTTGTTGCGCTGAGGAACTCCCTCCTCAGTCGAATTATGACGTTGGCTTCTGCCGGAGTTCGGCGCACCTAAGGCGAAGGACCAACCGCAGCAGGGAATGGAAGAAAATTATATTAAGAAATTATCGGAACATAATTTAAAGGCGGCCAGCGGTTGGTGCGCTCGGCAACCGGGACTCCTCCAACGTTTCGCCGGTGGTGGGTCCGGCTGGAAATATCCCCTGTGTGCCTTGGGTCCATCCTTGTCCAGGCGCCTCCGCGGAGTTAAGTCTGGCTAGCCGGACGCGCCCGCCTTCATTAGTTACGATCGGCCTGTGGTAGACATCTTTTTTGTAGATATGTCGAGATCATCGCTGAGAGGAAAGTACAGGGGAAAAGGACGGAGGGCAAGAAATTTAGGGGTTTACCACAAGCGGCGACCGACTCCGATCGATTAGGGCGTCGTCGGGGCGTTCTCTCAGTCGCGCAACCGCTTCTAATGCCTACGTTGAAGAATTGAGCTGGGTGGTTCTAGCGTTACATCATCATCATCCTCACCATCATGATTTACTTCATCTTCGCCGAAACCCATGTTCGGATGATTGCGAGAATCGCCCTATATTATCCGCCGTGGAATGAAGACATCATCCCAGAATACAAACACGGACTCACACCGGATTTCAGTTGAACTTTTTGTTCGACACTTCCTGACATTCGGTAACATCTGCTTTATTCTTGTAAGTTTTCTTCTGAGAAATTCGCTCCGTTTTCTCGCTCCGGACCTCCAGGATGATGTCTTCTTCTGTACTGTCGATTCCTCAAAAGCACTTTGCCCGCTGTGAGGGATAAGAAACACCGACCTCGGCGATCGAGTAGCATCCTTCGGCACTCTGGACTCTTTTCATTCGTTCCGGAGGTATCTGTAGCCGTGTTGTCCTCGAATGGGACTGAGAAGGGTCGCCAAGGTCCCCGGGGGAAACCGGCTGTGGACAGTTTTCGACCGCTTTCGGCAAGCTTCTCCTCATAGTTCGCTGGAATTTCATTTATGTTCCGTCACATCCCGGGAAGGGTCCGCTTTTCCAAATGCGTTAGTTTGGGCTTTTTTTTTGTCATATTGTGTGGATGTAGCAGAGAGGTAGAAAAACACGCACATAGAGTGTAAAGGCACTTCTTTGGTGCTAAGATGGCAATGTCGTGAGGTGGTGTTACTTATTCTAAAAATTCTATATCTTTTTCCTCTGCTCCATGTGTTAAGATCTGTGAACTATGCGAAGTTCTAGGAAACCTCAAGCATATGAAAAAACAGGTCGTAAGAGCGTGAAACAAATCCAAGAAAAAGTTGAATCAATTCAGGATATGGTTGTTGCCATTTCTTTCATTTTTTGTTTTTTCAAGTACAAGAAAACTTCAATCACACCAAAGTATCTCGATACTCCAATGTTTATACAAAGTGGTTTATTTTCTTGACTATGAGTTTCTTCTCTTTGAAGTTCGATGTTATTTCATTTTTTGTTTAGAATCAGAACTTCAGTGGACCACATGTAAACTGTAACGCTGGGAGAGAAGTGTATTTTTAAGGCAACATCTGGTTCAACCTTCAGACTCTTGGGACAATCCGCTATGTAAATGTGACCACGGTCCAACCGTGGACGTCGAGCGCATGATAAGATCGATGTCATGCACTGGCGGGTAAAATATGAGCCAAAGGAAGGGAACGGACCGCAAGGAAGCAAACGCAACGCTTCTGTGCCTTCGAGGAAGACAGGGTTCGTGCGTGTACGCGCCGTGCATATGGGTGTCCGGCAAGAGTTCCCACCGCAGTGTTAGGCCGTCAGGGGAGGAAGAGGCGGGCGGATGAACTCCCATGAGATAGCTAATTGCTAGGTAAGAAGCATAAATTTCCTTAATTTCCTAGAATTTGACACAATTTCCTGGAACTCTGCGAAGCGCAGGAAGGACCGGTAGGCTGTGGTTGGTAGATTCCAAAGACCGGGCATATGGCGGAGCGAGAAATAAAAACGGTGAGCTGCTGAATCAAAGAGACCACAACAGCCACACGCCGAGCACGCACGTCCATGCCACAGCAAACCGGCACCGGGGGGGTCTCTCGAGAGACCGACTGATGGTGATGTCCCAAACCGGAGGAACAAGTGAAGCGGTAGATGGAAGAGGCACACCTGATGTCGATGTCTTACTTACGTCTTCTCCCTCGAGGGTACGAGCCTCCGGAGGGGCATTCGCTTTGGGAGCGCATGGGGGAGCTCGGGTAACCGGTTCACTATAATTTTCCCAAACCAAATCAACTTTCCTTCGGTGAGGTTATTTTTTCTTATCGTGTCCTCTCTGTCGTTCCTTCATCTCGTGAGCCTCTCTTCGCTCGCCACCGCCACCGACGAAGCCATCGAGACGCTCACGCTGGTGGCTGATGTTGATGAAGTTGTCCCGAAGCTGAAACCGAGACCAATCGCGCCCGGCAATGTTGCTGAAGAGACCACAGGGCGATCCCTCTGATCTCCTACGGGGAGGCCTTTTTCCCCCGGATTTTCACACGGTAACGATCATCTGCATGTGGCTCGAACTCGAACCTGGTGCCAATAACACGAACTCAATCTAGGGAGACTTCGTTACGCATCAAACGGTAGTAGAAGGTCGAATATGCCGAGTTTTGGGATACGACGTTAGTTCCTTGTGACTTCGCTGTCTCCAAATTCTTCTTAATCAAATTCAAATGTCTTTCTATTGTTCAAGAATTCATCTGGGTACAGTTACAATCGAAGTATGTCATAGTAGAGATCAACAATCTGGCAACTAAGTAGTTCGGTAATTAAGTAAATTGAAATCGAGAGCTTCAGCTTAATCAATTAACATAACAATTTACATCACAAGACCTCGTTCAGTCGACATAAGATTTCGAGTTCTTCACAAGGAGTTAGGCTGTGGAAACGGATCATCTAACATCCAACACAATCCAGGAAAGATTCAACTTACGAGCTAATACGTATTGTTTCTCATCGACTTATTTAGAGATTCTAAAAAAACCTATAGAAGAAGTTCATTGACAAAAATGCCAATCCTCAATCCCAGGAAATACCAGAGAGCGCAAGCCAAACTTGATTGGAGGTAGTAATGAAGATGCTAGACGCACGATTTAACCCTTAACTCCCGAAATCTGTTGGAATGTGTGTTGTTCCAGTTCCCTGAAGGCAGTCGGGTTTCGGTCCGTCTGGAGCCTAAAGCCTGCGAGCCACAATCAGGCGAACATCGCTGAATTCCGCATGGGCACACATCTGCTCGTTAGTCGTGCGCTCGCGAAGAACAACGGTGCGTCGGACAAGACACACAAATGCCGAAATTGGAAGCTTCAAGGCACATTCTAAACGCAAAATTCCATAGCTTGTGGCTGAGCTTTCTATCTTACGTCTCATCTTCGTTATTCTTTCCTTTTCTCGCGCACATGACTTCAAAGTCGTACTCCTCCGTTTCGAGAAGGTAAAACGGTTTGGTTTGAGTCCAAAATTGGTTTTCCGCTTGTGCTCCGGTTTGTGGGTTTCCAATAATTTTGCAATAAATCATTCAACATGGTGCGCCCGGGGAACCGCGCGTACACAACATGCTGCCTAATTTTGTGCCTAACTCTCCCACCTTGGTTCGGAAGCGGCAGAAGAAACCCTCCGTGGATCGTGGATTTTGTCGGTTCACAAATTATACCGGCAGGAAGAGAGCGACCCGGTGTGCCGACCTCAAATCTGCCATTTTAAGGGATGTTGGGAAATGATTTGTGTTTTGAAATCGCATTTCGGTGCTTAGGGGTTTATTCTGTTTTGTTTCTTGAGGTACTCGCTCGGACCCGTCCTCCAACTGTTCGTTAGAAGCTCGACGAATGTATTAATTAGCAGCAGAAGAATGGTAATACCTTTGAGTCCCCGAGGGAAGCTTGCTGAAACTGTTGTAAGGCCAGAATAAAGCAATTTTGGAAATGTAATAAAATATATTTCAATTCCTCCTCTGTTAGACTATAAGTGGAACTCAGAACTTGCCTCAAGGACTTTACTTCGAAGGCCTTTCATATTTATCTTGTTTCCTTTTTCCGCTACTCATTTATTATTGTTTTTCGGTTTGGGATATACCTCAGGATACAGTTGTCCTTCGGAAGGTTGTTTCGGTGCGTCTGCAACGAATTGCCACTGTCAAGGTTATAATCGGATTTACGATAGGATTTGGGTTCGTAATCCTGTCCCGAGGGTCTTCAACAAGGATGAAAGTAGACGAACCCATGCTTCAAGGTAGGGCTTCGAACGATCCCACCCGGTGGTTTGTTTTCCAACCAACAGGCTGGCAGAATGTGGTCCGTGTCAAGATATTGACTTCCCTGCCGTCCTTGATCGGGCCAGGTAGCAACGTGCGGGATGAGATGTTTCGCACTCATAAACTTCAGTTTTTGAAAAATGCGACTGGAGATCATAAACGACCAACCGTTGATTGTACGAGGGCAATCAAGTTGTTCGACATCGGGCTTCAGAGTCGAAGTGCTGAAAAACGAGTGCCAATAAACCCAAAGGGAGGTTGTCCGTCCGGTCACTCTCCGTTTGTGTCCTTCTCGGTGGGAGTTCGGAGCATAAATCGATTAAAGTTATGCACGGACACTTGCCAGGCTCTACGGTACGTTATGATAGGCTTTTCTTTGCCCTTTTGTCCCATGGTTCCTAGTACTTTTAACTGCGAATGCGAGTGATTTACAATGCAACGGGGAACCTGTGGCATCTCCAACGGCCACGATTGGTTTCACTGTCGGAACTCATTCTACTACCCACTGGGGATGATGCATTCCTAGGAGAAAATCATCACGCCATCTTCAAGGTGGTCTCCGGAAGGCTAGAGAAGGGCATGGGAGACTAGAACACTCTCTGGCAATAATCGTAAAGCAACAGTAGAGAACGGAATGCTCAGGCAGGGTTCGACCTTCGACAGGGATTAGAAGCGGAAATACTTTGGAGATACTGTTAGCCGACTTCTAACACGGTTTCAAATATGTCTTGGGTTGGGTTAAAGCAACAGAAAATGCGTAGAGAAAACCTCTTAGAGAACCAACCCAAGGAGGAAGTGATCCGAAGGTCCACGATACTCCCGGACATAGGGGAGTTCCCCCGGATATAGGGTTCCCTCCAGGGTGGGCTCGAAATTGGGCTTGCGAGCGTTGTTTCTCTTAATGGTTCCTTTTTCTGATAGGCCGACTAGGTACCCAATGGGTCTATTAGAGTCGGAGCCCTAGCGAACGGAGCGGAGGATGTGTGCGGCCGGGGTGGAATAGAAATCACCACCAAGGTGGTCGTCCGGTGAAGGTCGCGCTGCAGCTCAGACGACGACGACTCGGACCTGCTTTCCTCGGAGTGCCTGCTGCACGCTTATCTTCGGCGGACCTCCCGCCGGGTGGGTTTTCGAGCTCATAAAAGTGTTGTAAGCGCGCTCTTCAGCTTATGGTGGCTGCGATTCGTCGGCATCTCCGACTCGACTCGTAGAAAAACATTAAAGAGCAGCGAGCATCATTATTAAAGCGGGCCCGGACAAACCCATTTCCTTCGTTTTGAATGGATCCGAGGTATCGAAACCGAAAGCAAAGGCAACACTCAAGCCTATCTAGTATCTACCACCCGACCACGCGGATAAAATGTTCGAGGTCGAGCATAAACATCTTCATAAGCAGCAGCAGACTACGACTAGGGTGGTGGCACCAACATCTCCGGAGAATGGGAGATCGCTGGACCTCCTCCTCTCTCGGGGGTGGTCGATTGACGACGTGGTGGTTTGCCTAAAGATCATCGTTGGAATGACGGCTCACGATAGCGTTGTGCTCCGATCTTCTCCCATCTGCGGCGGGATCGCGGTTTCAATGTCTCCATTAGCAGCCGTCGCTCCTTTGGGAATTTAAACGCTCGAAATGATCTTTGAAGAAAGCCACAAATCAACAAGAACGTCCGAAAGAGCACGAAACCGAAAAAAAGTCCGAAAACAAAAAATAACACTGGTGAGCTGGACTGGAAACGGATTGGCAAAGATCATTTATTATCTCAGCGGGCTGCAATCTGCAACATCGATCTTTTAGGGGCACTCCCGGTGATGGCAGGCGTGTACGTTGGCCAGCTACGGGCCTCTCGGAAGCTAAATCTGTTGCGCGATGTTATAAAGCAGTTTAGCAAGAAAGGGCAAATCGAAGAAGCCGAACGTTTGGCATTCGGCAGACAGTTTTAGTGATTTACATTTTAGAGATCTATCACACTCTGCGAAAGGCGGTGCAAGGCCACGGGAGGCAACAGGACGTGTTTTTCTTTGGGGTAGTTACTTCCTGGAAGGGAGGAAGTCGTTAAACAGGAGTGAAAAGAACAATCCGTATCCGTCTTCAGTTTCAGATTACCGTTTTTGTGCCTTCCCTTGCGAGATCCAAGTTCGTCAGTCCCTATCTAGAACACATGGGATTACAAAAAAGCGTTGTATCGCAGGCAACTTCAAAGGAAATGTCTGCAAGTGGCGACTACACTCCCGCCAGTGCACTGCACACATGTGGCAGATTCATCTCCCGGCGGATAGAGAGATAGCGCTGAAAGATGGCTGTCATTTTGCGTCCCATCTGAAAAAAGGGTCCCGTCTTTCGTCTGAAGTGGCCGCCTTCGGTCGGCCGGCTGCCAAAACACTCTCGCCGACGGTGCAGAAACTGTGCTGCGCGTAACGATGGTGTGATTTACGAGGAATCTTTTCCGCGATTTCATTAGAGGAACGGCAGCAGATGGCGGATGTTTTGCTAGGAGGAGGAGGAGTTCGTTGAAATCCGTCGCTCCATTGACCGTGGGGGCTGCCTTGTGACTATTTATGTACATTGCAACCTTTGCAGTGGACTGTTGTTTTTGTTTGCTTCATCTGTGTAGCAGATGTTTGAATAAGTTACCATTTACATTTTCATTGACTGAACCCAAACTCGGGTTATTGTTTGTCCATGTTTGAAATGTAGTACAACCACATTCTTGGCAAAGGAAATGGAGTATCTAACGGTTTCTTTTTCGTTTTTCTTTCCTTCTAGGTAAGCGATCACGACTCACCACGATTCCAGAATGCTGTCCTGAGGATTTACACCTTAAACGGGAACTAAATCTTATCGGAAAAGGAACGGTTTGGATCAGAATGGAACGGAGAAATTCCTTCAAGGGCGGAATGAACCCAGTATCGATCTCTGTTTGTTCCAAAGAATGTAATTACATCTGCTGACAGGGAGAAATGTAGAGCACAGCACATTAAAATGTCGTCCGGCGACCACGGTGTAGGACAATGTTAATGAGCCTTAAGCATACGCTACATTGTTGGTAATTAACCATTAGTGGCGCGGGGGAAACATCACCATTCCCGGTCGACTCTTGGAGGACTGGGACCACCTACGGGTCGTTCGGTTTATGAAACCGGATCGAGCGGAGGGAACGAAAGGCAGTTGAACAACGTACTCGAATCGGCAATTATGTTTCAGTCTGCGCACAAATAACAACTCCATTTACCATCCATTTGTGGTCGTGATGGGCTGTACACTTGTGGTAGCTTTTCCATAGCTTCATTCATAGAACTTCATCCCTTCTCGAGGAAGGATGTAACTCAAAATTCTGCGCTCTGTGTTGGGAGTGGAAATGAAACGAAGAAACAGCTCTGAAACTGGAAAATGGACGTTGGAACCGGTGGTCTTGGAAGGGCACAGACGTAAGTTGTTATTTCCGGTGCCTGCAACCCCGACCTGAGTGGTGATAATCCGTGTGGTTTATCTCGTACCATCTCCAACCGTATTCAACGTGGAACCTTTTTTTTGGGAAGGAAATGGGGTGAGGTCCATTCATGGGAAAACCCAGAAACCTACCCGAACCGTATTCATCTCACGTCCGATCGGTGAACCGAAACACAATGCGCCATATAGGGGACCTGTTTCTGCACCGGAATGTTTCGGTGTTGTGCCGTCTCAATTCCGGGTGATCAACACAGCACTTTTTACATTTCCAATCCTCCTCCTGAATGAAACGAACATATGTTCTGCAATACTTTCCGTGCGTAACAGCACGTGACGGAACAACAACGTGTGTTAGATCATACCTACCATATATCGGACATTGAGGTTCCCCATTTCCCATTCACCATCGTTCATGTCTTTTTCTGCCCGCGGCTATCTTTTACTTCCAATCCAACCCAGTCTAGTGTTTTTGTGATGTCCCCAACCCTTCCCAAACCAATGCCCCTCCATTCACTTGCTTTCTCCCAAATGGCAACTCGTTCGTGCGACGGCGATCACCGGTCGGTCGCGCACTCCTTTGACGAGCCGGGATTAATTCGATTAATCTTCCGCGTGCGTCTGTGATTGCGCGCAGCTCCAAAACCGCTCCATCACGACGAACCGGTTGCGGAATGACGTGGAACGTACGTTTCCCATGGCTTTTCCCAGCACAACAAAACCCGTAGAGAGCCGTACGATGATTGCTGTACGTGATTGATCGGCGGGCGACGGGACGAGCATTCCACATGCGCCACGAGGAGGAGATTAAGACGTAAACATTTGTTTTAATTAAGACGTTCGCAGGCGCCCTTTTCCCTTCGAGCCGGGCTTGGTTCAGAAGTGCCTCTCGTGGGAGATTTGCGTGGAAAAGTTTCTTTGGGTACGACGACAGTGAAAGGTTCCCGTGGAGGGGGTTGTTTGGGCTAATGGTGTGAAATGCGATGAAATGGCGAGTGGTTCATCGTGGTTTAGTGCCGGTAAGCCTAACGTCTTGGATTTGGGATGTCAAATCCCATATGAACATTGGATTTAACAATCCCACGAAAGTGTTTGTTAATTTATGATGCGATTTGGATGGATCTCTCCTAGCAATAAGCCTTTGCTTTCACCAAAATTCTTTGAAGTTTCACAAATCATGAGGAACTTTCCAAGCATTCCAAAATATTCCAGATTTAGGAGAACAATTGTTCATGCTCTTAATTTTGGATGGACTGTAACAAAATTTAAATTGTGAAGAAGGTTCTGGAAGACCTAATTTCTTAAAGAAGCATATGAGTCTTATGAAGTTCGAGCGGTTTATCATGGTTTAGTGCCAGTATGACTATTATCTTGGTTTAAGGATGTCAAATTCCATATGAACATTGGAGTTAACAATCCCACGAAAGTATTAGTAAATTTCTCTCCTACCCATATCGTTGTGCTTTCACAAGATGTCTTTGAAGTTTCACTAACCATTCCAAGCATCACAAATAATTTCCAAATCTAAGAGAACAACGTTTCATAATTCTGATATTAGAAAGACTATAAGAGGACTAAAATTGTGAAGAGGGTTCGGGAGATCTCGTTTCAAAAAGAAGCAGACGAGTCTAACGAAATTTATATCCAGACCCATAACCTGTTACCGAAACAAACGCCAGCCTGTCAATAGAACCATCCGAATCGCAACATATCGTGAGAACCAGCTACCCTATCCCGGTAAACTCGCTTCCAGAATTACACATGCACGGATCAAACCTGTTTCTCTCTATTCGCTTGATATAGCGCCATGTTTAAAAAGATAAAGAAAAAAACCTTTAAGGCGATTAAGGTAGCAAAAAATTCCCTTCCGACATATGTCTTTTCGATTGATCTTTCGTCCTTTGACGGGTTTTTGCAAATCCGCACGCCGCTTCCCAGATGTTGTCCCTTTGGAGAATCTGTGCTCCCAAATTTGGTACCTGCTCCAGTTTCCAGTTCCCTCCAGTTCTCGGTTTGTCTCCCGAACAACTAAGCAATTTGTTGGACCCGGCTCCGGGTGGTCGCGAGCGAAATCTTTCCGTAATTCAATACCGATCAGTTTCCTTCGGTTCTCCGGGACCCTGTTTTTTGTTGGTTGGTTAAAGTTCCCGTCGTGAGTTCACCCGCCGGGGGTAACACTTCCGAATAGTTACGGGATGACGGCTCCTAAAACTCCCCGCTTAATCGCTCCGACACGCAGGAGGATGGACCACCGGGCACACCGAGTGCAGCTGTTGGGAGTTTGTCCTGTTGGGATTGTATGTTGGGTAACCCGATAGGACCCCTTCCAGCTTGAAGAGGGGGGCTGTGGACGGGATGGTATGACGTGGAGACGATTTTCCGGCTGAGTAACCAAAAGCACGGTACGCTGCAATTCGAGACCACCACAGGGCCACGGTCACGAAGAAACCATTTCCAAAGGGGCCTTGGAAAGCGGAGGTCTACAGAGGTTATGAAGCCTCTAAAATGCAGCCTCTGGTGGCGCAGATGCGTGGCGTTCTGTGCGGTAGTTCAGATTTAACGCTCAATTACACATCGCATGTGTGCGAAACGAAGTCAATTAACCTACAAGACCGCAGCGCCCCTAAGTGTCACTCGGTAGGCTTGTAGCTTCTGTGTGGGAACTCTCATTTTTGTCCACATCATGCGGTTTAGTAATCCATAAATTTAAGATGAGGAAATTGATCCAACGGAACGTCACCTGGCAAGCTGAAGACGATCTGATATGGTGCAGAGTAAATAGAAGCGAGCTATATAACATCTGATCGCACAAGCAATTGAACAATGTTGTCGTCTGTATAGAAAACTTTAAATTCTTGAAGGTGTTCTAATAACTTTTTGGATATTAGATTAGCTCCACTAACAATAGCTAAAGTACTTCTCATCTAATCTGTTTCCTTCTGTTTCTCAATTCGCAGGGCAAAGCACGGGGGAGACGGTCAGCGGTGTACATGCGGTCGCTGTTCCAGTCCTATCTGTACAACCTCGGCTGTTCGATACAGAAGCACGCCGGCAAGGTGTTATTCGTGGCGATACTGGTGCTGAGTACGTTCTGCGTCGGGCTGAAGTCGGCCACGGTGCATTCGAAGGTGCACCAGCTCTGGATACAGGAGGGTGGCCCGCTCGAGCACGAGCTGGCGTACACGCAGAAGTCGCTCGGCGAGATGGACTCGTCGACGCACCAGCTGCTCATACAGACGCCGAAGGACATGGATGCGTCGATACTGCACGCGGACGCGCTGCTGACGCACCTGGAGGTGGTACGGAAGGCGATATCGGTGACGGTGCACATGTACGATATTACGTGGAGCCTGAAGGACATGTGCTACTCGCCGAACATTCCCAGCTTCGACACGCACTTTATCGAGCAGATCTTTGAGAACGTCATTCCGTGTGCGATCATTACGCCGTTGGATTGTTTTTGGGAGGGCAGCAAGCTGCTCGGACCGAAGTATCCCGTACATATACCGTAAGTATTAAATTTCTCCTGTTTCCTGTTGTGTAAATCTGAATGAATCTTTGAAGGGAATCAATCAATCTGAACCTTCATGTTCAATGATTCATGAAGCTAGAGCCAAGATTCTCCAAGAATCCCAAAGATTGATTCTTTGAACACAACAGATTAACACGTTGACTGCCGTGCTGTGAGACAACAATTCTCATCAGCCCTGTACACTTACATACTAGTGGACTTTACAAATGGCTATAAATAACTTTTAGAAAGCCTGGTTTTTGCTTAGTTTTCGATAACCGTTGGTTCCATTAATTTAATAACTCAATTTTAATAAAAATGATTGTACTAAAAATATGTACTAAAACAGCGTGGCTGTCAATGTGTTAATGAAGCCCAAAAAGTCACTAAATCTCATTAAAACGTTGACTGCCACGCTGTTTTAGTACAGATTTTTAGTACAAACATTTTTTGTTATAATAAGGTTATTCATTTTATTGAATCAACTGTTTTCGAAAACTAATCTAAAGCTATTTTTATAATCTACTTCTATATAAATCCACTACTATATGAGTGTAAGCGGCTGTTGAGGATTGTTGCCGTCACCCACTTTTTGGGTAACATGGCAGTCAACATGTTAATCGGATTTAAGACTCGATTTCTGGATTGACTCACTCTTCATTTAAGAGGATTCATATGAATGAATCTCATCGAATGATTCATAAACCAAAACACTAACTCCCACCACTTTCTAAGAGAAGTTTTCTAACCTCACTTATTGTTTCAATTCCCCAGTGGCCAAACGAACAAGGTGCAGTGGACGTCACTGAATCCGCAGATACTGCTGAAGGAAATCAAGGCCCAGAACTACCAGTTTCCGTTCGAAACGCTCGAGCAGTACATGAAGCGGGCGGGCATCAGCACGGGCTATACGGAAAAACCGTGTCTCAACCCGAAGGACAAGCAGTGCCCGGACACGGCACCGAACAAGAAGTCCGGCCAGGTGCCGGACATTGGTGCGACGCTGACCGGCGGTTGCTACGGGTTTGCCGCGAAGTACATGCACTGGCCGGAGGAATTGGTGGTGGGCGGTGCGGTGCGCAACCGTACGCACCATCTGAAATCGGCCAAGGCACTGCAGAGCGTCATCCAGCTGATGGGCGAACGGGAACTGTACGACTACTGGAGCAATCACTACAAGGTGCACCACATCGGGTGGAGCACGGAGAAGGCGTCGGAGGTGTTGCGCGCGTTCCAGCAGAAGTTCCGGGCCGAGGTGCACCGAATCACGCAGACGGAGGTGACACCCGTGTCGTACTACGGTGTTTATGCGTTCTCATCGGCCACCCTGGACGATCTGCTTGGGAAGCACTCGAGTCCGAATCCGGTCAGCATCGGCGTTGGCATTGCGGTGGTGCTGGTCTATACGGCGTTCATGCGCATTCGCTGGCGGGACGCGGTTCTTGGACAGAGTGGTGTCTGCGTCGCTGGGGTGCTGCTGATCGCGGTCACATCCGCTGCTGGGTTGGGTTTCTGTGCGCTGCTCGGAATCGCCTTCAACGCTGCCACGACTCAGGTCATCCCATTTCTGGCGCTCGGCTTCGGTGTGGATCACATCTACGTGCTGACTCACGCGTACGCCACCAGTGACACGAGCGAACAGACCGGTCAGGTGCTGAAGAAGGCCGGCATGAGTGTGTTGCTGACGGGGGCCTCGACAGCGTGTGCGTTCTTCGCGGGAACACTCATCCCGGTGCCGGCCCTGAAGGTGTTCTGCTTCCAGTGTGCCGTACTGATGGTGTTCAACTTGGCCGCCGCCCTATTGGTGTTCCCCGCAATGATTTCCCTCGATCTACGCCGCCGACGGTCCGGTCGTGCCGACATTCTATGCTGTGCCCTTCCGGCTCTTCCGAGCACAACGCACGACCTCGGCCGGTCACGGTATCACTATCACCAGCAATCGCAGCATCCTCCGCAACAGCAACAAGGACAGGGCCAATCGCCAGCTGTGGACAGCGAAACGCAACGACCCGAGGAAGACACACTGATCGAATGTCAAACGCAATCGTGGCTCAACTTCTCGATGTCACGACACGCCGCCAAACACTACGCGCCTTTCCTCATGAAGAGTTCGGTCAAGGTGTTCGCCATGCTGCTGTTCTCCGGCATCCTCGGCGTGTCGTTGTTCGCCTCGATGCGACTTTCCGACGGCCTAGAGCTGACCGATCTCGTGCCACAGGACACGAACGAGTACCGGTTTCTGAGCGTGCAGGGTAAGCTGTTCGGTTTCTACAGCATGTTCGCCGTGACGCAGGGGGATTTCGAGTACCCGAACAATCAGAAGCTGCTGCACGAGTACCACGAGGCGTTCGTGCGTGTCTCGCACGTGATCAAGAACGATAACGGTGGGCTGCCCGATTTCTGGTTGAGTTTGTTCCGCGACTGGTTGATCAATCTGCAGAAGGCGTTCGATCGGGATTATCGTGAGGGTCGCATTACGCAGGAGCGTTGGTACGCGAACGCCAGCAACGATGCCATCCTCGCGTATAAGTTGTTGGTGCAGACGGGCCATGTGGACAATCCGATCGACAAGAGCCTGGTGACGCAGGTACGGCTGGTCGATTCGGAGGGTGTCATCAATCCGCCCGCGTTCTACAACTACCTTTCCGCCTGGGCGTGGAACGATGTGTTGGCGTACGGTGCTTCGCAGGTAATTGTCAAACTTATTCTTTGCTGACATTAACAGTAGCATCGAAATAGCGCTCATTTTGACCGCAATGCAATTTTCGATTGTAATATCTTGGAAACGGCTTATTATTTTGTCTGAAAACGAGGCTTTTCTTTAGGTCTAAAGCTACTTATAAAACAAAAATGTTAGATTTTTCTGTTGAACTAGTTCCGAGAACCAAGTTTATCATCCCTTAAAAGATTTTAGTGGACATTTTTACCGCTAAAATCCGTAAACAACTACTTTTTAGCATATTTGTTGATTATCTTTTGGCGTTCATGTGTAAAGTTCATGTGGAAAGGTCTAAATTGAGTTTTTTCAGCTTTTATTATCTCAAAATGTATTATATAAGTCCAAAAAAAGTATGCGCTAGAAAGCTAGTACATTTAGGAATATTTGAAAAATAAAATCATATTTTTGCTATTACTAATGGTGCTATAAATTGACCTCAAAGGTCGAAAATAACGCCAACTTCCATGGTAACGCATCCTGCATAACGCTTCGAAATACTCGCGTGCGGAATAAAGGACAAAAATAACCTATGAAAAATTCGAAAATTCACAACTTCACTGTCAGTTTGTGGCGTCATTTGTTATCTTAAAAATATCAAATTAATTTTTAAAGGTGGCTCCATGTATTTAGTTTAAAGGGATTAAAATTTAGCGAAATTCGATCTTCTTGCTTTACATCGAGTTATCGTATTGAGGAAAATTTTCTTTAAAAATTAAAAATCGCCAAAAGATACCAAAAAGTAGTCGTTTATTGATTGGAAAAACATTAAAAAATTGTGAAGTTATATTAAAAAGAGCGGTCAGGCAGACCGTTAGAAATCATAAGGACAAGATTCCAAAGAAATAAGCGATAAAAAAACAAGAGATAAACATCAATAGTTCGTTCTCAAAATCAACGTTAATCGTAAGGCAAATGAAATGTTTTACCAGAAACTAACCTTCTCGATCGTTTTGTTCTCCTTTCTCCAGGGCAATTTGCGACCGGAACCGAGGGAGTGGATCCACACGCCGTCCGATTTTGAGCTAAAGATTGCGAAAAGCGCCCCGCTAACCTACACCCAGCTTCCGTTCTATCTGCACGGGTTGAGCGACACGGCCGACATCAAGACGATGATCACCCAGATCCGGGAGTTGTGCAGCAAGTTCGAGGCACGCGGTTTACCAAACTATCCGCAAGGTAAGTGCACAAAACAATTGGATTCCTTAGCTCCGTGTGCTAACTGAATCGTTTTTCCTTTTCGTTGCAGGTATTCCATTCATTTTCTGGGAACAGTACATGTATCTGCGTACGAACCTGCTGCATGCCGAGTTTGGTGCCATGTTTGGGGCGGCCATTTTCACCTTCATGTTGCTGCTGTCGCTTTGGGGCACGCTGTTGGTGCTGTTCAACGTGCTGACACTGCAGATTCAGCTGCTTGGAGTGATGGTGCTGCTCGGAATCAAACTGTCCGCCATCCCGGCCGTCATGCTGATCGCCAGCGTTGGGTTGGGCGTCGGTTACAGCGCAAACGTTGCACTGGTAAGTTTTCCTGGCAAGACATCCTTGTGATGATTTAACTAACGAATGTTTTTTTTCCTCTATCAGGGTTTCATCACTTCGATCGGGAATCGCGATCGTCGGGTGCGACTGGCGCTGGAGCAATCGTTCGCACCGACCGTCCATTGCGTCATGACGTCCGTGTTGTCCGTCTCCATGCTGTACACCTCCTCGTTTGAGTTCGTGGTGCGTCACTTCCTCTGGTTGCTTCTGTCGGCCATCGTTATCGGAGCCGTCAATGGGCTGTTCTTCTTCCCCATCCTGCTCAGCCTGATCGGCCCGGGGGCGGAGGTGATCCCACTGCAGCACGCGAACCGCATCTCGACCCCATCGCCCCCACCGAAGCGCATCAACAAGCTGTCGTCGGGCAAACCGATCATCCTGAACAACCGGCGTTCGTCGTGCTCGCGCAGCTGCACCAAACCGCACCATCACCACAAGCACAACAACGTCAACCTGAACAACGAACCGTCCCTAACGACGATCACCGAGGAGCCGCAGTCGTGGAAGAGTTCCGCCTCGTCCATTCCGTCGATCCACGAGAAGGCAAATGTCGCGTCGGCAACGGCGGCCCCCACTTCCGCCAGCCATCTCGGCGGTGGTAGCAATGTGGCCGGCGTCGGCGGGGTCTACAGTCATCCGCATGCGCACCACTACCATCACCATCATCACCAGCAGGCGCCGGAACTGCAGAGTATCGTGCTGCAGCCGGAAGTGACGGTCGAAACGCACCATCACGGGGGCGAACATCAAAACACCAAGGTGACGGCCACGGCCAACATCAAGGTGGAGCTGGTGACGCCGGGGCGCGCCACTCGGATGATGCACGCAAGCACCAGCAGCAGCAGCAGCAGCAACAGCAACAGCAACAGCAACAACAGCTCGTCCAGCAGCAGTGGCAACGGAAGCACCGGAAGCAGCAGCAGCTAGCTGAACCCTCTGAAGCAGTATTTCGTCCCAACCTACCAACACACCTAGACACAATTCCTGCACCATCCAAAACCCCATTCAACCATCCATGGCGTGTACATAGATGCTATTTGTTAGAATCGTTATTTATTTTCCTTCCCACAAAACGATCGCGCATCCTGTTCATTCGAGATGCGTACGTAACGTTAACACTAAACTGCTGGCGAGAGGTTAGAAATCAAAGAAATGTGCAGCAGCAGCGTGTAGTTGATAGGCAAAAAAGGCCGACCGAATAAGGGTGACAGAAAGTATTACATTACACATGACTTTTACATGCTGTAAGACGATAGGGAACCACCTCCAATGGGTTCGATAGGACGCCGTGCGGACACAAGTATGCGCGTAGCGATTAGAGTTACCCCGTCCCTCTGTGTTCGCCAAGGGTAGCAACAACTGCGTTGGACTGATTTCGTACTAGCTTTCGTTTGTTTTATTGTAAGTATTCATCATCGTTAAGGATAATGTGTGACAGCGGAAGACCGGTCGGTGCCAGCGAACCGTGCGTGAGGCGCTGCTGCCTGCCTGGCCACAACCACCAGCTAGAAAGATCGACGAAAGATAGGAAACACATTTTCAGGGGCTATGTAGATATAGGAGACGTTGTTTATTATTTTATTTGTTCATCACTTGTGTCCCTGGTCGAGCAGAGTCAGCCGAAACCCAACAGTACTTAATTGTGTACGAGACGAACACGAATAGAATTTTGACCCGGGGTCGGACTGGAGCAAAGCAAGTATAACAAATAACGAGCATGTGTAAATGATAGTTTGTAATAAAAACACTATGCAAAGGGAAAGAGGTGTAAAACGGATGGCGGAGATGTCCGCCCGTACCGGCATCAGACGGCAGCGTCAAGCAGACACAAAACATGTATACCGAAAAGTATCAAAGACACAAACCAAACCGATTTTAACAAACAAACGAACGAGGAACGCAGATGCGGCGAGCAGGGAAACCGGAGGAGACATGCTCTTCGTTCGGCGGAAAGGGAGGATCGAAGAAAAGTCCTAAACTATTGAAACAAAGCCTCCTCCCCCCCCCAACCATGCGTGTAAATGTAATTTGAAAAATAACAAAAAACAACCCTTATCTACTTACGAAAATTCCCACCTGGTCGAAGAAGAAGAAGCAGAAAAAAATGGCGATCCATTAGTTTAGGGATAGGAAAGGCGAAAACCTTCTTTTGTACGGCAGTCACTATAAATTCGAACTAATAAAATGGCAATTCGATTCAAATTGGAAAATTAGGGTTACCAGAGGAAGGGTTATCTATTTCAGCGAAGTTTTCTCGAGACTACGAGAGAGAGAGGGTAGAGCTTTTTGGACACACTTTGTGCTGAATTTCAGTTCCTCGGCGTAAGTAGTTTTCTTGTAGCGTAGGAAGCAAACGTCTCTTCGAGCTGTAGGTTCTAAGTTGTAGATCGATCGCGAGGGATTGCGGTGTATTGTAAAGAGTATATTTATTTATTTTGCAGTAAAGTGGTGTCTTTTTTTGTAAGGTTCGGCTCCTCCTTGGGTGGCGATCGCAGTGGTTCGAATGTTGAAGCAGAAAAATAATAAACGATCCGCAAGATGCTTCAGTATATGAAAATTGCGTTTGTTTTACTTATTTCGAAATTTTTAAGTTTTTAAGAGTTTTATTTCAGGTGGTTACAACTTGAGTAGTGAAAGAAAAGTTTAATCAAGTAAATATTGTATTATTACAGAACATATAACATTTTTGATTATGTCATTAGCTCTAAACAGTTTTCCACCACAAATAAAAGAAAATGAAACATAAAAGCTAGAGTAATATTAAAAACGAACTCTGTGAAGCTTTGTCTTTGCTTGGTCTTCGAAAACCATCGGTTTCTAAACAAATTTTATCATAAAAAAGATGGTAATAAGAAAGTGTGCTAAAAAGGCTTGGTAGTCAACGTGTTAAAGGAATGCGAAAAACAGAGAGACCTACTTTGGGTTACCTGCTGGCGATCTTCGCTCCTGTTACTTGAAATCCGAATTCCTAGCATTTTGCTCCGAACGCACTCCGAACAAACTCGATAAAACTGGTCGCGACGAACAGGTTTGATACCAGGCGCGCAGGATCGATAGGAGATGTCATCTGTCTCCCTAGAGAAGGCTGCTTAAATCCGACCAATCAGCAACGATCGAGACGTCATTGGAATGTTAGTGCGAATGAGTGCGAAATCAAAGGTCAGAAAGAGAGATAAGGATGCTGCAAACAGAAGCAGATAAGATACAGTGACAGGCAGTCAAATTCGGACTCCTGAAAATAGAACAATTTTTATTTTATCTACTTCTCTAAAACCAAAAACAATGCGAAACTTTACAAGCTACTTTCCTAACTTTTTCTCTTACCATCTTTTGAAATAATGGGAAAGAAGCAATAGAAGAATGGACGCACATTTTGTTGTTCTGTTTAAAACTTTTGCTTGGAATAGTTTTGGAACACACAAAAAAGGTTAGTAAAACCAGGTTAGTAAGTAGCGAATGACAATTATAACACACAAAAACTTAAAATTAAATAATTCCCGAGTGATTTATATGATGTCATACTACAAATAATTACTTGTTTAACTCGCTTCCCATTGTTTTTCGTAATGAAGTTTCTTCGTGCAACTCTTCTGGATATTCATAAACAAGAAAGATATAAAAACCCCATACGAAGTATCGTGCCTAGGAAATAAAATAACTTATCCTTAAGTCAATCAATTTTCCGAAGTTTTAGTGTGCGATTTTTAATGTTTGCCACTGTACATCTTCTGTCGCCTGGTGATAACAGTGCATAACCGACCAATCAGCGTCGATCATGACGTCAACCGAATATTTGTGCGAATGAGTGCGAAGTCAAAGGTCAGAAAGAGAGGAAAGCAATGCTGCACGAAATGTGGGATACCTGCTGGCGATCTTCGCTCCTGTTACTTGAAATCCAAATTTCTAGCATTTTGCTCCGAACAAACTCGAGAAAACTGGTCGCGCCGAACAGGTTTGATACCAGGCGCGCAGGATCGATAGGAGATGTCATCTGTCCCGGCGTGGAACCGACCAATTAGCGTCGATCATGACGTCTTTCAAATATTTGTGCGAATGAGTGCGAGGTCATAGGGACAGAAAGAGAAACCGTAGATCGGGATACCTCCTCGCGATCTTCGCTCCTGGTACTTAAAATCAAAATCGGAATAGGAAAACCCGAAAAATTGCGCTCCTCGGCAATCAGATTTGTTGCGTCCTTACTTACCGACCTTTTTTATTTATTTCCTTATTTATTAATTTCTTTCTTCACTTCATTCTTGAGAGTCAAAACAGCGGCGGTTTAGATTAATTCTTTTCTTTATTTCTGTCAATTTTCGTTTGTTACAGTTACAAATAAGCTAGAGTTAATCGTTTATTTTCCTCCAAATGGAGAGCAATTGTGGGTGTATTTTTTTGTTGTTTTTCCTCTTGTTTTTTCTAAAAAAAATCTATTAATCTACTGAACAACGGAGCGCGCTACGAGATTATGTACTAGCTTTAAAGTTAAGTGTATGTATATAATTACAAAGGGGGGGAGGGGGAGCTAATTTTGCGTGGAAAAAAGGAAGCTGCTCTCTCCGGGCAGCCATTGTAAAATGGAATTAGAGTCGGGGCGACGTTTCCCAACGTTGCCACCAACGGGAGGGAAAGCCAATTAAAAAAAAGGAAACATTATTAACAATCGGCGCGATTGGAAAAGAAAATCATTAGCTTTGTGAAGTTAGTCGTCGTAGTTGTTTCTATCGTTCGGCGCCTTCCTTATTATCAACTACGCTTTGTTACTAGTTTATCGAACACGGCGCGCGTAATTACTTTGATTAGTGTTTAATGATTAATTCCTGCTCGCTTGCTTTCCGATAACCCTTCGGGTGGCTTTCGTCTTCACCCCCTCCTGCGCTTAAGGACTAAATGACTTTTTTGTTTGTTGAAATCGATACCGAAGGAAGCTGGCGCCGATGGGAGGGCGCCAGTTCCGTTCGCCTCGGCGGGAGGCATCGATTGCGAAAATTGTAAATAACAACGATTTTTGTATATGTAATAAAAAAAACAAATAAAGACGCATCAATGTTAAGACGTGAAGAAAATAAAACAATAAACAAATCAATACTCTGTCCTTCGTAAAAACCGCCTTCTTAATGGCTCTCGGTGGCCCTCATCATTCGTCGTTTGGCTCACAACATCTTAAGCTTTCCCTTGCAGGAACACTACTCCATTCATTTTCGAATATTTTCGAACCGCTCTGTTTCGTAATAAATATTCTTTCATCATACCCAGTGTGTGTGTGTGCACGGTAAAAGAAGGTTAGGGAGATTCTGGTTGAAGCTCGGGCTAACCTTTCGTTAACATTCAACAGCGCGCAGGATCGAAAAACTGGCGATTTTCTCAATCCCGCGCGCACATTTTCTTTTCTATCTAGACTTTTAGATAAAGTAAAGGCTGATCTCCTGCCCTCCCTGATCGATAAGCTTTCCTCATTTCATCTCTATCTAGTTAATGTCTTCCGATGTAAACTATCGCTTCGGAGCGTTGAAAAAGAAACTCGACACGACAAACGGCGGAAAAGCTGGCGATCTTCTCCGTCTGTCTGTGCGACGCGACTTTCCTTTTCAACAATCTTTTGCGATTTGGTGTTTTAGTTTTAGTTGCTACCGAGTACGATCGGATTCGGAGCTTGGAATAGAACGAAAAACATATTAATGTGACAATAAATAACTGATTTGTTTTTTTTTATGTGATAGCTAAGAGTGAAGAACATAAAAATATGAAACGAAAAGCATCGATAAAATCGATAAACGAAAAAAAAAACACAACAAAACAGAAGAAGGCCAAACCAACAGTTGGAAGCATAAATTTGCTTCGTGAAATAAAGGGAATGATGCTTGGTATTTTGCCGGATGAATCGTTGTTGCTATTCTCCTTAAGCGTCCTTTAGTTCCGGTGAAGGTAAAACTGGCGATTTTTACCTCCAACAACACACCAATGACGCGAATTCTTTGATTTACCGAGCAGATGTATGGTTTTTCTTCCAAGCATACAAATTCTAGTTATATTTCACTGCTACCTTACTGACTTTTTTAACGTTTTCAGTAAAGAAAAGCTCTGGCAAACACTCGCAACACCTAGTTTAAAACTTCCTGTTAACAGTTTTCTGGCATTTTCCTCCCCACAATGCTACGTGTGTTGGCTTTAGTTCCTACACTGGTTCAGACCTTCCGTGGTCGATGGTTTTACAATGCGAAGGCGCTTGGTTTCAAAAAATGTTAAACAATCAAAATTAATTGATAGAAAACAAATAGTTCTATCACCCAGCAAACATCCCTTACTGTGTTGCTTTCATTTGACTTTTCACTTTCTACGTCCGATCGTAGACTTCCATTGATTCCTATATGACTGTAGATCGTGTTTCATAAAAATTCTCTGCCTTGAGAAGAACTTTCGCACCCCGTTTGTCGCTTGCCGATTGTTGTTCGATCGATTACGCTTGGAATTGGTTCGTTCGTGTCTTAATGCTCTACTTTCGTCTTTCGATCAGGATGATAGCGATGGCTCTGGATCTACCGGTGGGAGTTGGTGTTATTGTCCCCCACCGGCCACGAACGTACACGTTGTGCGGATGCTTCTATTCTTCTCCTCGGTGATGTTTCGCTCACACTTCCTAATACTTTTCACACGACCGTGTGGCACTGGCTGAGAAGGGGGTTGTGGGGTACGTTTTTACAACCGGAACGGTGCCCGCTTCTCGCTCGGGGTTGCCCCGCGTGAGTTGCGGCTTTCCGGTCGTGGCACGGTCGTCGTGCTGCCGGGCGTGCCTGGTTCTACCGACGTTCGGCGGGGCGTCTGCATGCCGGAAGGCGTCGATGCTCCGCTCGTTTTTCTGTTGATCGATGCGGGTTTCAGAGGAAAATGTCAAAGAAATACAAACAAAGAACCAAAGGTTAGAAAAAAGGAATCGCGTCTGGGAAATATGAGTAAGGAACAACCACTCAGTGAGAACAACACAAAATATAAGCTTTCACAAAGTTGGTGCACAAAACTGCCCATACTCGCATATGAGTCCCATTTGCAAAATAACCATATTGAGAAAATAACGATTGCACATTTTTACTTAAGATATTTTTTTGCTGTGATTAGTAATTCAAAATCTCTGATTTGTTGATCACAACTTTGGTCTTGTAACATAAACATTTTGTGGAGATACTACTTTAATACTAAAATGATGATAAACTATTGAAGACGAACGCGAAAGTACATATCAGTCCCATATCATCCCTCAAAAAATCAAAAATATTGATGTTCGGGTTTTCATTCGATATGGATGTTTGCATTTCAATAGTGACTAATTCGTTAAAAACACTTGAATTAGAACCGTTGTTTATTTTAATTAATTTACACTACAAAATAGTTTGAATTTCAATAACAAAGACCCAACTTTGATTTTTCAAAACGATTATATATGGGACTGTTATGCGGATACTTTCATTTTTGAGTCAATTTGGTAATTTTTTTCACATTTGTATGTACTAAATGGCCACTTTTATATATATATTTTTAAAAATATATATGGCGCTAGCTCAAAAATGATGAAAAGTCAAATGGGACTATGGGCAGAAAAACTTCTAAATAAAAAAATCTCGAAGCAATCTATCTAGAAGCATGACATCTAAATAGAAAAAAAAGAAACATATTGTAACACAACGTCGTCACATAAAAAAAATCATTTGGAAATAAGAATATTATTTGTTAACAAAAAGTTAGTGAAATAAGCAAACATAAATCATTCTTAAACTCATCAGCATAAACATGAAGAAAATACTACAAAGTAACTAGAAAAGCATGCAGGTTAGTTGTCCATAGGTTCAATAGAATTGGATATGGAATAAAACAACAATCTGGAGTCGTTGTCGATTTTAAGACAATGTAACAAAATTTGATGTATAAATAACGTAAAACAAAATCAGCAACGAAACGTTGAGAAAGCGAACTAAGCGTACAAAACTCATCAAACAATTTTGGAAGTTGTGCCAAATGACAACCGTTGTCCAGAAAAATACGCGAAAGCGAAAAAAACACTACACTAAAGTGTGTGTCACTAGCGACAAAGAGTAACTAAAAGTTTGGCACAAACGAAACGAAACGGGCACAAAACCCAGAACGCTAGGACGTTTGGTTTTCTTCTCAATTACCCCGTCGCTGACGATGAGTTGGACACGTTGGACGTTTGACGAACCGGTATCCGTGAGCGCGGTTGACTAGCGGAGGGGCGATAGCGTTGTTACAAGGTCCGAGAAACAAATCGTTCGGTTAGTAAAAGTCAAAGGAAGTAGAAGAGAAAGAGAGAGTGCCACCGGGGGGGTTTGTAAAGGAGCTGGTGCAATCCGTTTCGAAACACTGTCACCGACATTCTACACTCTTCCTTTTGGTAAGGATAATTACCTGCTGTTTGGTAGTCCGATTAGTGTTGGTATGCTGGATGATCGACTCATGCCACCGTTCCTGTTGCATCCAAGCGAGTAGTGCAGCAAACCGCCACAAGCCAAGAGTTGTTAAAGGGGTCAATGTGTTTGTTGAGGATTTTTTTGGTAAATTATTATATCGATTTAGTGGGCGATGCGCAGATGCAGTTGTTTGAATTTGGATTTTAAGTTGTGTTAAGTTTGTAAGATCCGAGATCCGAGTTGTCATTCCGAGGCGAACGACATATGTTTTACAGCAGGCGATGCAGTCAGTAAGGCATGGTGCGGGTTGTTTAAAGGTGTTGGTTTGTGTGAGTGGGAGATAGAAGAGGTAAAATTTATATTAATATCGATAATTTAATCGCATCGAGAAGAGCGGCCGAAGACGGACGGAGGAGATGTGTATGTGTGCCCCCTGTGGACGGTTACCTCGTGGGAGCGGGCGATGCGGCACCGGAAGCCGTCCTCGATGAGACCCCGTTCGTGGTGGTGGTGGTGGTGTTTCCGGTGCGACCCGACACGGATCCAACCGACAGCCGGGACGGCCGTGGGGTGGACGTTTGCGTGAGGCGGCGGGTCGGAATGCGCGACGGGGTCGCGTCGTCCGTGCTGTCCAGCGACAGCGTGGACCCGTGGCGGGAGGGGGGCTTCGAGCCGGCGCGACTGGCCGGGCGGGAGCTGGGCCGAGAGTTCGCCCTCGAGCCACCCGGCGTCATTTGAGATCTGCTGGAGAGTCGATAACGGCAACGGGATCGGTTAGAAATCGCGACAAACCGATTTCAGATATCGCGGGGAAGGAAGGGAAGCAACGGCAGAATACAGCAAAATTGACTTGTGGTTGCCTTTTTCTACTGACTAAATTCAGGATGTACATAGAAGGAATCAATTGGTTGCAATAAACCGATTCGATCTACTGACACAAATTGCTTTTCTGGTTTCCTTTACCGAATAGTTATCGTTAGGGATCGGTTTTGAAAAGACAAGATGATAAACCGAATCCAGCCGATAAAAATATCAACTTTTTCTTCATACATTTTTTCAATTAAAACTGTATTCGATACATTAACATACTAAAAACGAACCTTATAAGCAGAGGCGGATCTATCTATGAGCTGATTGAGCTGATTTAATATTTATTTTTCGTTGTTAATTTCCACATTTATACCTTGACAGGATATGTGTTTTCATTTCTTGTTTCCGTCGGATCTTTCTATTTGACTCAAGGTGCCCTCGATGCCAAATAATTTTATAATTTGAGAAGAATATGAAATGTATTGTGTAACCATTAAAAGTTAACGGAAATGTGAATTATCTATCGCATTATATTGTCATGAATTTATAGAAATTGTAAAATAAATCAAAGCAATTTTCACCGATATTTTATATTCTTTTTCTGATACTTCCCATGTAGATCAATTAACATTCGTTACAAAGAATGTTAAAAACGACCGACAAATCATAATATAATTTATCCCTATTGAAAAACAAGAAGGCTGTATACTACATACATGTATTCTAAGCTCTTATAAAAAAAATAAGTCCAACTTTGGCCTTTGTTATAGAAACCTTTAGGGTAATGGAATTGTCTAGAGGGTCCCCGATTATCCCACCGCTCAGGTCTCTGGAATAGATTGATCCGCCTCTGCTCACAAGACATTTTTGTCGCAATCAAACTCTTCAAACGGAGTGAAAAATCTCGTAAACTATTCCTCAATCATTAGGTGTTGATACTGGTTGATTAAAAAAGGTAGTGGTGATTATAATTGAAATTGTGCATTTTAGTCAAGCTTATTCATGACTTTAGAGTGTGCTCAGGTGATACAAATTGTTCAAATTAGGATAAGTTTTGGTTTATCTTGTAAGTTTCGGTTTAGGATCAGTGAGATCAGTACATGTTTATTCAGTTTTATGTTGAATCCAAAATTGGCTAAAATAAATGCATTAGAAAGCAAACCATGGAAGTGTGCTGCTTCTCGAAAGTGCAAGCACTATTTCGACATGTTGAAAACATTTCTCCCAAAGGAGGAAAAGGAAAAAAAATAATTCTCCCTATTTGTACAGCTTGTGATGCTGCTGTTGTACTTACCTAACTGGCACTGATGTTTTACGGCTCGGCGTCTGGAAGCGTCCTGGCGTTCCCAATCCGCTCTCGTTGTCGCTTAGCGAATCGGGCGTCGAGGCGGACAGCGATGAGCGCGAAGGACGCGACATCGAGATCGATTTTGCCGAACGTTCGCGTACCTGGGCGATTGATTTGTGTTGCGCCGAACGGGAAGCAGAAAGAAATATGTCAGTAAAAATGGTATCGGGAAAATCATTCGTTGAATAGGAAGGTTCGGGAGACTTTTAAAAGAGGAGAAATGAGAGAAGGTGGAACAGGTGGAGGGTAAACGTCCCGAAAACAGATGAACTCCCCCCTGACGGATTTACGAACATCGATTTTCCGCCGAAGACACAAACCACACATACACCCGAGACACAGTTAGAATGATCTAGATCAGATGGAACTTTCGTACGTGACAACTAGAGGGCGCTAGTAATGTTTGAAAAAACCGACGACGGATCGAACGTTACAATGTGTTTGGGAAACGAAAAGAATAAATAACCAAAAAACCGAAAACCACGTGATGCTTGGCGCCACAGTTGTTGCACTCTGGTCTATCTTCTGTGTGGCGCGGCAGACTGGCAGGAACTGACTTACCCAATGCGTCGACGGATGACAGTGAGGGGCGTGTGGACTGAGCGGCGTCGACCGGGAGCCGCCACGGATAAAGGCGGTCCCACTGGACGTGACGTGCAACGGGTAGGTACAGGGCAGATTGCCCTGGGCGCGCAACTGCTCGAAGATTGGCATCAGTTCGGCCAAATGTTCGTCAGCTGGAAAAATTGCACGAGGTTTTTGTTTTTGTTGTTTGTGAAACAGACTAAATGTTTGCGTCCTCACATTTTCCTAGTTTTGCTGCTTTGCTTACTACGTTTTTAATCTGTTCATAACGCTTGACAACTGAGACTTAACAGCCTGATGCTGGATAACATTTCACCTGAACTGAGTTAGCTACCGTTTTCATTCCTCATTTTTAATCAGGCTCAGTCCGGGGGCGGAATTATTTTGCACGAAACCCAAAAATATTGCGACGCTTCATTTGGCAGCGTAAGGATGGCAGCGTGTAGCCAGACCTTAAGCTTTTCTGTTTATTAACAATTCCAACGGAATTCCGTTTCGAGCAGGAAGAAGAATATTGCACGTGCGGTGCTTTGGCAACATGAGCCCTCACATGATAAGCATGGGGTAAAATCGGGGAAAAACAAACGCATGTTGATGCTATACTCTTGTGGTATGCAATGCAGGATGGGGTTTTAGTAAACGATGGCTGGTAGGATTGTGAGAGCAACAATCCAATCGACAATGTAAAGCACACCAATGGGGTATGTGGTGTTGTACGAGAACGTACGTATAGCCGTTATATACGCACACTCGACTCGGACCCGTTGCAATATGCACAGTGTTAGAGAGAGAGGGAGACAGTGTAAGGACACCAGCAATGACGATATGGTGGTGAATCTTGCATTTGTATGACTTATGATTTCACCGTAAGAAATGACATTGAAATAATAATAATAATTCACTCAAAAACAGAAAACAAAAGACATGCAAAGACAATCCAACTCATAAAATAAACCGATGAAAGATGATGAAATAAATAAATAAAAAACACACATTCAAACATTCCCGAGTATCAAAAATAAAAATATACTCTCATATCGCAAGGTGCAGCAGGTAAGAAGAAAAAAACAAAACAGGCAACTCCAACTATCTGGGACACAGGCACAGTGCAATGGAAAACATTCATCGATACTTCGCAAAATGCATCATCCTTCCGCATACGGTGTGTACGTGTGTGCAAAAATAACTGTACCAAACGAAAGGAACTACCGACAACAGCAACAACGACAACATCGAACAATTTCAAACTAGTCAACTGCATTTCAACACACATCGACCAAGACGTCGTCTAAGACATTCACTGTACGATCCAAGCGCAACACGCGATATACGTACCTTTTCGCAAATGGGATTGATGGGAAGTGAGGCAGAAGATTACGGAAAAGGATCATTCAATGGGAAGGGACAATGTTTTTTTTTGTAGAAAAAGGTAAAGAAAAGAGGACAACACAAAATGGGCTGGACTCATTTTTCGGAAACGATAAACAGGAGTATTTCATGGACGAAAAAGAATCATGAAACATATCGTTGATGCAATAAAACAAAAACTAAAAAACATCACATTCATAAACTATCGAAAATTTGGATGTATGGGATGTAATTCATTCGACACGTGAAATGAATTAACATTTGTTTATCAAAAGTAGAACTTTCACCGCAGATATCACCTAGATGATATCGTTTCGTGTGTGTTTTACACCTCACATATAGATATTGTGTATAGCGAGATAATACATTCATTAATAAACCTCGCAACATTCATTACGGTTATTTCAGATAGATAGAAGAAAAAAACACATAGGAAGACACCATTTAGAAAAGGTTTGAGACAACGAAAATTACAAAATCTGTAGACTACACTTATCATCTAGAATCTATAGAACGGTGGTATGTACACTAAACAAAAACCGAACACAACAGCATTTGCTTCGGTCGGGAGAACCTAACGTGAGAAACGAGTGTGTTACGAACCCCACACCAGTAGAGAACGAGTGGTTTTACAGTGGACGCGGGGGAGGCGCGCTGGTTTAACGCCACCGAGCCCCAGGTTTTGTGATCTAGTCATTCTATGGTCTCCATAATGCTTTCCATAACTACTGACAAACGGGTGATTGTACAATTAATGTGGCGAGGGAAAGAAGATCTTCGTTCGAACGTACGGATGACGAATTCGACACGAGACAAGATCTGGTCAAGGTTGCAGAGAATCCGGTGGAGGGTTGTGCCATCGGGAAACAAAATCGGAAAAAAATGTTTGGGAAGGGAAAAAGAAAATGTCGAACGGAGAAGTAGAGACTTGGGAGTGAGAAATGAAAGTAACAGAAGGAAAGGAAAGAGTAAATTGTTCAAACATAAGTTCTTGTTGTGCAAAACAGAAACAAAGAACCACGTCGAAACACCAATTACGTACAAGAAGATCAATGTTCAAAGAAACTGTTAGGGGTAATTATGGGAGTTTTTCACAAGTAAAAATAAAAAGAACCTTCCAATTCTGGTAGATATTTAAAAAAGGCATATCCAATGAGAGAAGAAACTTGGAGAGAATAAGAGGGAGACAGAGAGAGAGAGAGAGAGATAGAGGGAAATATTTACCTTCACAATAGGACCTTGTGTTGGTATCGGCGAGCTGGTTTGATTCGATCCGGAACCGGCCGAGCCGGACATACGCGGCTTAAAGGCGGCCATCGACTGCGACACACCGTCGGCCAGTATGAACTGCTCACGTAGTTCGATGTTTGTGCGTCCCTTGGCTATTATTTCGGTTTTGAATTTGTGGTTTTGAATTCCGATTTTAATCATTACAACGAGGCGGGTGAGTGAGAATGATGTAATGCGTGAATGCAGGGCGGGGGGAGCAATTTGAAGGGGTCAGGTTAAAAATTTGATTATTTTTAAAACGTATATCAATTCGACCGGCGTACAAGTGATCGGGATCGCGTCAGTCCGAAAAGGTCGCACGTAGTCGGTTTATAATGATATTAAAGCGTCGGAATAATTCGTCCAACCGAAGAAGGGATGAATATGTCCGTATCGGTCATCGCGTTACGATTAGTCCAGCATGTTCAGAGATATCGGTGAAAATTGAGGACGATTGAGCGTAATGGGAAAATGAACGTTTTTGGTGGTGGTTTGATAGGAAAGAAAACAAAAAGGGGTAAGAAGAAGAAAAGAAAAGAATTCCGAAAATGAAAGATTTTGAAATGGAAATTTTGTTAGATCGTTTAAAAAATTTTGGCCAAAAATAGTAAGGAAATAATTGGATACCCATCACCAAAAACCAAAACGAAGGACGTGAAATTGGCATGAAAAATAAATCAAATCGAATGTAAATGTATGGAACACCAACGGGTAAATTATAAGCCAGTGGAAGGGGGTGGATAATGTTATTATTATTGGGAGTAAAGATTGGGAGCACAAAACAAAACGTTTAAAAGAAAGAAAAACAAACAAATATAAAATAAGTGAACAAAACAACACAAATAAAACAAATCAACTCAATACGATACTAAAACTAAAACTTAAAACTAAAATACTGAAGAAAGGTATAGTTATGGTCGATCCTTTAATTTGTTCAACCTGCAGCAAATACATTTCTTCAGCAGTTGAAATAATAACTTATCAAACACACTCTACGGATACCAACTAATAAAAAAGTATGTGCGTTACACCAGGTGAGGAACTCGGCATGTGTTTCACATACTAAAGAAAAAAAAACAACGGGGGCAACTTATGGGTGCGAAATGATTTGGATGAATATATGAGTAATGCTTTCAATAGATGTTAAAATTGCATCTATATAATGTGAACGGTTGCCGAAATGTTTGAAGGAATTTGCCTTTAGGCAATATGATATGCAATTGTGGCAAACGGGATGAAATTTCATGTTCACTCTTCCTTTGATGAGTTTGGTTTGCGTTCGATTTATGTTCCTCTTTCTTCCAATTTTGTGTACTAGCCGAAGCAAACAATGAATGACGAAAATAGAAGGCTCACAGAAACAATGCGAAAGAAAGACTTAAAAAAAACCGGAAGCTTGAAAACAAGTTAATAATTTGCAATCGAGTCAATAATGCACATAATTTTTCATTTTAAACAGAAAAAACCATATCATAATAAACATATTCTAGAAAAATCTTTTTACATTCAGCGTAAAAGTAAACAATGATATTCGCTAAAATATGCTACAGTCTTTAACAGGTAAACAATTAAAAAAAAAAAACTAAGGTAAAAATAAAACTACATAAAACAATATAAAAACACACACAGTTAAACAAAAACAGATGCCAACAAAACGAAACACGAAAAGCTTGCTTAGCAATTAGAAAAAGCATTTAGAAAATATATAGAAAAATATATAACGATGAGGATAAAAATGTGACGATAAAACAGTAGAATGTGAAGTTGTAAGTGCGCTGTGTAAAACATGAAGTTTAGCATAATGTTCGGTGTTCGTGCGAGTGATGAAAATATGAAATCGGAAAAAGTGCAAATGCAAAACGTAGTGTGTACCAGGTGATTGATTCAAAAAGATACTCAAGGGTTTAAAAATATCTATTGGTAAAGTTACCATATTCCAATAGATATTGCATTTAAAGTAATAAAAAGTATCGCCTTGAAAATTTTAAAATTATTGAACATCTGTTACTAGAACAGTCTTGCGTGAACATGTTAAGATTGGTATGAATGATAGATTTGACGATTGACAATAACATATTGTTTTGTTCAGACAAAGAGTAGTATATTTTCACGATTTTCGTTTCACGATATTGCTACAAAATCTGTTCTTTATTTTTACAACAGTTAACAAACAACATTCACAATACGTACAGAAAAAATAAAATCAAAATGTTAAAAATTTTCAAATAATGTTCACGATAAATAAATAATTCAACAATAAATAAAAGAAAACGAACACAGAACTCGAAAACATTGGGTAAAGTGTTTCAAACAAGGTGAAATAAGTCATTGCACAGCCAACAGAGAAACGGAAACCAAACTTAGTAGCGACGAAAGATAGAAAAAACACAATCACACAAACACACACGTACGACGAAACACTAAAAAGTCTCAGCGTTCGGCAAGTGCACACAAAATTGGAAAAGATTATTGGCTCCGCAGGGCAGCGACAACCACTGACCGCCCGGCCGTCAGTGGCCCTTTTCGTTGAGGAAAATGTACCGCGGGCCTCCGCCACCGTGGTCGGCGAACTGAAATTTCTTCCGCTGCCACATCAGCAACTGCCGAAGGTTAAGTAATTCAGGCTGCTTACATAACGGACAGCAGGCTTCGTGCTGGCGGGGATCGTTCGGGTTCGGTAGTGGCAATACCAGCGCCACTGTTGCCGTTTAAGGACGAACATAGCAATCCGCCACCCCCGCGAAAATAATATAAAACATTGGCCAACATAATAAAGAAGGCGGCATAGTTTATAACAAAACAAATGAAAATCAGAATAAAATATGGAAAAGCGATCAGTTAAGTACACGAAATTCCATTAGAAGATTGATTTTCCGGACGCGACGCAGCCGATGCCGCAACATGATGGAGATGATGATGTTGATGTGTGTTTTTGTTGGCAGTGTTGTGTTCGTTATGACGGTGACATTGGTGTGATGTTGATATATGTTTCATTATGTAGTTCCATGAGTGTGTTAATATTTTTTCAATATTCAATATAATTGACGGTTACGAGCCGCAAGGGAACGGATTCATGGTGTGTATATGCGAGTATCGAGTATGTTAGCGTTAAAAGAAAGAAAAGAAGGAAGAAATTGGTTGATTAGTTTGTTAGAATCACCACGCGGGCCAGCAAGGGTTGGATAGGTACGATGATGAGGCAAGTAAGGGCAGCAGCACGCATAAACGCACACACAAAAACACATACACACTATGAAAAGGACGAATGGACGCCTTCCACCTTCCGAGTGGAAGGAATGCGAGAGGAAGATTTATTGCACAGAAAGCGACGATAGCAATGAATGCATGAAGAAAAACTATGCGTTTGAAAATATTTCCATATGAAATGCAATTCATTAAGTACGTTTTCATTGCTTGCACACGCAGAACGAAAGAAGCAGTTGAGCATGGAAAAGTGCAGTTGAATGCTACATTTCCTTGTTAGCAAGGCGAGATTATTGCACATATAAAACACCTCTCATTAGCCCTTCGAAATTTAAGCATCTGGTTCTGGGAAAAGTAACCTAATAAAGTGTTGACTGTTAGTTTTGATTTGATTGATCTTTTCTATCAGTTGTTAAACGAGCTTCAGGCATTCAAAACCATTGCTTGAAATTGTCAAAAATCTGTTAAAAACGATTCACCCACACTAGACATAAGCAAACGTGGTTAGCCACAAGATTAAGAGGCAATTTTTTCTCTTTAATATAACTGCTAGAAACATCTCTAAAGAGATGGGGGCCAGTGTTGTCAAAAGGCATGCAAAACATAGGGGGCACCGGGCATTATGGAAGAAGGCTTGGGGAGGAGCTAGCGAAACAGCTTCTTCATAAGAGAACTCCCACGATGTTTAGGGATAAGTAGAATTGTTAATAAACAGATTGAAGTTTGCGCTCTTGCTCCGACCGTGGATTATTTTGTTGTGGAACGCTTAGTGGCAATATTAAAGTAGCTCGTGGATTAAAAACTTCGCCCGTTAATATTATTGAGATTATTCCTGTTCCGAAATGGTTGAAGGTTGTTTTTCTAAAGTGTAAAATTTTCGCAATTAAAGCATTACTTTATAGATTGGTTTGAGTTGGGGGCACTTGGGGGGGAAGTGTTATCACAGCTCACCGTTATTGTACTCGTGTTTAATCATTTGGGAAAATTTGCGATTGTTAAAGAATCCTCCTATGTAACCTCTTATTGGCATCTTTTAATAGTTTGAAACTTTGATAATTTTAAAATTTTCTGATCAGCCTACTTTAAAACGAAGCATGCGAGTAATGCTCCATAATTGTCTAACGAAGGAAAAGTTGGTAAGATCGAATTGTTCATGTTTATCACCATTCAGCTGCACTAATCTTAACTATCTCTATGCCTAAAACTAACCTAATGCACGCTAAAATAACGTGTAAAAGTAAAAAAGAAAACGAGAATGACGGAATGATAGTACGTACCTCGGCAAGGATCGTTCTTGACCAGGAACTCGTCGAGTGCTACCCAGCCGCCTCCGACACGTACCATGACTGTGCTTCTCAAGATACGCACCAGGCGGAGCTTCTGGGAGTCACCAAACTAGAATTGAACAGTAAAGTACAAAATTACTACTTTCTTTCGATATATGGTAATGGTTTTCGAAACATACCCGATATTTGCCTTCGCCAACCTGGAACACGCGGAACTTCTGACGACACGTACACAGCATGACCAGCCGTTTCACCTCGTCGTGGATCTTGTCCGCTTCGGTCTTCGGCTTACGGTCCTGCCAGTCCGGTCGCAGGGCCGCAATGAACTCCTGCCAATCGATCAGGCCTTCGCCGTTGCGATCAAACAGATCGGCCACTGCGCCCATCTCCAGCTTGGATGTATCGAACTCTGCAGGAGGAAGAAAATGAATTTTAGAACCAAGCAGGTATCAAACAACCCACCCCAACACTTACTCGTTCCGATGATGCCATCGATGAACACCTCCCGCGGTATCAGACCATTGTTGTCCTTGTCCATCTTGCGGAACAGATCCGTGAGGCGCGACTTCTTGTGGTTCATGAACTTCAGGAAGCGCTTGCGCCACTCCTCCCAGCTGAACTGGCGGACTCGCTCCACGTCCTGCAGGTAGAGCAGGTGGTCGTGCAGGCGGCGCTGACGTTCCCACGCCAGCATCCACACGTAGCGCCACTTCTCCCACAGCAGCTTGGCACGGGGCGATCGGAGTTCCGTATCCGCTTGATTGCTGCAATAAAAACGTTTGCAACGGTTAGGAATTCTTTTCTTAGCTCGACCTAACGCTTCATGCAGTGAGATAAATGATGTGTACAATATATGATACAAATGGTGTACTGTCTTTACTGAGCGACGATGTCTCGCTCTATTTGACGATGATGAGACCATGATGATCATGCGTATGGATGTGTTAGTGGTTCACCACAACCGACAACATTTTTTTTTCTAGAGCGGTACAAAACTAATCTACAATACCTTGGCGAAAACCGTGGACCGTAATGTGGCAATCGATCCCGCTCCGGCGTTTGCGTTTCGCGTCCAGGACTCACGCGGCTGCTGGTAGGTGGTAGTAGTAGTAGTCGTTGTGCGGATATTCGTAACATAAGTGTGCACGCATGGTGGCAGATGGAGAGGAGCAACGATTCACACAATGGATAGTTGTATGCCATATTTCCAATTTTTATCATTATTTGAATTTTCATTTTGCCAATTTAAATTCAGCAGTACCGATCGATGAACGATGATGCATGACAATGTACACAACAACATACACACACAAACACGCATAATGATGCGCAAAGGATCGGCAAAAATGACGTCGAGTGCATCATGTATTGAAGATTTCGAACCGCAGCATATATAATATTCACATAGATGATTTCAGACAGCCAGGCAAACGCATACACATAATAATACAGCATACATAAATGCAGAAGGGGCAGCGACGATGATACATAACGGCGAACAGTACATAAGAAAAAGAAAAAAAACAACCAAACAAAAATATATATAACAACAAGCATGCAACAAATCGAATGAAAATGTATGTACATAAACGAATATAGTGAAGAAAAAGCCGTGATAACCCTTGAACAGTGAAATGAGACAAACTTTTAAATAACCACATTCCCCATATACCGAAATGAAAAACTTTAAAATACTAGAGAAAAGTTGAATTTAAGTGTCTAAAGCTTTCATGAAATTTTTTGACGAAAGATTGAGGAAAACTAATGGATGGCTTATTTGTGGAAAACAAAGAAACAAATACCAACTTAAGAGCTAAGATACCATTAACCAATACACACCTTGTACGACGTGAATTGAGACCTTGATCACGCGATCCCTTGAAACTGCACGAAATGAAGAAGGCGAAACAATAGGAAGCGAGAAAAGAAAGATAATACACGCAAACAAACAGAATAAACACATGTGAAAATGATGAGGTGTAAAAGACACACGGTGCATGCAATGATGGTAAACAACTTATGAGGCACAATGGTGTCATGCCATGCTTGCTTCATTAGAATAAGATGGGAGCACACTGATGAATATGAATTTTACTATAATGCCACCTCCTTGACAGACATTTCATTGATAGACAAAATATGCACAGCTTTTACAAAGAACAATGGTTAAAGATTTATGATTGCTAATTTCCAATGGAAGACTCTCAAAACAATTTACCATCGTTGTTTGTAGAGCTATATTAACTCAAAAATAAGAAAATGGTGAAAAGTGAAGCACAAACAACCAAAAACACGTAAAACAAACCTCTGCTTGCGTCCTAGGGTGCCGTAGTCTGGGGAATGCTCACGAAGATCGGCCTGGGATCCACGACTGTTATTGTTGGGGTGTATATGGGTGTGGATGGGACACATTTGAATGGTTCGTGGAATTGTCGTCCAACGCAAACACACAAACAATGGTGAACGAAAAGTAAAAATAATAATAAAACAGATGTTAAGTACAATAAAAAAAAAAAATGTGTAAAAACGGAACAAATAAACACACGGATGCATGTGCGCGTTCTGAACAGATAAAGAATTATTTGTTATTTTGAGGCGAAATGGCAAACACACTCTGATGCAACAATCAAACGGAATTTGTTCATTAAAAATTTAGTAAATCGATGCCGAAATCGAGCTAAAGTTTTCTTGTTTAGCAACAAATGAACAACAACACGCACGCAAACAACTCGATCTATGTTCATGAAATCTGCTGGAGGTAAGTTCCGTAAGAGATTTACTCGGAGTTTTAGAGTTTGTACTTACACAGGTGTCTTCAGTACACCGCGGGATGGTTTGCGTGTTTCTTTCAAACCTGGCGGAGGCTGTCGTGGCTTGCAGGCACGATCCACCTCGCCCTGACGGCGGGCCGTGTTCTCCATGAACTCTTTGTGGTCTGCAATCAGCACCTCCAGTGGCGGAATCTCGTCCGGAAGTGGTTCCGTTTCAAGATCTAAAATTACCAAGCGTACATTAGGTATACGAAGTCAACTAATATTGTAATTGAGGCGAACTGTCGACACTTACTCAGCAATGTTGCCTCCAGTCCGGCCAACCATGCCAGCAGCTCCTCGATCGACTCGTCCAGATCCTGCAGATCCTTCAGATGCTGTTCAAGCTTCGTCTGGCGGCTGATGGCCCACTGTGAAATTTCGTCCCAGCGCGACTGAATGATGGAAATCCAGTTCTTGATGATGGGAATGGCATCCGGGTGCGCCTTGCCAAGGATGCTGTTGGCGAGTCCGATCGTGTCTTCCTTGTCGTACTCCTTCTCGCGCAGCTCCTTCATAAACTTGGCGTGTATGTCCAGCAGGTCCTTGGCTTGCGATTCGTCATCGGGAGCGGCTGCGGCAAAGCGCAGTTTCTGCTCGGCCTCCGACAGCCACTCGAGCAGCATGTGGACGGACTTGTGCAGACGTTCCGCTTCCTTCAGCGCCACATCGAGTCGACTCTTGCGCCGGTTGCTGAGCTCCTGAACGTCGTCCCAGAGGCGCTGCATTTCCTTCAGATGCTTGCTCGTCTCACGCGTCTCATCCGAGCGCTCGAGCTCGAGTCCGGTCTTCATCACGCTCTGCATTTGGGCCGATCGTTTGTCCAGGTCGGACTCCAGCTGTCGGTGATGCTCGACGAGTGTCGTTACCGTGTCGAGATCGCCGTGCACGGGCCCGTCTTCGGCCAGCCGTGCCTTGGTCTTGCGCAGCCAGTCGAGCAAAGCCTGCAGCGCGTCGGCAAACTGACCCGAAAGAAGCAGCGCCTCTTCGAACTTGCGCTGTCGCTCGACACTCTTGTGGCAAACGCGCTTCCAGGCGTCCTTCAACTCACCGAGCATCTTTACCAGCACCGGCTCGTCGGATTTGGGCGCACGGTCCATCAGACCCTTGCCGCTACGCATCGTGCTGTCGTACAGGCTCTCCTTCGATTGCAGGTTACGTTGGATCTCGCGCAACTTCTCCAGGTGTTTCTTAATCTTCACCGCGTCGTTGCTCGTCTCCTCCGCCAGCGTGTCGAGCGTCTTCTCCGTGTCTTTCAGCCACGTGGTCAGCTGTGCCCAGGCATCGTGGAACTCGCGGGCCTCCTTGTAGCC
This sequence comes from Anopheles sinensis, assembly GCA_000441895.2. Taxonomy (NCBI): domain Eukaryota; kingdom Metazoa; phylum Arthropoda; class Insecta; order Diptera; family Culicidae; genus Anopheles; species Anopheles sinensis. Next base: position 1,146,501 of record KE525331.1, read on the forward strand.
GTGGTCGAGAGCTCGGGTACGTTCGGCCGCCTTCGCCACCACCCGTTCCCAACGATGCTGCACCGAGACGAGCAGATTCTTGATCAGAATCACATCCTGCTTCTGGCTGAAGTACTTCAGATGTGTGCCCTTCTTGTCGAGCAGCAGCATCGACTCGCGGTGAATCGAAACGTCCTTCTGCAGCACCTTGTGTTCTTCCATCTGCTGCTGGATCGTTTCAAGTACGCGCGAGACGGCCGGTGCACTCGAAAGTTGCTTCTCGGCCTGCGTCAGCCACTCGACGAACGCTTGCAGGGCATCGTGGAACTCGGTCGCCTCCTTCAGCGCGATCTCCAGCTTGATCTTCTTGTCGGACGCTCGCGATACGACGGCATCCCAACGCTGCTTGAGCGTTCGCAGGGTGTGTTGCAGATTGCTAGCCGACACTTGCAGTTGTGTCTGCTTGCGCACGTACTCCTGACCCTGGGCGATCAGCGTTTCCACCTTAGCCCGGTTCTCCTCCAGCTCGCTGTACACCTCCATGAAGCGCTCGAGCTGTTCGGAGGCCGTCTCAGGCAGACCACCGACCGGTTTGCTCGCACCAATCACCGCATCGACGTCACCCAGCCATCCGAGCAGATCCTGAATTTCCGCCGTAAACGCTTGCGCCTCGCGGAGCGACTCCTCGAGCTCGTGCTGCCGGTCGGCCGCCTTCTGGAGCAGATCGCGCCACTGCTTGTTCAGCTGCTGCAGCTTATCCTGCGTCGTCGACGCCTCCAGCGAACCGCGATCGTTTTCGATCAGCTTTCGACCGGCATCGTTCAGCGTGTCCACCGAGCTCTGGTGGGCGTGGATGTCGTTCGCCAACACCTTCAGCTTGGCCAGCTCAACCTCCAGCAGCTGCGGATCGCCCGGTATCGGCTTCAGCTCGTCCAGGTTCGCGTCGGTCTTGTTGATCCACACGAGCAGCTCGTTGAGCGCGTGCTGGAATTGGCCGAGGTGCAGCAGCGCATGCTCCAGCTGCTTCTGACGCTCGACCATGCCACGCAGCAGGTTCTCCCAGCGACGGTTGACCGCATTCAGTGGCTCCCGGATGGCACTAGCCTGCTCGGCGGAGGTACGTTCCGTCAGCTCGACCGCTTGTCTGCAGGAAATTAAAAAGAGTCAATCAGTAAAAGCCGGAGAAACGTTGTTTGACACATAAAAAGCAAAGTTCATGCGATCAGCTAGCAATAATTTTTGTCTCGAAGGCTTTACAAAAGAAAATATCCCGAGTGAGGGTAGGTGGTGTTGGCTTAAAGAAGGTCTTTTTCCAAAATATAATCACATCACATTACAATTCAGGGTCTCTAGTTTAAGCCAACATTTAGTGCATCCTCAATCCCCCTCTTTTTGCCAATTTCTTCCCCACGCAACGTTCCCTCGTAGGGAACAATAAGCAACAAAGCTACATCAAAGAGTTGTTGTGCCCCTGATGCACATCATCTTCTATAATACACATTCAGCAATTCGTTAAAGCTTATCCATTTCTTGCCTGTTTAGAGCTCTAAAAACACATCCATGTGTGACGGCATGAAAACGAGAGAGAAACAATTAACCCATTTATATATGTATAAACATCGTTAAGGTCGTAAGTTGTCATTCTCACTTACCGGTTCAACGCCTCCACCTCGACCATGTGCGGATCGACATCGTCCTTGAAGTGCTTCAGCTGCTCGATCTGCTTCTTCACCGCCTCGATGTCCGAGCCGAGCGGTCCGAGTTTCTGGAAGCGCTCCTCGGCACGCGCCAGGAAGCTGAGCAGGTTCTGCAGTGTCTCGTGGAACTCCATCGCCTTTTCCATCGCGTCGATAAGGTTCTCCTCGCGCTTGGCGTACAGCGCCGTAATGTTGTCCCACGCGTGGTCCAGATCCTCGATGTGTTTCTTCACCTCCGGCTTGTCCGGTTCGCCGCAGAGCGACATCAGGTTGCTGCCGGTGCGTCGCACCTGCTCCACCTCCGGCTTCGTCTGGTCGATCTCTTGGCGAATCTCTTGCAGCGCGACTTGCTGCTTCTGGATGGCTTGCGGTTGTGCCGCCGGTGGTTCCTGCGTCTGGAGCGCCTCCTGCAACTCACGCAGCGTGTCCATCACGGCCTGCATCTCACGCCAGAACCGATCGGCCACGGAGAGCGTATCGTTCAGGGCGGCGCCACGCTTCGAGGTCGTCTTCTGCAGGTCTCCCCAGAGGGCGTTCAGTTTGTCCAGCTTCTTCTTGATGTCCCGCACGGCCGGATCGGATTGGTTGGTTGCCTTCGCGATCACATCGCTTGCTGCCCGTTGAACGGCCGCGAACGCCTCGCCACGTTTGTCGATGTCCTGTACCAGGGCTGCGTTTTCGTCGAGCTGGTCACGAATCTTCGGCGGATGGGCCGAGATCGGATCGGCCTGGTTCGCCTGGTCGGCCGTGTTCTGCAGCGCTCGGAGCATTCCTTCGAGTTTGTCCGAGAACTGGCTCGACTCCTGGAGCGCCTGATCGAGCGCGTTCTGGCGTTCGCGAAGTTCCGTACGCAGGGCCGCGTACCGCGCGTTATCCGAGTCGAGCAGTTCGCCAATCTTGGCCGCATCATCGTCAGCGACTAGCGCCATCAGCGCCTCGCCCGTCTTGTTTAGCTTGTCCAGCAGCGGCTTGTGTTCGGCAATCGACTGCGTTAGCCGCTCGTTCTTGTCCTGCTGAATGGCAATCTGGTCCGGGCGCAGGGCCGGCATCGAGAGCATCGAGATCTGGTGCTCCATGTCGCTCAGCCAGCCTACCAGTCCGGTGTGCGAGTCGGCAAAGTGCTCCGACAGCGGCAGTGCCTGCTCCAACACCGACAGGCGGTTCGAGCAGAGCGCCGCAACCGTCTCGACCATCTCCTTCAGATCCTCGAGCTTCTCGCGCAGCGCCATCGTGCCGTCGTTTGGCTGCGACTCGCGCAGCACCTTCTTGGCGGCTGCGGTGACGTCGCGGACGCGTCCCTTCTGGCTCGAGATGTCGTCGTTGATCGAGCGGTGCTCCTGCAGCTGGGCGCGCACCAACTTCGGTGTCATGGCTGGTGGGTCAGCGTCCCGCAGGGTGGCATCCATGTCGCGGAACCACTCCAGCAGCTCGTCGATATCGGCCGTCACCTCGTTCGAGCGTTGCTTGCTCAGGTGCAGCCGCTCGGCCTTACGCTGAATCTGCTCGACGATGGCCTCGAAGCGGCGGTTGTCTCGCGTGACGATTCCCTCGATCGTCGAGGCACCCTCACCGGGCGAAATCTGACACAGTTGCGGTCCGATCGAGTTCACCTGCTCGAGAAGGGGACGGATTTCTGACAGTTCCGCCTCCAGCCGAGCAATGTCGGATTCGTTCGCGTCGCCCGTTGCCAGGGACGATTCGGCCGCCTGCATCCAGTTCACTAGGCGCAGGTGACTCTCGTGGAATTGTTGCACCAACGGGAGGGCGTCCTGAGCGTGTTTCAGCAGGTCGCCACCCTTCGTGGTCAGCTCACCGTATCGACGTTGCAGCGAGTCCAGTTTGTCTTTCAGCTGGAGTGCCTCGTCGGACGAGATGTGCTTCATCAGCTCCGAACCGGCGTCCACCGTCGACTCGACGTTCGGCGAGCGGCTGGCGATCTCCTCGTTTAGCACCACCAGCGCGTCCATCTGCTCGAGCAGCTTCTCCGTGTGCACCGGAATGATCTTGAAGCGTGCGAGACGGCTCTCGGTCTTCTCCATCCACGACACCAGATCCTGGTAGGTCAGCACCAGATGGCGCAGACCCTGCCGGGACTCGTTCAGCACGTGTCCGATGTTCTCGCTGGCAACCACCAAGTCCGTGTACCGGTCGGTGGCGTTTTTGACCTTCTCGCTCAGCGTCACACCCTCATCGTCACCCACCAGCTCCATCAGCTGCCCGGCAATGTCGGCCAGCTCGCTGAAGTCCGGTTTCTTCGAGAGGATCTCGTCGTGCAGTTGCTCGTGCTCGCGGATACGTGCCTGGATCTTCTCCTCGTCCGTCGGCACCAGCTCCATCGCCTTGACGGCACGCTCGGCTCCTTCCAGCCACTTGGTGAGCGGTACAAGCTGATCCTGGAACTGCTTCGCCACATGCATCGCCTGTTCGAGGTCCAGCGTGCGGCGCTGCGTCGCATCGGTAAGGTCGTCAAAACGGCGCATCAGTTCCTTCAGCTGGCGCTCGATGGCGGCCTTCTCGGTGGCGTCACAGCCAGCGGCCACCTCCTGTCCGAGCTGGAACAACGAAGACATCGAGTCCTGTCGGTCGAACAGCAGGCGCGTCAGCACCTTCTGCTCTGCCAACTGCGCCTTCACGACCATGTAGTCGGCCGACGGCGGTTTCTGGTTCGCAACCATCTCCTCGGTGTTCTTCAGCCACTGCGAGAGCCCGTCCAGTGCCTCCTGGAACTTGCCCGACTGCAGCAGACCCACGTCGAGCCGCCGGTCCCGCTCGTTCATCTTCTCCTTCAGCTCGCTCCAGCGCTCGTTCAGCTTCTCGAGGTCCTTCTCGAGGATCGCCGTCGGTACGCCACCCTGTGCCGACCGGATCAGCTCCTGGCCGGCTCGGTTGATCTCGTCGATCTTGCCCGCCAGCGGATCGACCACGCGCTGCCGGAAGCGGCGCATATCGTCCTGCTGGTTGCGGATCTGCTCCAGCTCCGAGCTGACCGGTTTCATCTTACGCAGCTCGTCGCTCACCTCGCTCAGATCTTCCAGCGCGTGCGCGTGCATGTCGTAGAACTTCTCCAGCGCCTTCAGTGCACGCTGCAGCGTGTCGTCGCGGTCACGGGCACGATTCTCGAGCCGGCCGAGCTGTTTGCGCAGCGAACCGATCTGATCGCGCGTCTGTGCCGTATCCGGTGCGAAACCACAGTCGACCAACTGTTCACCCGCACGCTCAACCTCGCTGACGTGCGCTCCGACGCGATCGATCTTGCCCAATATTCCAGCCACCTCGTCGAGCTGGTTCATCACGAGCTTTATCTCACGGGCCGGTGGAGCCAGCGAGTCCAGCTGGTTCTCCAGCTCGCCGAGATCCACTCCGAGCAGTTTCACCTGATCGTTGAACTGCGCGACGGCCGTGGCCGCCGACTGAAGCTCACCGCAACGGTCGTCGAGGCGGGCATGCAAGTCTTCGATGCGATCCGCAATGCCATCCACCTCCGTCTTGAGGTGGTCCGCATCGCCTCCAACGGCGCGAGCCTCTCCGGCGATCTCTCCCGCTAGCTTGCGGACCGATTGTAGTGGTTTACGCAACGCACCAGCGTCGTCCTTGATAGCTCGTACTCGCTCCAGCAGCTTCGGATCCTTCGCCGCACCTCCCAGAGCATCGTGCGCTCCGAGTCGGTCTTCGCAGCGTCCAACTGCATGATCGAGATCGCGCAGCTCCTCGTTGAAGTCTCCCAATCGCTTGGCACAGGTCTCCAGTGTTTGTGCGCGTGCCAGCAGCTCGTTGTTCAGGCGCTCCCAGCGATCACGCATGTCCTGCAGTTCCGCCTTGATGGCCTCCTTGTCCACATCGCACGCACCGATGAACGTCTCCCCGAGGCTGCGACACGTCTCGTACTCGCCGGATCGTTTCCAAACGTCGCTGCGGAATGTTTGCAGCTCACGCAGCTGCTGGTCGAGTTGCTGTTTCTTCAGCACACCCGGCTTCAGCGTGGCCAGCTTGTCTTCGGCTCCACGCAACCACGCCAGGAACGCCTCGGAAGCGGCCGCATGCTTCTTGCAGTGCTCCATGCAGGTCGACAGTCTCGAGTGACGATCGACGGCCGCCGAACGAAGGCGATCCCATTGCTGGGAGATTTTCTCCAGATCACGCTGCACCGTGCGGTCCGGCGTCTGGCCCGGTTTGTCCTGTAGCTCGCGGCCCTTGTTGAGCAGCATGATGACCTCGTGCTCGCGGCCCATCACCTCACGGTAGATGGGTTCGTGCGTGTCGATCTGATGCTGGAGCGTTGGTCGGTGGGCCGACACGAGCAGCCGATCGGTCAGATTGCCCAGCTCGCCCGACAGCCAGCCGAGCGTCTTGGCACAGGTCTCGGCAAACTGCCTTCCGTCACGCAGTGCCGCGTCCGTCTCCGCCTTGCGTAGGTCGAGCTTCTTCTGCAACGTCTGGTACTGCTTGCCGACGGCAGCGACGCGAGCGTTCACGTCAGCTCGCGAAGCCGGATCGCTAAGCACACGGCAGAGCGTCTCGGCAGCCGCCTCAGAGTCGGCCAACAGTGGTCGTTGGCCTTCAAGTTGGCGTTCAAGATTTTCAATCTTTCGCAACGCCTCCTGATGGTCCCGGTCGGTCGGCAACGCGTCCAAGTTGTCACTGATCGTCTGCAGTGCCTCACGCAGGCGGTTCAGTCCAGCGTCGAACTCCTTCGAGCTGTCGGCGGCAGCACCAAGACTCTGCGCACGCTCATCCAGTCGCGCCACCAGCTCGTCCCACTTCTTCTGCACATTACGAAGCTTCGTCGAAACGGCTTGACCCTCGGGCGAGGACTCACGCAGGTGCTCCAACACGGCGTTTCCAACCTCCTGCAGGTGGTTCAGCTGTGGCTGTTGACCGCGGAACTCCTCACGCAGAACTTGCACCTGCTGCACCTGGCTCTGGACCATACGCGGGTCGGACGAAATCGGACCCAGCACCGTTAGCATGCGCTCCTTCGCACCCAACCAACCATTGAGGTTGTCATGGGTGTCCAGGAAGTCACGTAGCTGCTCGGAGAACGTGATGCGGTCCTTGCACAAGTCGTTCAGGTTCTTCCAGCGGTCCGCTACTGCATCGAGCTCCGAGCGCAACCTTTCGGCACCCTGCACGTCCGGTTTGCGCTTCAGCAGATCCTTCACCTGGGCGCGGGTCGAGTCGAGCAGGCTCTGGCGTTCGTACATCTCCTCCAGAATCTTGCGCGCCTGCTTGTTGCAGCGATCCGCCTCCTCCTTGTTGCTGATGACGTCCCGCGGAACCTGCCGGTGAATCTTGTCCAGGAAGCTCGCCAACGTCTTCAGACTGTCCGCGTGCTTTCGCACCTCATCGCGTACCGAGTCGAGTTCATTCTGACGATCGTTCAACCGGGCGCCGACCAAACTGTAGCGATTGTTGATCTCCGTCAGCTGCTGCTGGATCGGAGTCAGATCGGTTAGCTGGAAGCCGTCCTGGGACGAGCGCCGGCTACCGAATCCGCTCGATCCGCTCGCGGGCGACAGTGGCGACGGACCGCCACCGGCACCGCCCTTGGTCGGGCTGGGTGAGCGTGTGTCTCCCGAAAGGCGCCGCATAGGACTCACGGTCGAGCGCTTGATCGGGCTGTACACCGAACGCTTGCGCGTCGGGCTGTCCGGCCGAATCAGAGCATCATACTGCGCTCCCAAGTCGTTGACGCGATCGATCGTCACGCCGTACTCACGGTGCTCCTTCACCAACGGACGCACCTCCTCGATCTGGTACTTGATCGCGTCCACGTCCACTGCCACCGGGGCAAGATTGTTGGTGCGCGTCTCGATACTCGACAGCCACACCAACACCTGCTCCTTGAGGTCTTCGTACGCATGCAGCTGCTCGGCCTTCTGCTTGGACAGCTTCAGCTTCTCCTCCAGCGTCGTGTCCATCGTCTTCCAGAGATTCTCCAGCGTTTTCACCAGATCCCGAACGACGCCCGAGTCGGTGACATCACGTTTGCCCACGAGCTCCTTGCCCAGGCGAACGGTGGCGTCGTACTGTGGACGCAGATCGCCCTTCAGCCGGGACAGTTCAACCATACGCTGGGCCAACACCTCCGCCGGAAGCGACACAAGTTCGCGACCCTCCAGTGCGTCGTTCAGTGCCGTCAGTTCCTGCTCCAGGTTAGACGAATCGTTCAGGAACTTCGTCAGCTGAGCCAGCGTGTCCTCGAGGAACTCTCCGCGCTTCAGAGCCTTATCGAGCAGCTTCTCGAACCGTCCGGTCACATCGATCAGGTTACTTTCGATGCGCTTGGCTAGGCGCGTGTTCGATGGTGTCGCCATCAGCTCCTGCGCGGACAGCGTCACACTCTCCAGACTGGTGCGGTGTGATTCCAAATCGTTCAGCAACCCACGGTGCTCGCGAACCTGCTCGTTCAGCCGGTCCTTGATCAGCGAAGCGGGCCGGTTCTGCAGCTTAAACTTCTCCTCCGACTGGTTGATCCACACGGCGAGCCCATCGAGTGCGTCTTGCACTCCCTGCGATTGCACCAGCGCCGTATCGAGCAGTTTGGCACGGTCTCCCAATGCCTCGAGAAGCTGGCTGTACTTGTCCTTCACCTCTTCCACCGGAATCTCCAGTGCGGACACCTCCGAAGGACTGAGTCGGCCGGCTAATGATTTTAGCAACCCATCGAGAGAATACTGCACGTTGTCGATCAGACGGCCTTGCGAAAGGAACTCACTCTGTAGGGCTCTAGTCTGATTCATCTGGTCCTGAACCGACTGCGGGTCGGCTGCGATAGGGTCGGACAGTGCGCTACTAACACGCGGCTGCACGTCCCGCAGCCAACTGCGCACCTTTTCGAGCGATTCCTGATAGTCCCGCTGGCGACTGCCGAGGCCAGCCAGACGATCCAGCAACGCGTTGGCCCGGTTCAACAGATCCCGGTACTGCGCCGTCACCAGAGACACCTCCTGCCGGATCGGACTGTCCGAGCTGGAAATCTGCTCGATGTGCGGTAGACGATCCGGTAGCGTCGTACGGAAGTCGTTCAGCACACCCAAGTAGTCCTTGCACTCGTCGACAAACTTCTGGGCCGACATCGTGATGAAGCGCAGATCGGCCTGGTGCGCGATCACATCGCTGTGGAACTCCTTCACCGTGTCGGACTGCGATGGCAGATTGTTCAGATCGGACAGTGTGCTTTCCTTCTCCTCCAGCGTGCGGCGTGACGTCTGCAGCCAGCCGGAGAACGTGTCCAGCTCGGTGCGCAGTTTGCCCAGCTCGTCGCGGGCAGCACCAAGGCGTCGCAGCAACTTTCCGGTACGGTCCTGTGCCTTGTCCACGCGGGCACGCAGTTCACGGCCCGACGTTTCCAATGCCGAGACTTCCGGTGCGCTCAGCACATCTCCACCGGTCAGCACCAATTGGCGCACCTGATCCAAGCATGAAGCAACCGGTCGGCTCTGAGCATCGATGTCTTCCTTGATTTGCTGCAATAAAGAAGATGAAAAAGAGTTTATATAGGCGTTAGAGAAAACTGGTTCAAATGAGGAAAATTTACCTTCAGCGAATTGATCTGATTGCGCAGATCGTCGACCCGTTCCTTGGGTCCACCGACGGAGGCGATGTCTTGCTCGACGCGTGTTATCCATTCCAGGAGTTTGGCTAGGTGGTCCTCACAGAGAGCGAACTTCTCGATCACTGCTTGCTGTTTTTGGTAAAATTGATGTTCGACGGAGGTAGAAAGGAGAAATTAAATGCAATGCAATTAGTACAGTTTAAATACAAAACAACAAAAAGCTCAACTGAGCACATATCGTTCTTTACGATTTTACAAAGTTATGAAATGTACACAAATGTTGGGTAATTCATGTTGAAAGTATGATACAAAACAATAAATCGAGAAGAAAACACAACAAACGAGGAGTAAAAAAGTTCATTTCAATGGTTCAGATATTAATGATGATGATAATGCACACGGTTCTAGAAAATAAGAAACATATAGAGTAAGAGAGATAAAATGAGAGAGTATATAAAGAGTACATACAAATAAACAAAATGCAGGAAAACAAGAAAAACAAAAAAGAGAAGACAATCGAAAACACACGATCAAACAAAACACACAGCACAACCAAAAGCAAACAAGAACATAATAGGTACGATAGAAACGAGGGTAGAAACAGAACATAATCACATAATCCCGATGCACACGACCGTATGCAGGACTAGAGGAAACTATGACCGTAATGGGAGTAAATAAAATAAAGGATACATTGGAATGATACAGAAAATCGATGGAAATAAACGACAGTTGTGAAAACACCACAGAGCTTGAGTATATAGGAAGAATATGGGTAAATAAATAGGAGCAAAACCGACTCACGCAAACACAATACAACGCAAACCAAAATATCACACAAACGCAATAGAAGCAGTGGAGTAAAAGATAAAGAACATCAAACAAGGCGATACACGGCAGTGCGACGACACGCTGTTTTGGATTTTCTTTTTTTTTAAAGAAATGTATCGTTTCGTTAACCGCTTCTGTGCGGATTTTGCTCCACCTGACGTGCCAAAACATAGAATAAATATTATAAAAATAAACATAAAAATTAATCTAGATCTAGACAAATTGCCAAATGAAGCACACAAAGTTTTAGTGGCTCTACGGTAGCATACATGTTGGTGTTAGGAAGTATGTGTTAGTATTGGCTGTGGTCAAACTTATGCTTCGTGCACAACGTGGGTACGGTGTGTGTTATTTTTGCTATTTTTATGGTCCGCAAAAAAAGGTTATGTTCAAAAAATCTTTAGTAAAATCAGTAGAATATTTACAAGTCCTGAAAAGAAATTTCATTTTAAAATTTGTAAAATAATTTAAAATAAACAGGAAATATTCAGCGTACTGCTAAAATTGTCCCGATATTAAGTCGAGACTCTACCTTACGAGTATCATACGAGAGAAAAATTACAATTACGCCGTAGTGGCAAGAGCAACAATTCTTACTAACAATGTGCAAAATATCTAGTAAAACTGTACAAAATTGGAAGCAAAAGTATTGAAGATGGCTTAAATTGAGTCCCTCGCTATTTTTCCTTATTTCTATTTGCTAGGTTTCCTTATACAGACCGATTTTTCACAATATTATTTTGAATAATCAAACCTCCTTTTTTCCTAGCAGAAACGATCCGTATCCTCACTGAATTTTCATACTGTTAAAAACACTATTCAAAAGCTAGTTTTTACTGCTTAGTTTTATCGCACATACATTTTCTTAAACAAGTAAAAGCACACACACGCGCACACATGTTTTAACCCCTTTTTTGCAGGCCCCACAATAGTGTTTCACTTTTCCATTCCTGTATTCCGCATGCAAATGTTTTTCCTTCTTTTATTTATTTTTTCACCCAATGCATGTTTAGGTTTTGAAGGTCGAATGTATGCCATGGTGAGCGTGAATGGGCAGGCATGACAAGTGAAATGACATGAGAAAATAAAATGTGGACTTGCACCGCGAGGTCCTTCAACATTCCTTCCACTATTAACTCAAGACTAGTGTGCAGTCTTAGATGATTTTGCCCAGTAAGGCATACACATGTAGAAACAATATCTACTACTATTTCTCGATTACCAAGGCTCCCACGTCCTCGAGAGGGAGTTTTCATCAGCATATGCTCACTATTTTGGTTGACCATTTCTTCAAAGACAGTTAAACAAACGAATAAGCATTTTATAGTTAATAAAGAAGTAATGTTAGGAGACTAAACGAGCAAAGAAACTAGGGGAAGAAAATGGTTAATTGCACTAATTTTAATGGATTATCATTCATAGGATGTATTCAAACCAGTTGCTCTGCTAGTGAGAGATATCACATGCACAGCTGTTACAAACCGAACAATAGAATTAACAGATTTCGAATGATATGTAAAGCGAAGAAAAATTCAATATAAAGTCAACGTTTAACTGTTGAAAGTAGGGTATAAGCAGTATTTTTAAGATATCCATGCGGAGAGGGATGAAAGAAAACATGGTGAGGCGTAAAGTAAGAAGAAGTCCAGAAGAAATAATGTTAAAGAAAAATAAACCGTTATGCATTTTCTAAAAAAAATTATGTATCATATCGATTTAAAAGGCGCTTGGGCTCGTTTGATTAGTTGGATTTATGCAATCCGTTGCTATTGAAAGGTTAAAATTTTTTCAAAGAGAATAAATATTCAAACGACAAAATAACACGATTGCGGTTGCTTAACTTGCTTAACTAAAATGGCCAACCAAAAAGCTCATTCGACAACACTTTTGAATGAGAGCGCGAGAACAAAACAGCAAAACTAAGATCAAATGAGAACTAGACAGACTAACTGTTTGTCTATAGTAGATGTGGTTGTTACAGTTCCAATTCTCAAATAAGTTTAATGACAATACCCAGCATCTAGCATGAAGCTAAAGAAAACAAAGAATCTGCTGAGTTTGATTCAAAAAAACAGAAACAAAAACAACGCTTGCTAAAGCCACTCGCGTTAGGAGATGATAAAGATGATTAAAAAACAAACGTTTCATTTCCGTGAACTTTTTTTGGTTTAAAATGATGCCAAAAGGAAAACAAGATCCAATACATAATGCACAAGCTCTGTGAGAACAAAACAAAATAAAACCGCACGTTTGCCGTTAGGGAGCACTTGCGCACACAATTCTCCGCGAAGAAACAAAAACGCATACCAAAACAAAATGGAAAACATGTTCGAATGGAATGAGTTATTGAAAGTAATAAAAAACCAACGAAATAACAGAATGGATGAGATCCCAACAGGATAAAAACACATAGAACGGAAGGATGGTTTTTATCACCGGGTTTTTAAGAAGAATGAAGATCAGGAAACACGAAAACCCACCGATCCCCTCTCTCCACCCCAGGCGCGCAGGAGCAGCATCAGGAGCAGGCATTAGGAGCAGCAGGAGTATGTTTTAAATGGAGTGGAAATAAAAGGCGGCGGGCGGGATTGGGGCGGAACGAGTAAGAGTAAGGATAAAAGGGTGGAAGAAGTCTGGGGGGAGAGGGTTTTCGGTGAGAAACAAAGGGTTCGTGTGCGCTGCGGCACGGCGAACTTACCCGTTGCTCGGCTAGCAAAAGATATCCTTTCTCACGTGCTTGCACGAGATCGATCGTGGCGTGATCGTCCAGGCGGTACTGACCGCGCGTGGCATCGACCCGCCCGCTTGCGATGGCGGCCTGCAGGGGCACGATAGCACCACCGCCCACACCACCACCACTTGCACTTGTTGCGCCGTCCCGCACGACCGTCGTGGACGGGTCGAGCAGTCCGGCGTCGACGGTGGCCGCCAGCGTCCTGGCCGGGGCCGTCTGGTGGAACGGATCGCGGAAGAGGCCGCCGGCCGGCGCGTACAGACCGTAGTCGAGCGCCTCGAGCAGCCCAAAGGAGCGGCGCGGCGTGGTGAGCAGGCCGGCCTCGACGGCCGCCTGAAGCGGCACCAGCTTCGAGCTGGCCGTGTCGAGCACGTGCGACTTCTCCGGCTCGATCAGCCCCTTGCGGAACGCTTCCGGCAGGTGCAGCAGCTTGCGCTTGGCGCCGTCCTTCAGCAGGACGGACTCCGGGTCGATTCGGCCTTGCACGATCGCGTCGCGCAGAGTAACGACGTCGGCGTCGGGGCGGCCGGTTTGGAACCGTCCGGTCGAGAGGTCCAGCAGCCGCGACTCGACCGCGCGGTCGAAGCTGAGCGGCTCCCGCACGTACACGATGCAGTCGTTGTCGAAGGTGTAGAACAGCAGCGCCGGATCGACGGTGGCACGAGCACTTTCCTGCAGGAGGGCGCCATCTTGCAGCGCCTGGCGTAGCGTCACGAAGAGCCCAGTTCGCGGGTCGCGCACAACCGATTCGTCAAGCGAGAGCAGCTCGTGTCGGAGCGCATCCCCCACACTCATCTCCTTCGGCCCCCTGCCGAGTGGTGACTCCTGCTGGAGCAGGTTGTCAATCGACTCCTTGCGTTCCAGAATGCGACCCGTGATGGGACGCACCACGCTCACCAGGAGTCCCTTGGCGAACGCGGCGTCAAAGTTGTGCGCCCGATCGTGCTTCCGGTCGAGCACTTTACCCTTGCCTACGTCAATATCTCCCGCCCCGATGGCCGCCCGCAGAGGACGATCCTGCCCGGTGAGTGCGTCCTTGTACACGGTCGTCTCACAGTCGAGCAACCCGGCATCGAGCGCCTCCTGCAAGGTGAGCAGTTCCGGCAAACCTCCCTTCTCCTCGGTTGGACTCGGATCCACAAACGCCCCCGCGTCAGGCCGATACAGTCCCATCCGGATGGCTTTCTCGAGCGTCAACAGCTTCTGATTCGTCACAATAAGCCCACGACGGCGCGCCTCCTGAAGGTCAATGATGGCCCCGTCTGGTAGCCGGTAAACACCCGCCTCGGCATCGACCAGACCTCGCTCGATGGCTGCGTCCAGGCGCATATAGCGATCGCCCTGGCGCACAATCGAACCCGCCGCACTGACCACATCCTCGGCGCACGCTTCGGCCAGCGTTATCTGGCGCCCGGTGATCGGATGCAGTACGCGACCCGTGTCGGGCCGATAGAAACCCATCGCTAGCGTCTCATACAGTCCGAAACCAGCACTCTCAATGTCCACGATCAACCCGAGGGCAAGCGCCTCACTGAGCGGAATGAAAACTTCACTTCCCGGCTCGCGGAAAACACCCTCCCGACGGTCGATCAGCTTCGCCCGGCAGGCCTCAAACAGATTGAGCATCGTTTCGTCGCGCTCGGAAAAGTAGCACGGAAGCTGCGGGTTTACGACGAACTTCCGCATCGCTTCCTGGAGTGTAATCTTACGACCCGTCGTTGGTTCAATCAAACGACCACTCGCGTCCTCGTAGATACCTTGGTGGATGGCACGCTGCAAACTCACCGGTGCCTTCCGATCGTACAGCAACCCGATATCGAATGCGTGTCGTAGTGTGATCGTACCCTCACCATGCCTTACAGCGGCCGTTTCCCCGTCAATCAACCCACTCGCAATCGCTTCGTTCAGATCCAGATCCCGATAGTAGCCGGTGGCCGGATCACGCAACTGCACCGAGTGTGCATCGATCAGACGCTTGTCGGGTGAGATCGCTTGCGCAAGCGTCACCTTCCGACCCGTCGATGGCTCGACGAACAGTCCACTACCCTCCCGGTAGACACCCTTCAGTACGGCCTCACTCAAACCGATCGGTTTGCGAACCTCCACCAGCAACCCTCGGTCGAACGCCTCACGGAAATCAATCCGCGTGCCAGCTTCATCTCGCACCGTTCCCCGGCGCACATCCACCGTGCCATTTTCGATGGCCAGCTCGAACGGGACGATCTTACCGCCTACGTTCACGATGGTCGACTCCGGGTCAAGCATACCTCGTCGAATGGCTCGCTCGGTCGACATACGTTCCGGTGTCGTTGTGCTGCTGAACTGACCCGATCGCGGGTCGTACAGTCCTCGGTAGACGGCGTCCGGTAAGCTGAGGCGACGCTTCGATGCTACAATTAAACCCCGGTCCATCGCCTCCGCCAGTCCCATGCTGAGACCGGAGGCGGAGTCGACGGCAAGACCGGCTTGTGCATCCACCAACCCAGCACGGACCGCCTCGGCAAGGCTAATCACCGTACCGGACTTGGAGTCGCGTACGCAAAGGTCCGCTGTTGAAATCTCACCATCAGCGATCGCCTTCTCAAGCGTAACCGAAGCTTCCTGCTCCTTGCCACTCACATCGTCACCATCATCCTCAAGCCGGAAACGTCCCGTCGACGGTTCGTAGAACCCACGCAACAGTGCGTCGGCCAATGAAATCGGCTTCCGGCGACTCAACACGTATCCCTTCTGGTAAGCCCGGTCAAGTGTGAGCTCGGGGCGCGTTAGTACACCTCGCACATCGTCAACGAGCCCACTCGCGATGGCATCCCCACACCGAACCACTCCGGCTCGCTCCTCGTCCCTTATCAGCACGCTGTCAACCTCCACCAACCCGGCTCCGATAGCGTCCCGCAGGTTACGCTCATCACCGTTCGCCGGATCGAGGATTCCACCCGTCGCTGGATTGTAGAACTCGCGCGCTAAAACATCCAACAGACTGTGCGTAACGTGACGCGTGTCCATTAGGTTCTTCTCAAGCGCCACATCGAGCGGTACCAGCTCGTCACTGGCCGTATCCTTCAGCTTACCCGAACCAGCATCAAGAAGCTTCTTGTCCAGTGCATCCTGCAGCGGAACGAGCGTGTTCTCCTTTGTGTCCTTCACGTTCGAAATCTTCGCATCGACGATACCCTTGTCGACCGAACGTTGGACGTCAACCATCTCCTCGGTGATGGTGTCTAGGATCAGACCCGACTCCGGGTTGTAAAGACCCTTGCGGACAGCGGCCTCGAGTGAGATCGGTTTTCGGCTGCCTTCGGGAAGGTAGCCACGTACGAACGCCTCATTCAGATCGATCTCCTCCTGCGTTTCTCGGTTGAAAAGAACACCTAGTCGCAGATCAATGATACCCCGCTCGATGGCAACCGCTAGCGGAACAATTTGTCCATCGGTTGGGTCACGTACCGACAGCGATCCACTATCGATCAGGCCCGCTCGGAGTGCCTCGGCAATCGGGATGCTTTCACCGTTCCGTACGAATTCACCCGTCTGAGGGTTAATCTGACCAGCGTCTACTACTTCTGCCAACGTTGGTGAGAGGTCAGCATCGGGCGAACCAGCTGGTTCCCGCTGCACGATCCATCCACGCCTGCAGCACTCCACAAACTGCACCTTCCGACCCGTCTTATTGTCCAGCATATGACCCGTGTTCTTGTCGATCAGATGCTTCTGCAGCGCTACGTCCAACCGCTCGAAACGACCACGTCCAAGATCCTGTACGAAAACGGTACGCGGATCGATGAGCGCTCCCGCGCCGTAGATGAAATCACGGAACGAGACCCGCTCGCCGGTGGTCGGATCGAGATAGTGGCCCTTCTCCGGATCGTACACACCCAGCTCGACCAATCGCTTCTCGGTCAGGGCGGTGTCCAGCACCAACAGGCCCTCGTCGTCGTCTCCCTCAACGAACGAAATGAGCTCCTTCGAGAGGACGTCGACCACGTCGTAGATGCGCACGTTTCGATTGTTCAGCCCCTCCTCGACACTGTACGGCATCTCCTTGTCGTCCACCAGGATGCGACAGTTCTTCGGGTCGATCTTGCCTTGGGAAATTGCCTCGCCGAGGGTCATCCGCTCCGGACGCTCCGTCATCGAGCGACGATCGGGTGTACGCTCGTCGAATGTAACATGACGCTCCGAGGCATCGCCTGAAGGCTGTTTGTCTGACTTCAGCGCGTCTACTACCGCCTTACCAGCAAGCAGTGGAGCTCCAACAACGGCCATGAGGCCAAGCTTTGCCGCATCCATCAACTTTTTGCCAGCGTCACTACCAGAGGACGGTTCGGCTATTGAAACACCAGTACTATCAACCGACTTTGGTGACTGGTCCACTAACTGTCCAGCAGAAGAATCTACCGATGTTTTATCTTCCTTTGGCACATCAGAGGCAGCCATATCTGGTTTAAGAGCGGATGCAGTAACATCTGCTCCTTCTTCTGACTTAACCACCAAAGGCTTTTCGTCCCCAACCAAAGGTACTTCTTTTTGTTGTGCTTCTACTAAGGCATTGTTTTCCGGTTCGGAAACAATTGGTTCAGACTTCACGGTAGGTTGAAGAACTTGCTCTACCGCACCTGTTGTACTAGATCCTGCTAGTTGCGAAGTCGTCAAAGGATCTCTTTCATTGGAACTAGCAATTGAACCAACAGTATCCTTCTTCTGAGGCACTGCGGTTGCTGAGTTACTGTCCTGACTATCAACATCGGATCTACCAAGTTTATCTTCCTCAAGAGCGATTTCTTTTGTAACTACTGAAGCCTGTACTGATTCGGTTGGAATACCAGAAACTCCCGGCTCATTCAATGGTTGTTTGGCACTTGATTGTTCCGCTGAAGGTTTTTCTTGTGCTTCACTGCTCACTACAATGACCTCCTGTTGTTCTGAGGCGTCTTGCGTCAAGGGCAACTTATCATTACTTTTATCTCTCGACTCGAGGGTGACTTCTTGCTTTGAAACGACATCAACGTTCTCAGCGGATGGAAGGGTCTTTGCCTGCGAGACGGATCTTTCGGCATCCAAAAATTGACCCAAACTGTCTTTATTTGCTTGCGGTTTCTTCGCCTCCGGAAGCAACTGTTCCTCTTTACCCTGGCTTACAGTATGAACAGCAGGGTCTTTTGCATCACTCTCGGAAATGGGTTTCTTCGCCTCCGGAAGTAGCTGTTCTTTACCTTGACTTGAAGTTTCAATTGCAGAGTCCTTTGCATCACTTTTGGCGATTGGATCTTGAGGTGATGGTATTGAGGGTTCAGCCGTAGCTACTCCCATGCCCTTCTGCATGTCACTAGCCGATTTCTGGGTTTCTGAAGGATCACCAGATACAACAGGGGTTACTTCTGACACTTTACTGAGTGATACGTCAATGACCACCTTTTGTTGTTCTTTTGTGGGAAGTGATTCCAATTGTTGTTGGGATACAGGAGCTTTACCGGACGGCTGAATGGGAATGGAATCCTCAGCCAGATTAACAAATGGCACCGTCGGTACTTCCGCGCTTCCAATAACCTCAAATCCAGCAACGGGTGCTCCCGCGTCGTCCTTGTCTTTCTTTTCGAAGGCTTTCTTCATGGCACCAGCGATGGCCATACCGCCCAGCACGGGTGCTCCAACAACGGCCATAAGGCCCAGTTTGGCCGCATCCTTAATGGTGGTGCCAATGTTGCTACCACCAGCGCTGGCCGGCGAGGAACTTTCACCGGACGGCGTCGAGTAGGACGTAGTTCCTACCGGTTCACTACGTTCCAAGGCACTTCTTCCCAAGGCAGGTGCGACGACACCCTCGTCGACGGTCCGCTTCGGCGACTGCGACGGTGTGCCCTCGGAGACATCCGCTCCCAGCAGTTTGTGTGCCATTTCGGGAGAGCGATTCAGCGTCTCTTCGCTGGACGAGTGCGATCCAATGAACCCACGGTCGACAGCGACGGAAATAGACATCACCTCTCCGCTCGTTGGATGCGTAAACGTTCCCTTGGTCACATCGAGCAGACCTCGCTGGAGCGCATCATTAAACCCGATGCTGACCTCTTGCTGAGTGAGCTTCTGCTGGGATTCTTCCGCCTCCGAAATAATACCCTGTTCGCGGGCCTCCGCCACGGACATGATGGTGCCCGTCTGCAGGTTTTGCACCTCGTTGGCCGAAATCAGAGCGTATCCCGTTTGGATCTCGACCGTTTTGGTCGTGATAGTGTGGTACGCCGACACCGTTTCCTTCACCGAAGTGACGGCGCGGTTCGCCTGAAGGGCGCGGATGAGCTTCGGCAGTGGTTTCACCACAAGCTGACCCGTTTCAATGGCTTCACGAAGTGGAACTTGACAAGCCTGGGTGGATCCTCTCACCGGAGCCAAAAATGTGCCACTGGTTGTGTCAATGCGACCTTGATCGATTGCATCTAACAGTTGTACACCATCCACATAGGGCGTATAAGGTGTAGCCATGATGAAATCGTTCTTCAGCGCGTCTTCCAATGCCATCGGTATCCGTGTGATCGGGTGCAGTACCTGTTTCGCATTCGTATCGAGCAGTCCACGCTCGACAATCACCGGCAGCGTCATTCCGATCGGTGGAATTTTCGAATCATAGTTCGACGGCTGACAGAGGCCCTTATCGATGACCTCCGCTACATGGAGCCCACCAATTGTGGAGCGATCCTCATCGACCAAACCAGCCGTAATCGCTTGCTCCAGCGGCATCTTTCGACCGTCGACGGTGACTCCGGCCAGCGGATCAACAATTTCACACAGCAGCGCTTCACGAAGCGTCAGCTGCTGGCCCGACTCCGGGTGGTAGATTTTCGAATCGACCGGATTCAAAAGACCCTGAGTTTCCAGCGAAGGTAAACTCAGGGAGCGAGCGATTGGGAGGAACACTTTGTTCGTACCTTGCGGATCAAGTATTCCTCGCATGCAAGCTTGTGTTAGATTGAGCACATGACCACGCTGGGGGTCTACAATCTGGCCACTCTCTCCATTAAGTCGACCACTGCGTATCACGTCGGCCAGCGTGAGTGCTGGATCCGCGAAAAGACTCGGATCTTCCAGTTTGTCTGCCGTCGGCGTATCCATGAGACCCTGCTCGGCAGCATCCTTCGGTCGGAGGACACATTTGCGAATCTTCTGCAGTTGCAGAGGCTCCTTAAACCTGTCCGCAGGTTGTACCACAGCCTTTACCGTCACTCCCTCCGTCGAATTTCCACGACTTTCGACGCTAAACTTTTTCCTCAGCAGTGCCGCCCGCTCGGGGCTCGGTAACTGACTCTGCGAGATGAGCCCTCGCTCGTACGCCAACTCAACCGGCATCTCCTCTCCCGTCGTCGGGTCGGTAAAGAGCTTGAGCGAATCAATCGCCCCTGCTGCCGCTACCAGAGGCGCTCCAGCTACCAATAGAATGCCTTTCTGAATCGCCTCAATCATGCTTATCTTAGACGTACCGTCGGGCGAAAGAATCTCACCCGTCTGCCGATCGATAAGGCCCCGTTCGATTGCTTCCGCGATCGAGAGCCGGTTGTCTGGATCGCCCGGAAGACGTAGCTGCACTAAACTTGGGTCAATCTTGCCACTCGTCACCGCCCCAACAATACTGTCCGAGCGGCCCGTTTCGGCGAATATCACCAACGCCGTGCTGGGATCGAATATGACTCCCGGCGCAAGCTGCAGCGGTTCGGGGCTGAGGAGCTCCGGCGTTGGAGCGGCAACACTCCGTACTTCCACCATCGAAGTGCCCGCTCCCTTGAGGGAGGAAATTTCCACACGATCCGGAAGCCCCGGACGCTTGGTTATCTGTATCGTTCGGTTGCGAGATCCATCCGATCCTGCAGGTAGACACTGCTCGAAGATGATGTACTCCCGCTCGATCGCTTCACGCATCGTGATCGGTTCGGTACCCTTGCGGACGGTGTACCGGCCGAATGGATCGAGTATTTTCTTCTCCAGCGCCCGATCAATCGTAACGCGACGCTGCGGGTTCTTCGGGTCGCACACGAACGCCGACTGGCGGTTGACGATGTGCAGCTTGATGCACTCCTCGAAGCTCACCAACCGGTCGGTACCGGGGATGACTAGCAGACCCGTGTCCGCGTTGAGGAGTTGCCGTTCGATGGCTTCGTTCAGTGGCCACCCGTTCGGTGGCAACTCGTACGTTTGCCGTTCGTCTTCCGCCAGGTACTCGGTGGTAATGTTGAGTGTTTTCGACCCCCGTTCGACACGCGTTTCGAAGCGGATTGCTTCCCCATCCCCTGGTTGAGCGAGCGCCTCCGTGTCCGGCAGCAGCAGCCCATGGTTGAGGGCCTGCTGGATCGAGTAGAGGTTGCCCGTTGCCGGATCACGGTAGGTGCGCGTACGCTCGTCAATAAGACCTTGCCGTACGGCTTCGGTGAATGAAAGCAGTACCTGTGGTTGCGATTCGGCCGCTTCGCCCGTGTGCGTGATCGTGACGTACCGTTTGATTTGCTTCGTAACCGTCTCGGTCGTGAGCGTTATGTTGAGCAGGCTGATCAACAGCAGCGCCCCCTCGGGGGTAATAATCTTCCGCTCGATGGCGGGCTCCAGCGGAACAACGCGACCTGTTGCATCGAGCAGGAAGCCCGTCTTTGGATCGATGCGCCCGTGGTACACCAACTCCAGGAGTGTCCACTCGCGGCCATCACTTTCCTCTCCCTCGGCCGGTACGCCGATTGGGCGGTTGAACATTTCAACCACCTCTGGACGTGCCAGACCCTGCCCGACCGCTTCCCCTAGCGGTACGAGCACACCCTTCCCACTGTCGAGCATAAATTGACCCGCGTCACCCCGCCTAAGCACATTCTTCGCGAGCGCCATATTGAACGACACGAACTCCCCACTGTGCGGATCCTTGAACCCGAAAATGTTAAATATCGAGCGAATCGAAACGGACGATATAAGACCCCGATCGACCGCCTCCGGAATGGTCATCAGCTCGCCCGTGTCGTGATGCCGGTAGCGATTCTCGAACGGTAGCACGATGCCTTCGTCCATCGCTTCGGCGAGTGTGAGCAGCTCGGCGCCGGCCGTCTTGAACACCGACCGCACGCTCTCCCCGTCCAGCACCCCCAGGCTGATCGCCCCCGGAATGTTTACCCAGTCGCGGCGCGTCGGTGACGCGATCCGCTCGCGCTTGTCGTACAGCTGCAGATCGCACACGTCCTTCAGCGTGAGCGGACGGACGATCAGCTGGCGCTGGCGCGCCTCCGCGAACGTGAGCTTCTCCTTCGTCGCCGGGTTCATGTAGCGCCCGGTGCGCGCATTGATGATGCCCTGCTCGAGCGCCTGTGCCACCGTGATCTTCGTGTCGTGCTTCGTGTCGACCACCTCGCGCACGTGCGGGTCGATCAGCTGCCGGCCGATGGCCGCGTCGAGCCGGAACGTATCGCCAGTGTTACGGTCCGTCACCCAGCCGCCGGTGTCGACCAGCCCCTGTGCGAGCGCGTCCGCCAGGCACAGGGTGTGCGGTGCTATCTTGATCGTTTCGCTCCTAACCAAATACCCGCACTCGTACGCGTCGGCCAGCGAGAGCTCGCGGCCGGACGGGGTCCGGTAGAGCCCGCCACCGTCACCACCACCGGCCGGCTCCACCAGGCCCTGCTTGATTGCCTCGACAATACTTTTTGCTTCCTTAGTGCTATACTGTACAGCGCGCCGCGACGACGACGACGTTGCTGCGACGTCTGCTGATGCTGAGGCTGCTACTACACCAGCGACAACACCACCACTACCACTACTACTTCCACCGCCGCCTTCGTCGACGATGCTGCCGCCGGCGCCGCCCACGGTCGTTACCTTGATGCGCTTCTCCGTGCTCTCGTACGAGCCTCCGTTTTCCGCCTCGAGGATCTCCTTCTGGATCACCTCCAGCAGGCTCATCGGGCGTCCGTCGCGGTCGACGGCCGCCCCCGGTCGCAGCAGCTTGCCCACCAGCTCCGGATCGATCAGCTTGCGCAGGGCAGCCTCCTCCAGGCTGATGCGCTCCCCCGTTGGGCCCACGTGCAGCAGCCCGCTGCGTACGTCGAGCACGCGCAACCGGATGGCTTCACCGACCGTCAGCGTGCGCCCGGTCGCCGGATCGACTATGCCGGGCGTGTTCAGTATGTTATCGCCACCGGTGTCGTTCTCCGGGCCGGCGTTGATGCCATTCGCGCCGCCGTTGTTTGTGCCGACCGCTTCGCTCGTGCGTTGAATTCGCTTTAGGCTGCGAATCTCCGTGAACTGCACCGAGGAAGCGCCGTTGGTCGGGCCGAGACTGTCGTTTGCTGTCTTCGGCTGCTTTCCGCCGGCCGGTGAGCCATCCTCGCGTGTGTTCGTTCCTGATCCATTGCTGTCGAGCGTATCGTAGATCAGTTTGTTGTTCGTGATCTTGGTAATCCTGGGGAAGGGAAGGAGAAAATTATCCAACCTTTAGCATCAGTTTTGCGGAACGTTTTATTGCGAGAAATTTGGGAATACTTACTGCGATGTACTGTACGTTGTTGTGTAAATGTCCTCTTCGACCTCATGGTGGCCCTCAGTGCCATTGTTCGCCGGGCGACCTAGATTGAACTCGACCCGATAGGTTCGAAGCGGTTTATGAAGACTTTCTGCGTAGCGCTGTAGGAACATAGGGGGAAAAATAAACATTAGTAAATAATGTCAGTACATATGATGATTCTAAGTATTAAAAGTAAACCAATCTGAAACAGCAGGAACTTTGAAACAAGGACGATTTTAAATTACCCGAAATTCGTACGAGAAGTCATACTCGTACACGTACTCATCGATCTCTCGCAGGCGCTTGGTAACGGTGGACGACGACGACGACAACGAAGGCAACGACGATGGAAAGGAGGTAGTGGTGGCGGACACGGAAGATGAGCTGCTGCTGCCACTGCTAGTGCTTGGGAGGACGTTACTGTCCCCGCCGGTAATTTTACGCTTGTTTCTTGAGCGAGACTTTTTCGCCACCTTTTGCTCCGGATGGCTCATTATGTTGCATTCACGAGAACTCTTTTTCCGCTTAAGGCAACTATAGGGAGCTCTTTTGAGCTCTTTTTATATGAAACGTATTTCCTTCTATCTTCACGTCACGACAAGACCTATCAATACGCATGAGGTTAAAAATCAATCAACAACGATAGAGCAAATCGATACGTCGACCGTGGTTCGACGTGGCACAATTTTCCCTCACTCCTAAATCCACAGTAAAAATGTTCGCAAAAGATGCCATCGTTAGAGCTCAAGTGCCCCTTCGCCACAATATCTCCATCTGGTCGATCAGAAGCTCTAGCTCAACACACAAATGACGTTCAAACACGCCAACCGTCGCCTCACCTAACACACGTAGGGAGCGAGTTAGAGGGAGAAAAATAAATAAAACATGAGAAAAAAAATCCACTTCTACACGAAGGTCGCCTCGAAGTACTTTTGGATCACGTTTTCTTGGGAAGTGGAAAATTGCATGACTAAATTAAACTAGAGCCAAACAACAGCAAACAATTGTTTAAAGCGCCGTTTGAGTCGAATTAATTAATTTCGTACCGCCCGTTGCAATTCGCTTGCCAGTTCATGCTCGTTTTAAAATTAAAACCGGAAACGATGGAAAGACTAAACAGCTGTAGGGTAATTTGGAGCATTGGAAATTATTTCCTAAAGAGAAAACACAAAACTGAAACATTCCTTTGGGAAATACTATCCCAAAGTGTATGAATCATCCCTCGCCTACCCTTGTTAAGGCACGAATGCCACCAACAATAGCAAATACTGTCCCATAAGACAATAGAAAAAAGTCGTAAGAAACCTGACGTTCCTCGACCTGGTAAAACATCTGTGAACATTGCAACACTCACATGCTTTTATTTGCTCCGAAATAATTTGCAAAGGAAAAAGGAATAGAAAAGGCGAAAGTTGCGAATAAAAATACGCCAAATGTCGTGCGTTCTGCTGATGCCATCTGTGCGGTGAGCACCGTGTGCGTCGAACGGAACGAAAGTGAAAACACACACCCAACAACGTGGCACGACATGTCATCCTTTCGCACGAATGCTCATGCTGTTTGCAAAGAAGAACAACCGTACGAAAGCGATGAGGCAATGCATTCATTTTCGCGAACATTACATAATCGTGACGAAAATGAAACGTTTTCGTAAGCGAGATGTACACAAATGGAAAAAAGGAAACAGGCATGAATAAATAAATTCTGAAGCGTGTACATCATCATCCCGTCCCGGGACCGTGTCTACGTCAGCGACTGGGCGCCTCCATTATTCTTTGTGTTCCGGGTTGCAAAAGCACTCCTTGAGGAAAATGCTTTTCTTCCACATTTTGACACGCAACAGAAACGCCCACACCGTGGAGTGCTCGCCCGATAAAGGTCGAGTGTATGGTTGCACTTAACGGAAGGAATTTTTAAAACACTTAAAGATGAAATCGGATCTTGCCCTAGAACAACTAATTTTTCTTCTCCTCCCATCGCAATCCGCGGCCGTTAATAGAGTGCATAAATCACCACCACACAAGCGCAAGGAAGATTTGATACTGCAGACAGTCTGCAGCTGCCAGGTCGCCGTCCGGTGCGACCTAACGGAAAACATCGATTACTTCCGCACGCCAAGGGTGTTCCACTCGAAATACCGGCACACGAGACGATGCCCTTTAGGGGTTTGCTGCTGCTGGCGGCGAGCGATGATGACTTGCTCGATTGGGGCTGCGGCAGCCAAGTGCCGTGATGTCACATGGCGCACCGGCAAAAACACAACCGTTTGACAGTTCAGCACACACACACACCATCGGAGAAAAAGGGTGGTCGGAAGAGACTATCCGAAAAAACACTCTCACGCTCTCTCGAGGACGTTAGTTTTCCCAGCGTGTGACATTTCGCTCGCAAGAGTGTTGGTAGCATTAGGATGAAATGTTTTTCCTAAAGGCACACCAATACTAAGAAACGGCGTCCGAACCGGAAGAGAGAACAGATGATCCACGTGAAAGCCAATTTTCCTGCAAACGTGGTCAAAACAGCGATGAGAATAGGGGTGACATTACTCGCGGAATTTCCTTCTCGTTTGTGAGAAGATGATTTTTGTGAGATGCAGATAAAGAAAATCGCTCTCCTACAAAACAGGTTTCAAATTTTCACGAAAAAAGTACACGTGAATTTAACGTCTTTTGCTCAAACCAGATGATTTTAAATAGTCTAACACTGAAATTATTTATCTTTTTTCAAATTTGTTAATTTAAATCTCTGAAATAGCAACAAAGGGTATTAGAGCAATTCCTGCATTGGTGTGAGCGACCATGCGCCTCCTTCAGTATATGCTGGTCGCATTCACAACCAATTGCATTCCATCTGTAGCAAAAAATTGAAAATAGAAAAAATGGTCTTGAAAAAATGGGCATTTTTAACAAAGTCACCTTTGACAATATCATTCTTCTAATGTATGATACTTTCTTCAAGTTGGTCCAAACACAAGACCTCACCAAGAGAAGACCACGTTAAAGAAATGATAGCCATTTTTAA
Source organism: Anopheles sinensis (assembly GCA_000441895.2). Classification (NCBI taxonomy): domain Eukaryota; kingdom Metazoa; phylum Arthropoda; class Insecta; order Diptera; family Culicidae; genus Anopheles; species Anopheles sinensis. The sequence continues at coordinate 1,172,837 of KE525331.1, forward strand.
TCATATTTTTAGGAACATTTGTTCAATCTCCCCTACGAAGCTGTTGATTCCATTCGACCAAGGCAAAAATCAATAAATAGCGATAAAAACGGTTAGAAAAAATAGTCGTACTATTCCAACCTCATTCGTTACTCTCTCCCAAGGTCACAACACTTTCACCCAACTGAAAACGTGCCACGCGGAGACAGCATCTTCGAACTTTAATCGTGACGATCTGCTCCACTATTCGCGCTTCTATCAGTTGTACTTTTACCCCCAGTGGCGTCACCTGGCGGTGGAAGCTATTTATAAAACACGCTCGATCAGCATCGTCTCCGCGTGAGTGACGGTATTCCCCCTTCTCATCCGTCTGGGCGGTTTGTCATTGGCAAACATGATCGATCGCCCCCGGGGGGAGAAAAAGGTTGAATTCTTTCGTAGCTGTTCGGTGGCGCCATTGTTGGTTACAATTTTCTCATGATGAGCTAATGGCAACTCATCACTTCCATCGCAGGTCGCTACATTGGCCCGGTTCAGCTTGTTCCACAAACAAACGTGACCCTCAGCAAAGACATAAACACTTGCTACGCGATCGTGAGAATGCCTCTGGCTTTACGGTTTGTTACGTTTGGTGACCTCGACGAAGGGCATCCATTTACATTACCATGACCGATCGTCGGACGCAGACGAGTACATGGAAAGGCCGACCAGAAGACGCCACCACCGGCTCCTGAGTGCGTCATCGTTCGCGGCGAGGGGGGTTGCGAGATCGTGTCTTCTTGCGTGGAGTGGAATTCACACAACCGAAACACAATTCCCCCGACGAAATATGATACTTGCCACTTCCTCCTACGGGTTTTCGCAGAAGTACGTTCACTCCGTGTCATAGGCGGGTTTTTCGTCCGCCGCACTTCGAAATGAAGGCCACCAATAAAAATAAAAATGGTTACAAGAAAACGACCGCTGACAAATAGAAGCAGAATAATAACAACCAAACATACCGTAGAACACAACTCGTAATCGTTTTAAACGAAACACAGAGCTGAAAAAAGATACAGCCGGTGCGCGGTGATAATTGAAACAGCACAACAGAGTCTCAACGATTTCGGCCGGTCCTCAGAGCCGGAAACAGCTGTAAAAGTGCTTGCGAAGCAAAAGGGGAGCAGAGTTTTTGGACAACAGACAACGACATGAAGGAAAAAATACAACATTCCGCCATCAACATAAGGCACGGATGTTAATCCAATTTGTTCGTACCGCTTCACTTCGAGGGTTGTAACATGTCTGCCGAACTTGTCATGTCGGCCGACGATGGGCTAAGAGGTTTCTTCCATATCGGTTGTCACCGCCACTCAGTGGCGTCTGGGATAGTCCAATCAACTCGGTAGCGGTGTCAATGGAATGATCAACACCCTCGGAAACCTTGTATGCGGTAGCTGCATACCAATGAGCCATGGCTTGCGCAACTCCGGAGGTTTGTTTTACCAGTGAAAACACATAATCGCAACCGGATACGAATAATGGAAGCATTGTGTCGCGTGCCGCGTCTATAGCCTTCACTAGAAAGAGGATACTGGGAAGATTCATGTGGTTAAACCCAGTAACAAACGAAAGATATCCGAGAATGGGTTGAAACGAGGTGTTTGCTAATATCCATCCCAGTATTTGTCGGCTCTGAACTCTGGAACCTTTACACCTTGGTTGAATCTGTGTCTCGACCTCTAGCGAAATTATTGCGATTGCCAGCAGGAACAGCAACTTCCAAGACCCTTGTCAAAAAGGTTCGCCGAGTAATAAATAGCCATGTGTCAATTCACCTCACGTACAAAGGATAAGTGGCACAGTGTGACTTTTGTAGGTTAAGGTATACAAACACCGGCACGTTATTGGCACGTCGGGGTTTTTTATCCATCAGGCAGAGTACAATAGAATACTTGTCGGTGCAACTCGTTGAAACTCTGGACATACATCATCTGTACCTCTCATGGAACAAACCCGAGGTCAAATCCATTGATGCAAAAATAGCCTATCACAACTCCGGACAATTGTGGTCCAGGATTTCTGCTTCCATTATTTCGTTCGGTAAATCAATTCCTCGTTGTCTGCACGCCCTTAATCTGTGTCTAGCTTTATCAGCAACGCGCATTCGAGCGGAATGAGCTCATCTTGACCACTCTCCTATTCTCTATCTAGCGATGACACACGCTCTGCTCCACTGCGAAATCTCGCCAATACACCCGTAAGGCAATAATTGGCACAAATAGAAGCGCTTACATGGCACTTTAGTATTTTGTTTACAATTCACCGATAACGCTTCATACACACCGTCTTACTTGGTGTCTCTCCGGAGTTAGTGGTTTATATTAAACGCCACGGAACAGCGATAGTCTTATCAAAAGTGTCGTATTTCTCCGCCCGGTGGAGGATTTTTATGGCTATGCCTTTTTTTCATTCGTTTTGCGGAATGCGTCGATAAGCAAGATACCAGCGACGGGAAACTACTATAAGTGGCTTCAAATCCTCCAACATGTATTCGTGAATGCAGTCAATGATTGCTACAAGCTTCGACTGTTATCTACCAGCCACAGCGTCACGTTTAAGCCGCGCGATCGGGTGCCATAAACACCGATTTCATTTGCAACACTACCACCACACTTCACCAATTGGTCTCGACAAACCTCAAAATAAACATTAGCTCCAGCGTCGCCCCTCTGTTATAGGGTGAGTTATTGCCAACGGAGCTGTAAACCACTTGCCAGTAACGAAACGGCAAAACGTCGTGACGTGACAGCATTGCATTTTATAGCAAAAAACATTCGACGAAATATTTAATGGGAGATTGCGAAAATGAAATATGTGTAAACAAATAAATACTGAGCTTCTTTTTTCATTTTAATGTTCATGACATTTTTTTAAACATTCAAAAACTGGAAAATTTGGCAGAAGAAGAAGATCTGCTTCCACGATAAGACACAAAAATCCCAATCTCTTTTATGCTATCGTCGTGAGAAATTATGCACGCAAATATTCCCCACCATCCAACCGTGACGGTGGTTGTTGCGCTTCATTTTGTCAGTGCAAGTTCTCATCCGGCTAAAATTTCATGCGGCAACAAAAACACGCCGAAAACCGCACGAAGCGGGCAAGAACAACAAGACGTGCTCTTTCTATGGTTATCCTTGAATTTAAATTTGTCGCCTTCGCGTCCAATAAAATCCGACCCAAAGAGTTGCCCGTTCTACGCGAGACGTTCTTCTCTTCTTATGTTGGGTTTCTTAGTTTCGGATACCCGAAAAGAGAAAGAAATAAAAAAAACACCACGCACACATAACTCCAAGCTCATCAGCAGGGGAGTGGGTCTCTTTTGTAGCGTGTGCTGGTTGGTTGGGGGTTTTATGCAGATGTTTGATGCTTGATTAATTTATGATCATGTTGTTGCCCCTTGCCGATGTTGACTGCTCGTGCGAAAGGTCACCGCCGGAGACGCCGAAGTCCGATTGGATCGTAAATGTTGCGAGATTGCGAATGCAGACGGGTCAAAAAACCAACAACAAAATTTGCAACCAGCGAGAGGCGGGCAACATCGAATGTTTATGTCACCGGAAACTCGGAGGGGCCTAAACACTCGTTCACATGTGGAACTACAGCACGTTCACACAATATTCATCTGGATCTATATTTTTGGTGGCAGTTTGAGTTCGGTGGGACGCGCATAACTTACTCCCTTCTGGGAACAGGTTAGGAAGTGTAGATTAATCACCGAGCTGGCAATCAACCAATGTTCAAAAAACATTTCTCACTCACACATACAAAACTACCAACAGCAGCCGAGCAATATAAAAGCATACCGGCTTTCGCACCTTCACGGCCTGACGCAAGTAAAATGCGATCAAAAATAACATTTTAAACCGTTGACGACGGTTAAGGCAAATGTTAAAAAGAAAAATAATCCCTCGAGCCGACATTAATAAAGTGGCGAACCATTAAGACGAGCTGCTAAAATGAATATGCGCTTGGCGTCGTTTTTCGAAATCCCATCGTATTCGCACGCTACCGACGAAGCCCGGGGTCCGTCAAGGTAATGATCCGTTTTTATACGCGAATGATTCAAATATTCTTTCATCAACCTTCGTTCGGCTTTGAACTTTTAGCTCAAGGAAATCCATGTTTTCCCGTGAAAAATGTTCTTGAATAAATTAAGATTCGATTCAAAGATATTTATTATTATCAAGAACTCAGACTCGCATTATTAAACTGACGAGCATAATCTGAATCCAAACGACTTCATAAACAACCGTAAAGGTCACACAGAGGCAATTCTGAGATAATGGCCATGAAACGGATGCCGAATGAATGAAATTTTGCGTATGGTCGAGCTGCTACATGGTGTGAGCATCGCATCTCTCTGAAAGTCACTTCTTTTTCAAGAAGAGACGTTGTTCAAAAAACCCTTGCTTCTTTTTATTTGATGACATCAGCATTATGCTTGATGAAATACTAAACACAGATACTAGATGTTGCTCTATAGTTTAACATTTATCACTGATTCATTCACCAACTTTTCTATAAGCAAAGAATCATACGAGTTCCAATTTTGAGTTCTGTATACAATATTTACAGCTTTGGTCAATTGTACTCAATAAATATGCATTCAAAAATAGAAGTCGTTCATCCAACTGTCTTTGTTGACCTTGGGATGATACTGATGTAAATATTCGTTTAAGATTTCCTCCGGAATTTGTGTTGTTACTTGTGGCGATAAGTATGGAAAGGTTTCGTCTCGTCCCAAGTATCAACACGAGTTTCACGCAGCATTGCTTTAAATCTCTCAGCTGAGCGTCTACATGATCTCTTTGCGTTGGAGTCATGGAGCTGCTGCTGATAAGAAATGGTGATGCACCACCGTTCCCCAGAACATTTCATCACTTTAACGAGCCCACAATCCAACTCACAAACAAAATATTTATTTTAAAACGTTCTAGACGAATCGAATGGAATAATCGATTGCATAAGCGTGCGCGCATTGGAACGATGAATTATTTCTATAAAACTTTACCATCGAACCAGCCACAACTTTTGCTCCGTGATGTAACGTTTATTATAATTCTTTTTAGTTTGCTTCTTTTCGGATCGGATCCGCCTTCCGTACGCCCTTTAAAAATATCCACTTTGTTTACATTCGCCATCACGAATGCAGTTGCGTTGCACTCGCTGGTTCCACTGTTGGCAGCGTGTGAAATGCAAACTGCATCTCCACTAAACAAACGGTGCATTGGCTCCGAAACGTTCACTAAGCTGGTTGAAGGTGCCGAACGTTGAAACCGAACAGCGGAGGGTTGGAACGGAGAAAAAAATCTTTTTGCCCCAATTACTCGGAGCCCTCCTATCGCTATCGGTCGGTTTGTGTTTTCTCTCCCCTTCTATCTACAGTTACACTATCTTTCCCTATTGCTCTACTACCGAACCGAAAAGGTGCCCGTTTGTGTGTGTGTAAAAGTGTTTGAGGCAACTTTCAAACGATTAGCTTCGGTTGGGGAAACGAAGCACTAGGCGGCTGAGTATTATTGATTAGATGATTTCAGGGACAAACGGTGGATTTGTACGTTGAGCTGGAGGTGCACCGGATAGGATTCTTGGAGTTCTAAAAGGATTAAATTTAAACATAGCCATAGGTTGGTACTGGTGGATGGAATCGATTTTTGCGTCACTGCGTGGATTTAGGTCTCGCTTTCTACTCGTCAGAAGTGGAATTTGAAAATACAATGAATGTACGCTCTGCTTTATCGTTGTTGATCGAATTGTTTCATTCAAGACTAGAATATTAAAGCCTTTAAAATGAAAGAACTTGAGCTCCCAAATCAGCCTCTCAAAACTAAACATTATTTTTTAACGAAACACGTGCTTTGCTAACCGACACCGGTTTCCACTTCACTCGCAGATTCCCTTATCCGAAAACGTGTGATCATCTCACACATATGAAGACACATATTCTAATTTTTTGTCGACAACGTTGATGGCGATAACGACAAGAATTTCACTTCATTTGGCAGCACTCGTTAGACATTTCATTTTCGTTTGACTTTGCGCCGCCGCCCATGCGGGACGGCCTTCACACGAAAATTTATTCCTCACAGAAGCACCAACATCACTTCGGGTAACCACATTCGACGGAACATCCGCAGACACGTTCCCGACGGTATGAATAATTATAATTATTCTTCTGATTCAACTCTTTGCGACACAGAATAGCCTTCTTAAATAATTAATGGAACACCAAACCAACGAACCTTAAAACTTTCTTGATCAATACACAAACTAGTATTTCGTTGCTCTTTTTTTTCAAACTCTGCCGTTGCCCTATTCAAAATCTCCGCAACCGGCTCACACCGCAACGAATTTCATTAGCATAGAAAACACCCCAATCGCACACACGCGCTTCACGTCAAACTGTTAGTGTTAAAAGAAGTCACTTCGAAACAGTGAGAGAGAGCGTCCGCGCGCGCACTTGCTATCAGCTTCACTATCCTGTCAATACTGAACTGACCGGCCGCGATGGCGATGGTCAGTGGGCCCCCAACACCGAGCCGCGAGTAGAGCCGGCTCCCAACAACAGCTCGCGATTCCAAGAGAATATCGCGAGCGAAAATAGACGCACGGAGAAGTGTTTCTGCTCATACTATCTCGGTCTTGGGATACGACGTGGAGGGGAATTTGTGAGTTCCATCTGAATGGGAGGGAATGGAGATATCTACTACAAAGAGCTGAATCTACTAAACAGAGCACTCACTCTCCCAACATCTTTCCGCGGGTTTGTCTCAGCTTGTGATCTCTGTGGGATGCATCGCAGTTAAAGGCTATATGACATCACTGGCACAACAATCGCCGGGAAGGAACAACAAAAAAACATGGTCGCACCCAAATAAAAAGTTGAACCTACACCTGCGAAAAAAAGCCTGTTTTGATTTTTTAATGGGTGGTGTTTTTCTTCCTCTTCAGCAGACATTCACAACCAAACGGCGTTGGGCAGTAACGACGAAAGGTTTCGACAGATAAGAGTCAAAAGAAGCGTGCAACAAGAAGGACATCTGAGCAGAAACTTTATGAATCGCCGAGTGCCTGCTGCCCGGGAATGCCATGAGTAAACAAATGTAAAGGTGGCTCAGTGGAATGGGACAACTCGATCAGAAGCTCGGGATCGTCGCATGCGCAGCGATCAGTGGGTTTGCGCCACACAAAAACCATGCCGAAGAGCACGAGAGCTCGACCAACCAAAGGCGTCTTCTTCCCATAACGATGACGACGCCTGCGACTTCTTCGGTGCGTATGATGTCAGACGCTATAAATAAACGTACGCTTCGGTGCGCTTTCGAGTCGCTGGTGGAACGAACTACACGCCAGAAGGCAAGCTTTCTGGGGCCCGGGATTGCAAGCAATTAAGTTTCGGTTTTCCTTTCCGTTTCGCAGTGAAACGGTCCACTGTCCGGGGGTCTTTCGCAATCTGCCGTTGCGGAACGTTAAGTTTCTTGGTGTTACCTTCGACCCACCGCCACTAGCAGGCCGTAGTACATTTAAGTGGGTTTCTGCATCGCACCTACGTTTTGGGAAGTGCGATAACAAATATACCAGGGAGGTCGAAATGAGTTTACTGAAGCGCCTTCGTGCGTATAGATAAAACGCATCGCGCATTCCAAACAATTTAATTATGATGAAACAGCAAAATTATTTTCTTAGTCGAAATTACTCCAAGAGAATATGTCAGCAACAGTGTGCGCAAAATTAAGCAACAGCATTCCAACATTGTGAAGGCAATAAAAGGTTACAAGAAAAATAACGAATGATGTTGTGCTTTTTACTCGACGTTTCGAGGGCTATTGCGATTCGTTCATGGCGTCATATTTTATTATAGCTCCTACGCAACGGTGACGGGCTCTGGGCATACGCAGATCTCATGGACAACTACTACGATGACGTAAAAAGTTCACCTTGCTAGTGTGGCATCGAACTGCACAAGTCAAGTGGCATATTTTACAATAAAAATATGCATAAAATGCAATGCACGATGACACTAGTCACCTCGATTAAGATTGGTGGGGTTTGTAGTGATTTGCATACTTGTTTGTAATGATTTTTGTTCAATACAAATATTCTCTAATGTTTGTTTACACTATATGAAATATGAATTCTCAAAAAATGAAAAGTTTTATATTGATTTAGAGTTCAAAATCAAACATTTTCCACATCCACATGAGCGGTCAAAAAACTAAACCGAATTCCAGAGTGTCTCGAGTATTTGTAGAAGATTGATTTTCAACAGGTTTACTATTAACCTGGCCACAATCACCCAAGTGTTAGCGTGACAATTGGTAACGCAAACATCCTAAACGCTCAGCGCCTCCACAGACGCCAACGAGACAAATTGGCTTTTACGATTCGCTAGAAGTGAAGGCGGATTTCATTCAAAAAGCTATTTGACAGTAAAAAAACCTACCGCCAAGATTTAGGAAGGAGATGCAAAATCAAACACTCCATCTCTGTTGACCTCTGATGGCATGATGGGATCGGGACAGAAGCTGACAGCAAAGAACCAAAATACAAGATGAGGTAGCCACGGGCGCGGTAGAAATAGGAAATGACGGTATTGACCGAGCTTGCGTAGCGTAGCGAATGAGAACTCGCTCGGTATTTGTGCGAAACGAGAACCGACATCGAATCAACTCAAGGGGACAGTGGTGATGTCAACCATATAGCTCCCTTTAGGCATGGTCTACAGAGGAATTAAAGCTTTAAAAGTTGGAACCCTCCGAGATGGAGCAGGATTTTGGTTGAACCAACAAATTAAGGTGATGCCTTTATCGCTTTATTGCCCGACTTGATTCGAGAGTTTCTGGGGCTTTTGGAAGTGAAACCGGTTTTTCTTAAAGAAGTTTTCAAAATCGACGCTGGAAACCATACATCCAAAAGGAATAAAAAAGGATTTAACCACAAATATTTCTGGGTGACCTTCGAATATCAGAGAGACTGGATCTGGAGCTTGAGTACGTACGACTGCCGAGCTGACTTTTCGTTAGAATTTCGGGTAATTGAAGTCCGGAAAGGAAATATTTACGGGAATAACAGTACGTTGTTGTACTTACCAATCCGTCCGCGCCATTCACCTCGATAGCCGTCTTCAGCCGCTGGGTCAGCTGTTCAAGCAGCGTCTCGAAGCGTCCGTTCAGCGTGTCGAGCCGCTTCGAGTACACTTCCGTCGCGCCGGGATCTGCATCGGGCGGGCGCAGGTCCTGACGAGGGGGCGAAAAGCTGGGCCGCACCTCACTCAGCCAGTCGATATAGTGGACACATTTACCATCGTAGATCTGATGATCGATTACGCATGCAATTGGCGGAAGTTTCGTTGTGCGTTGTTTGTTTATCGTTACGGTGTTTTTTTGAGTTGGGCCACGTTTACGGATCACGTTGAGATCGAGAAGTTCGGAGAAGCGTAGTCGGCGGTGTACCGGATGAGTTGGTGGCGGAAGTGCGCGGAAGTGGCCGGTTCGGATTTGTTTGTGTTAAATGTTCATCCCCAAGTTCGATGAGCATCGGATTCGGTGGTTGTTCGGGTGCAGATATTAGGTTGAATTTGCCGCATATTTAGGGTGCGCAAAGGGGTTGTTGTTGTGAAACAATGGCGTATTGTTGGATGGTTTGTAGAGCGGGGAGCATTTGTGTACGAATGTTTTGGTATTTTTCAATGTATAGTGTGAGTGTTTGTGTATTGAGATCGAGTTATTATATTGATTAGTATATGCAGTAAAGTTCTTAATAGTGGGCATCAAAGTTCGGAAACAGAGGGGGAAATGACTTCATCGATGTTGGTAGGTAGCAAGCACAGGAGTCCAAAATTTGGTTTCCGGAAACGTTAGGAAAAACCATTTTACCGGCGTCTTATTCAACCTGGTTTAATTTAATTTCGAGCTCACTACTTAGCAACAGCAACTACCGGAGGAATTTGCGGAGGAATCGTCAAAAATGTAAGATATTGCAGGGTAAACCATAGCGACAGTGAACTTGCCACAGATAATGCTATGAAAGTTTCGTTCAGAGTCGTGTTCGTGCTGTTCTCCCTCTCACACCGAAACGACGACTTTTTTTCCTTCTACTCTCAGTTAGTCAACAATTTGAACTGCAAAATTATAAAATTTGTCGGTGCATTTCGGTTTTCAATAAGTGCAAATTTGGTATTAATCACATCTACTGGCCGTTCCGGTGCGATAGGAGATCATTTTAGATTTTCTGGAAGCTTAAATTGATTAAAATGCTTTCGGCCCGGTAGGGCAAATTGAAGGAGAAATGTTCGTTTGTTTGCCAAACTACAGCGCCGTCGCAAACAAATTAACAATGAAGCGCGAAACTTGGCTGTTGTTTACTATAAACCAAAAAGCTATCAAATGTTGGAAAGCAATGAAGTCTGTCTTTTGGTAGATTAATGGATAAAAAAGCATCCTTACAGCTATGGTGGGAAAAAATGTGTGGTACCCGTTCACCAAGAAAATAATCCTGCATTTTGTACCATCAACGGACGGTGCAAAGAGACACGCACAATCGCACCCACACACACGCACGCACGCATACACAATCAAACGCACAACAGAGCTATATTGTCACAGCAGAAAGGACACGAGAAAAAAAAAGTTGGCTCTCGAAAAGACGAAACGTAAGACGAACCAGGCATTGTCTCCATTTGTAACATTGCACCAGGGACGAAACCAGGGATCATCATCACAGAAATATAGAACCTTTTTCCCAACAGCATGGAATAGCAAAACGCACTGAATACCAAAATAAAACAAGGACGACAGACGAAGGAAAGTTTTTGGCTTGCGCGATCCTTCCGACAGTACTGTACAACAAAAGCACGACAACGGAAGGAAGGTTTTCTTACACTTTTGTAGATTACAGAAGGATCGGAAGGACGTTGATGGTGGAGAAATAAAAAAGTAGAATACTATCCTATTCCGAAAAGAAGGGTGAAGGGGAGAAGGACCAAATGGCTACATACCTTAGCTTCTCGGATCAAGCGGCCACCGGTGAGATTCACCTGTTCAACCTTCGGAATGCGCTCCACCGTTTCACCGAGCATCGACTGCAATTTGTTTCCGGAAGCGAAGTGATACCACCCGGCCGTCAAACCACAACACCAACACACAAAGAACAACACGCACGCGCGGAGGGAAGGGCGCGACACAAGGGGAGGTAAAAATGGTGGAGCAACAACACAGCAACACGACCGAGATGAGTTTGAGGGAACCAAGAAGACGGCGGAGAGAAGATTGTGTTGGTGTGGTATTTGTTGTTGATGTTGTTGTTGTTGTTGTTGGTGGTGGTATATTGGTGGTTGTTGTTGTTTGTGGTTCGTAATTCGAAATTCGTGTCATGGTGAAGATTACGGAGGAAATGGTTGGTTGGAGGGAGGGAAAGAGATAAACAAATTTACGCATTAGTATGGAAGTTGTCTACTGTCGCTAACAACTAGAACATTGTTAGACATATTAAGACAGCTGCTAATAATGGTTACAGCTAATAAAGATTTAAGAGTGTAAGAATATTGGAAAAGTAATGTTTCATCTACGTTGTCATTAATCTACGTATAGCCTACAATAATGTTGTATGATTGGAGTAATAAACTCCTTAGTAATCGTGAACGTGTCTGGATGTTGTGTCGCATGCTTGTCAAAACCTTGAACCTGTGTGTTGTTCTAAAGAAAATATTACCTCATTACTACCACAAAATGTGTCGATGAAAAATCGTACCACTTAATGGTACTTTTTAAAGCAGAATCGAAGACTCGTATGCAACTAATTGCCGTGTCCTTACGCGTGCGCCTTTGTCACCTTTTTGTTAGTCATGGCTGTGTTCTAGTAGTGCTCGTTATATGGATTTCTCAAAGAACAGTCCCTTTTCTTGCACTTTCGATAGTCTAATAAAGATGCGGTTAGTTAACAGTAGAAATATGTTTTGCCTCCTCCGTCTAGTTCTGGTAGTACAGTTTACGTGCTCTATTTTCTACTTTACTGCTTTAGAGATCATTCATGAGTGTATGTACGGAGTGGTTTGGGAGTGTGAACCACTCTTCCTTCGGTCGTCGAGAAAGAAAATTCCACCGTCTATGGGACAAAAATTCAGCCTCTTATATCACAGCTAAGTACGAAAGCGAGGGTGTCTCTCTATATATATGTATCTCTCTCTCTTGAATCATCATCATTAACACCACTGAAATACGTCCGCTAGTCCAAAGTTTCCTATCCAAAAGCTTGCACGACGCTGAACGTTCGAAGCGTGTCAAGCTGTAAAAACACTGTGCTGCAAACGAAAAACAAGTGGGGTGTCAACAACCAAACGATACTTACATCGAGCTCCCGCGCGGATGTGGCCGTCGGAAGAGCCTGCAGCTTTTCCGTCTGCTTCTCCACCCAAGTCTCCTCGACGACAATGCTGGTTTGCAAGTTTTTCATCAATCCGATTGCCGTTTCAACGCTGCGCATTCTGTGAAGATGAAATCGACGGACGTAAATTTAGTACGTGATACAAACGCCTTTGAAATATACGACCCTACCTTTCAGCGAGCTGTCCGCAGATGTTGTTCCAGCGCAAATTCAAACGCTCCACGTTGGAATGCAAGCGCTTCAAGTCCCCGAGCACCTTCGTCGGAACACCCATACGACCAAGCTGATCGGCCGAGTCGTTCATCTTGTCCATCTCGGGCTGCTGGCTGGAGATCGTCTCCTGGATCGCGGTCAGTCGTTTGTACACCTCGTACAGACCTTCCTGCGTCGACGGGAGTTCCAGCTGGCGGGACAGTTTACCCTCCAGATCGGAGATGACCTGCTCGTTGTCCTCCAGCCCGGCCAGCGCACCCTCGAGCAACTTCAACCGATCACCGTGCAGGACGGCCTGCGTGTTCAATTCCTTCCACAGGTCCATCAGGTTGTCGAGGCTCTTCTTGAGCGCGGGCGTTTTCAGCGTGATCGTACGGAATGTTTCCTGCAGGTGCTTCAGATCCGGCTCCAGACCACCGAGTCGACGCTTGTAGTCTTCCAGTATCTGTACCGTGTGCTCGAGCGAGTCCAGGTCGCGTGGCATCGGCGACAGGATGATATGGTCCAGCTCGCGAGCCATCTCCTCCAAGCGCGTCTTCAGCGAAATGCATTGCTCGGTAAAGATGCGGCTCGCTTGTTTACTCTCCTCTATAAACCATAAAAAAAATTATATCAGATTTGATCAAAGGAAGATCGTCCAACACAACACTTTTTCCGTCGAAAACACTTTATCTCACCACGAAAAGATCGAAAACGAAATACCCCTTTCATGTTGGGTGAGTTTTAGATTATCACAATTCACTTCAAGTTTATACACAAAACTAAGCGAATGCAAATTATTTTCCAAGCGGGAAAAATAAACTTCTTTGATGAAACTGTAGAACCTCACTGGTCCACGACAAAACACAAACTAACTGCCCAGCACTGGCTGCTCAATTCAGGCCAACGTTAAAGAATCGTCACCAACTCGATACCATCTGCTTCCCAAAATTAACTAAACGACAATCCAATGAATGGCCATTTTCACTCCACAAACAAAACCGATAGATCAACATCCACCCACCAATGGCAACACCTTGTTGGGAAAAACAATTGGGAAGTAAATGATCGCTGAGAAGGCGAACAAAACGGTGCCCACAAAGTTCTCATATGAGAACTTCAGTAAAACACACATTTGGAAAGAGAACTATTGTTCTTACCCACGAACGTTCTTGATGATTGGCCTATAATTCTTGACCTTAGAGAGACAGTCCTAAAATGGAAATGCGGTGCGATCCAGAGCGTGCGATCACCCAATTATCCAATTAAATCGCCTTCATTCGTAGAGTTATCGTTAATATTATTTTTCCTTGACATCCAAATATCGACACCACATTGGTGAGGTTAAGTGAAATGTCGTTTGACTGCTGGCTGGAAGATGGCCCCACATACATTTTTTTTCTCAATAAGTCGTGGTTTTACAGAGCAAGTGTTTTCGAAAAACGGAAAAATAGTCGCCCCATTTTTTACCTTCTGCTCTGGCACGTTTCTCGAATTCATCGAACAGTCGGTTCACTTCGTCCATCTCGCGGCGCAGACGACGCAACTGCGGATCGGCCGGGTCGCCCTCGGCGAGCAGCTTGTCAGCGTCGTCGTTTAGCGCGCGCCGGATCGCCGTGCGCTGTTCCGCTCCCATCGCCAGGAACTGCTCAAAGTCCCAGCCCTTCACCACCTTGATCGTGGCGAAGATCATGTTCTGGCGCAGGCGCAGCTGTTTCTTCTGCCAGAGCGCCACCGAGCGGTCGAACAGGCGCTTCAGCCGCTCGGCCGCTTCGATCGCTTCCTGATCGGGCGGTGGCAGCAGCAGACAAACGCCGTGCACGGACCCCTCCACGCCCTTCGACGTCTTCACGCGCCACTTGACGCGCCCGGACGTGTCGAGCAGGGTGCAGCTTTCGTTTTTGTCCAGCGAAATGTTACCCTGCTTGTAGGAGCAGATCGACTGCACCGTACACTGCCGGTTCACCGGTTGCTTGCGCTGCTTGAGCGGCACGATGGCGGTGGCCTGATGCTGCAGCTGCGCAATCGTTTCGCCGAACGCGTTCAGCTCCTCCCGAATGTCCTGCATGCCGCGTAGCAGCGCCTCGCCCTGGTCGAGCGTGAACTCCGACTGCGAGTACTTGCTGTTCAGGATCTCGTCCCGCTTCGTCAGCCAGTTCTCGGCCTCTCGCACCTCGTCGAAGAACGAGTGGTAGTCGGTGGCGTGCTTCAGGTGCACCTCCAGGCAAAGCGTCAGCTGCAGCAGCCAGGACCACTGCGACTGGAGCGCCTGCAGGTGACCCTCGATGCACTTCGATGCCGGATGGGATTGCACCAGCAGGGCCTCACCACGGTCCAGGATGGTTGCGAAGTGCATTTCTCGCTTTTCCAGCTCGGACATGAGATTCTAAAAACAATTGAACAAGGCGTTAAGTGATTGTCGTAATAAAAGCAAAAGCAATCAAGAAGAAAATAATGTGACAAAACAACAAAGCCAAAACATGATACGAAAAGTAAGAAGAAATAATAATTTGGAAATAATCGGTAAATTAAACAGATGTATTGGATTGACATAAAGGATAAGAAAAAAATGAAACAGAAACTAAACAAACCACAATACAAGATGAACAAAACGCTAGCAACATTAATAAAAATGAAGAATGGGAAAATTGTTTTAAACAAAAAGGGAACAACAATTACAAAACATGACAAAACTACCAAGCACAACGAAACTCATCCACAAGAAAAAGGCTGGGCATGATTACTTACTTCCTCGCCATTTCCGTACGTACGCTTGCAAGTAGACTTTTGAGGTTAGAATTTTGGCACAAGGACAAGTTAGATAAAAAAAAGAGATAGGAAGTGAGAGTAGGTGAACAAAAGATGAACATGACGATCGATAAACGGTGATCGTGCAGAATCAAAACAGAAGAAAAAGAGTTTTAAACGGGCTCGAAGCCTAACCTTCTTTGTCGACATAAAGGAATTCCGTACCCAAACAACACTTACCTCATAGTACCGATGCACCGCCGACAGATCGAGGTTCTTATCCGCCCAATCACGGCTCACCTCAATCTGTTCGCGGTCGTTCAACCAGCTCAGCTCGGCCGTCGCCGTCGCCAGGAAGTCGACAAGCGCATCCAGGTCCGACAGCCGCTTGGTCGAGGTGCTCAGCAGCTCGGCGTACACCTTCTGCAGCTGGCTCAACCGCTGGCGGTACAGCTGCTGCTCCTCGCCGGTGAAGTTGGCGACGTGCCGCTCGCACTGGGCAATTTTAGAGTGGAACTGATCGATCACTTTGTGCTCGTGCTGGTGGCGCTCCAGCTCCACTTTGGCGGACGGCAGGTCGGAACCGTAGTCGGAGGTGTGCAGTTGTTTCTAAAGGATGGGTAAAGAATGTTTTAGTATTTCTGCAAAGTATTATAAGCGGAGTGTAATGTTTCTCACCAGTTTCGATTGGCACCATTCGGTGTACTCCTGGACGTCCCGGAAGTACGGATTGGTGCCGATCTGTCGCGTTTCCGTGACGACACGCGTTTGCTTTGTGATCGTCGTCTCCTGCACTGGGTAGCTCAGGCCGGACAGTTTTTGTACTAGGCTAGTATGGAATGTTGTCCGCAGCTGTGACCAACGCTGGTGTAACTTTGTAACCCTGAAGAAAAAAAAAACCATTCAGTATTATGCTCCTTTAGAACTGTTTCCGGTGCTTACTTCTTGTGTAATTCGTTGGCCTGCGGATAGCGACCGTCCTTCAGGTTGTGGCAGTCGTCGTTCATCTCCTGCAGCGGTTGCTCGAGCAGCCGGATGTCGCCATCGAGCCCTTCGACAATGTTCTTCGCCTCCACCGGATGCAGCCGCTCGATGCGCCGACTTTCCTCTGAGATTCGCGTTTCGATCTTCGTGATCACCGTCTCGGTGTGCTTGTACTCCCGTTGCACCTTCTCGGCGAGCTTCTGCAGCCGCTCGAGCCGCTGCACCTCCTGCTGCAGGATAAGATCGCGGTCGGCCAGCGCCGACATCAGCCGGTGCCAGGCCTTCTCGAGGGCCTCCGGACGCAGCTCCGTTTCGACGTCCACCTCGCCGATCGACTCGAAGTACTTCTCCAGCTCCTTGTAGATCGCGAACAGATGCTGCTTGTCGCGCTGCCGCGGAGGAACCTCCTCGGTGCGGAACCGGTTCAGATCGGACAGCAGTCGCTTCAGCTCGATCAGCGTGGTTGGGAAGGCACGCTCCTGCAGCAGCGAGGTCTTCTCGCGGCACCAGTAGAGCAGCTGCTGGGCCTGCTCCCGGTACTCCTGCACGCGCCGCTGCGAGTCCATGTCAAACAGCGGGTGCATCTGCGGCGGCTCCGGGAACACGTCGTACAGCGAGCTCAGATAGGTGATCATCGATTTCTCATCTGGCTCGTTCGTGTCGACATCTATAAAACAATAAGAATAGAAAACATAAATTAGAACATGAGAAGTTTAAAAGTATATCATTTTAATATTTGATCTTCATTCGTCATAACTGACACCTAACGTCAATCCCTCATGACCTGGACAAAGCATTTGACTTTAAATACTTCCGCTTAGTACTTTGAATCGTTCTGCTCCAAGGAAGCGACAACTGCAATGATTCTTAAGCAGGCAAATTAGAAAATTCAGAAACCAAGAACCATGACAGCAATTTGGTGCAATTTAATACACATTTTTGTATCATCAACTGCGTGGGTAAGCCAACCAGAACCATCCTGTGATTCATTGGTGTCACCTTGGTTAAATTATTTTCTTCCATTGTGTACGATCAAAAAATTTTCTCGAGACTTATTTCTAATTAAACCTTCCAACACGAAAGGTCAAGTCCGTTTTGAAATGTGAAAAGTTCATTTCCATATTGATAAATTGCCATTGCTGGTAAATATAGGGAAGGGCTTTAACCTAAAAAGGAGAAGAACATCCGCGTTTTCAAATGATCTATATGAAACTTAAAATTTATCATATTTTACCAAGTTCCGCAATATATTTGTGATGTTGCTTATTTATCACTAAAATATAGCATTATGATGAAATCTCAGCTTCAAAAGTAAACAAACAATATAAACAACTGAACCTTGAGGTAATCATCACGCGTGTCTCACTACTCAACTAGGAGCAACGATGCTCCTCAGTGCAATGTAAACCCCCAAGAGAAAGACCATGATAAAAACCTCCTTAAAACGGACACCTCAATCAAGGGACAACCCCATAACTCAGGCTCGTTCACAGATCAAGCGTGAAATATTGCCCTAAGGGCCATCAGCCCGTTTAACGTTGGGCATTGTTGGCACTTGGTTCTACACGAAGCTCCTTTTTTGGACCACGACGGACGCGTCTCTCGTCGTGCATCAAAAGACCTCCTTCGGTACACGATGTGTGTTTGTTTTGATTACTTCTACAGCGCTCCGACTCGCGGGTCGTCTTTGATGTTGCCGCATCTGTTAAGCTTCTTTGGGCGTACTACTGAGTTTTTCTGTTTGCTTTCGGTAGGTTTGCTTTTTTTTTTAGTACTAGTATGATGTAATTGATTTTGTATGAAAAAGGGCACCTTAGTCAGGTTTAGTTTTTGACCATTTTTTCATATCTCAGTATTTAACACACTTCAGACGGTCACGCGACTTTACCGTACGACTTAATCAATCATCAGATCATATCAATCACCAAACCCCACCGCGAGGTCCCAAAGTGACCGAGCCTTACCTTCCGGATCGAGCAACCGCGTTACGCCGTACTCCTTCTCCACCACGTGGAAGGCCATCTCGAGCCGCTCCCGCGGTCGGCGCGATCGTGATTCTCGCCAGTCGATCAGATCGGGCCGATTCCGGTGGATGAGCGCCGAGAACGCCAAACCGTCCCGCCACGAGCCGGTGAAGTCGTTCACCCGGACGCCCGGGTATTTGGCCGTCGAGCGGCGGGCCCAGCGAAGCAGCGCCTCGCGGGCTGTCAGATTGTCCTCTTGCCCAACGACAATGTCGGAAATCTACGGAGAAACGAAGCAGGAAAAAAGAACATTATATAATGAGTTTGGAACGCTATTAGAAAGAATAAGTGAAGTTTATTATTTTGCAACCGGAAGAGATATAAATTGTTTTCCTAAAAAAATGAGCTAGATATTAATAAACTGCACGTTAAAGTATCGTATGATTTTGCCAAAAATTAGAAATTCTTTTTGATTCTTTTGAAATTGATTCAAACCATGGTTCCCACGGAATTGATGATTAGAAAACCAAGTCTCTTTACTGACAGGAAATAACAGATGCCAAACGTCAATGCATTCTAACTCGATGCAATGTTTTTCTACAATGTAAAATAACACATTTTAATACCAAACCCATCGAGCCAACCGCGAACTGATTTAAATCGTGCCGGAGCCCATCCGAACGGAACAATTCCGCCGCAACAATGCACACACTGTATTGTACTTTCAATTGCCTATGGCGTGACAATCTGCTGGTTCAATGTCAAAACGACACACAGAAAATGTGTGCACAACACACACACATGTTGGACCATCCCGTGCACCATTTGAAATGACAATTTCACGGCAAA
Organism: Anopheles sinensis; assembly: GCA_000441895.2. Classification (NCBI taxonomy): domain Eukaryota; kingdom Metazoa; phylum Arthropoda; class Insecta; order Diptera; family Culicidae; genus Anopheles; species Anopheles sinensis. The sequence continues at coordinate 1,191,979 of KE525331.1, forward strand.
AAGCTTCAACGGTAAATAGAAGGTTTTACCATTCCTCGCAGCTCAAACGAGCTGCTGCATTAAACCCAGGTCGCATCAACCTGTTAGGGCTCAATCAACGCGTGTACTTTGCTGTCCCATTCGAACATCAATCAACGAACGGGAGGAAAAGTTGTCTCGTTGCAAACCCATTCCACATTCCACGATATACAAAACATCCAAAAACAGCTGCCTGCTTGAAATAGCAGCTCGATTGACTCGCGGTGTCTCCACCAAGTTTGACGCCGGTTTAATTGAATTAGGGAAAACTAATTAATTCATTTTACTGTCAATCTGCACCACCATCCCCCCCTGTGCGACGCCCCCAATCCCATGCCACAGCTACCAACACGCGGCGAGTGAGCTTATTTTCGCTTAATCGTTTCGTAAATGATTTATTCTCCTTCTTCGGACCGATCAATGTCCAAGTGCTCCGCCTTCCGTCCAACCAGTCTGGGAAGCATCGCGTTTGGCATCGAGCAAAAGGTAAACTGCCACATCATGTTCGCATAATGGTGCAGGATTTATCGGGCGGTGAATGATTATGTTATCCTTTTCTCTCTTCCTTCGACGGAATATGTATCCGCGATTGAGGCTACGAAAGAGTAGATTTATTGCCGGGAGCATAACTTTTGTGCTGCGCTCGGTTCAATTAATATTGCACGACCGCTTGTAATGTTGTCGCGTTTGGGTTGGACGAAGTTTTCCGTGGTGATTCTCTACATACTTTTTATATAATAGCTAATAGCTGACTCGGTTTAAATTGGGTTTTTTTTTCATGAAATGTTTGTTGTTGAAAATATTTGGTTTTTAGCGAAAAAGTGTTGATAATTTACAGCTTCGTTGGAGTCTCAACCTAGATCAATGGAAAGAAATGATATCAAATCATCAGGCAGTTTTGTATACAAAAATTCGACTCTTAGACGTTAACATTGAGTGCTGCTAGGAACCTCTTTCATTTAACCATGGATGACTTACAACTTATTTTGTGTTAAAGTAAATGTGTAATTTATTAATTTTACTTGACATAGAAAGAAATGAAATCTATCACAATTTATACAATAAAATGCTATTTTGAATATTCAATGCCAGCTTAAGTACTGAATATGATTCTTCCATTCAATAAAGAGGAAAAATAATAAGTGAGCTAAATTTCTCACTATTCAAAGCAACAATAACTGTCTCATATATGACGATACCAAAACTGAATAAAATTCGATATTATTACCAAAAAATAATAAAGATTATTTTTCTGTTCATCAAAATGAAACGGTTTGTTCGAATTAAAGTCACCACCTTATTCATCACATTATGCCTTAAGATATGAAGCGATGACCTGCTGAATCCACACCTCATATGATGAATGTAAAGAACAATGCAATGTATGAAAATAAAAAATCATGATTATTAAAATAAAAAAATGTAGTCTCAAGGGATGAAATATAGTTCTGAACCTATTCTCATGCCTAACGATCATGTACTACAGTATGTACAGTTTGGTTAAAAATGGGGCAGTCGTTTTGGAGGAGTTTGACGTCTAACACTGCGTTACAAGAATTATATCGATATAGATTAGAGGTGAGAAATCATTTGAATTTGAATTGCTCAAACCGAACGATTATATTTATTATTTCAAACTACATTTTTATAGTCTTATTAAATAAATAAGACTGAAAAATATTAATAAATATTGTTATTTATAATAAAATAATAAT
>KE525331.1:1193761-1210463 GCA_000441895.2 Anopheles sinensis
ATAATAAAAATAAATAATAAATATTATTATTTGATTGCTTAATGTGAAAACACTAAACAACAAATAAAAGCTCAATGAACACTTCAAACCTATCAAATAGTGAGGAAATANATTTTTTACAAGCCCACCGACTACAGCTGACAACATCGTGCTCATTAATGTAACGGATAGCCTTGCAGACATGATCCACCGCACGAGAATGCCTCCCCCTTGCCAGCCGTCAGTAAACGATTTCGCACCAAAAAGGGCAGAACACGTACAAAGATAAACAAACATCGTCCGGCTGACGGGAATTATGATCTACGGCCTAACAGTGAGGTTATACTCAGCGCACGCTGGGGTCAGGCTGTAACATAATCCAACCGGCGGCAGCCCAGTACCCTTCCGAGGAGTCTGCGATATTATGTTCACTATGATTTGATAGAGGCGAGGGGGAAAAGAATCAATGAAACGAGACTTCGCTCTTGCCCAAGACATATTGTCGAAGATTGATGAAATTGTTAATCGCACCGAGGTCGGACGTCGGACGAAAACGATAGCGACGGTCGATCGAGGGAACGATGTCGAGACCCAAAACCGGCAGCCAAACACGATTGCATGAATGTTTTTGGCTGGTAATGAGCAAGGATACACGACGACTGGACCGTATTTACACCAAAAGCCATCACTCATACAACGGTGGATCAAAGAAAAAAAAGTATCGACCGAAAACTGAACGTGTTGAAGCAGTCAAATAAATAAATCAAAAATGCACGCTTACGCCCCGATGGGAGGCGTAAAGTGGCTTTCGGTTTGGCGCCTTGCCTCATTTTCACGCCACACGACACACGGATCGTTTAACGTCTGACACTGTTCGTGATGATGGATTAGCCTTTTTTTTTTTGGACGGATTGAGAAAGGGAACTTGAAGTCTCTATTTTAATTAAAGGGTGTCACACAGAAGCGCCACGGAAGAACCCGATTATTTACTCGCCCTAAAGGGCTTCGTCCCAACTGAAAATGGCTTGAAATTTAGGAACTCTTCCCATTATGGTAGGCGTTATGGTTTATGATCACCTCCACTAACGGGAATGTAGTATCATAGCATTTTAAAAATTAAGAAACTTGACACTTCCCAAGCGGTTTGGCCGCAGACCACGACAAAACCCAATTTGATCGCTTTTCAGCGTTCCATAATTGGAGAATGATGATGAAGTTGGTTATTTAAGGAGGCGAATAAGCAAACAATCGAGTCGAAAAACGTTTGGTGACATTTAACACATTTTCAGCCTCCCAAATTCGAGCGAAGTTAAGGAGCTAAAACCCAGTCGTCCATCCGTATATGGCGTTTGTTGACAGAGTTTATCTTTGGAACCGTGAAAAAAGTAGAATGTTTCCGGAACCCACTACTGTTAATTGAAACTGAATGGCTGAACGTTATAAAAAACGAACTTAAATAAATAAATATCGATCTCCATTATCTTCACACACCCGTCTGCCGCTCCCCAAAAAGGAATGCGTGATGAATGTCGTTGAAAAACGGTCCGATCGCAATTTTTTCACCAGTAGGTGTATCATTTTCTGCCCCCTTAATCGATTGGATCAATTTTCGGTCGAAAAAGTGCCGTTTTTCTGCGCGAAAATTCACTTTTTTCACACAGCTGCTCAACACACCACGTCCAAATGGCGAGATATGTACGGCTACCGGACGGCCCATCGCACACGTTGATCGATTCAATCACCTCAGGATGTGCGAGAGAGGCCGAGGAAAGGGCAAACCGGGCGGGGGTGAATGGAATTCATCGCCAATAAATTATTCACTCTCTCGTGAGCATACCAAGCCCTTTACAAAGCCCTAGGGGGGTGCAAAGCCGGCTCGGGCTGCTGATAGAGATGCTGATCCAGCTCCTATTCCGGGGCTCGTATTCCGTCGTCGAGTTGCCTCACGGATAGAAAAAAACAAAAACGCTTCGAAGCGCCACAAACCAAGAGGAGGCAAAATATGACCAACATGTACTCGACCAAATATTGCCCCCAGGGTAAGCAAACGAAAACCCATCGCACGAAATGGCAGAACCGATTGCAAGGCGTTCACAACAAATGGTCTCCTGTCTGTGTACGTTCGGCGTCGGGGATGGTTTCGCTCACATGTAACACGGTTGTAAACATTGAACGGTACAACAACGATTACCAATATAGAGCCACCGGTTCCAAGCTGGTCAAAAACAAACGCTCTAAGTAGACGTGCATGTAAGGGGTTCGTCGCTTGCTGACGCTATTCCGTCATCCCACGGCGTTGAAGTCTTTCGTGTGCGTAGACGGGAAACCATAGATTTTAGTTAATAAACAAATTTTCCAATTTTACCGGAAAGTCTGCGATCGATGATTGTTGAGTGTTTTTTAAAAGCTGTCAAAATTTCCGGTACAATAAAATCTCAAAACAAAAACCATCGGATTACAAAATCACATTTTATAACCGAACCAAATTTTATGAGGGATATAAATCAAACAAAGTCACCTTGGAAAAGCTAAGAGGAAGGTGCTTTGCGTTTCACAATAATTCAGATATCAAGAGTACCATAAGGATTTAATTGTTTCATTTAATCTAAAGAATTGGTTTAGCTTTCTGTTAAATTAAAGGTTCTGTAATACGTTATTAAAACCCTTAAGTGGCGTCACAGGTTAAACCACTACTACCTTCGCCCGCTTGCGGTCCAGCGTGCCGGTGCGCATGTAGCCGATCTCGGTCGTCTTCACGTCCCGGTTCTGGCGGATCATGTTGTCCGCCTGCGCCTGCTCCTCGGCCCGCGTCAGCGTCGTGATCTTGCGGACAATGTGGGTCGTCATCCGACGATGACCATCCGCTGCCCGCTGCGAGCTCTTCGTCGTCTCGAGCGTGCTGCCCAGCACCTCCGTCGAGAGGCGCTTGTTCCGGGTCACCTCGGTCACCGCGCCGCCGCCCGGATCCGGATGGCCACTGCGGGGTGCCGAGGCCGACGGCGCCATCACCAGCTCGTTGCCGTACGCTAGCGACGACGGCAGGGCCCGCCAGTGGTCCCGGTTGATGCCATCGATCACGTCCGGCAGCTCGGTGACGGTCGCCTCGATCACCTTCTCGTTGAGGATCTCGTGCCGGAAGCGCAGGTTGCTGTCGTCCAGGTTGGTCGTGATGGGTGGACCGCGCGGCACCACCCCACTTCCGGTGCTCGAGCGCGAGTTCGAGCGGCTCACCAGCGCATACGAGCTGCTTCCGGAACCGCCCGGATGGTTTTCGCGCTGTGCCTTCATAAACACCCGACCGCGCGGTCGAAACTCGTCGTCGATTTTGTACATCGTGTCACCTCCTCACCACGTTTTCACCAGTTTCGCGACACTTGCCAGGCGAAGAGGGACACTTTTTGTGCTTGCAAAATCAATAAATCCACCACTCATCCACACCGGGTTCGTCGTTTCGTTCGTTGAAGGCTCGCCAGAATGAAACGTCTTCAATGGGGACCACTCACTCACCCGCTCGGTATTCGCTAACGTAACAATCACCACGGAAGTACTTTCGATAGGACGGTTCACAATGGTTCGTTTTTCGCCAGCAACTGCATTGGCGCGCGCGTTTCCGTGTGATTTGCTAGACTGAGGTTGTTTTTCAAGAATACAGAAACGAAAGGGGTAAACAAAATTTCCAGACAACACTTTAACTCACGTGTCAACACGTTGGTGGAAAGAAATACTAGCCCAGAAAGCGAAAAACTGGAGTGAGAGAAATGAAAAGCGAACGTTCTGTTGGTTCATATTACGAAAGGTAGTCTCACAAGAACTCAACACGAATGAGGCAACAAGAAAAAAATGACAGAACCCATTTCCCTTCGTCAAAGCAACCTGAATCTCATTTTGTGCTATTTTGTGTCTGGTTCCATTGACCCAGGGCTGTTTAGTCGTGTACTGCCTAAGGCAACGACCACTAGAGAATTGTGGAAGATACTTAGGTCACGCTAGGTGGCATATGTGACGTTGAAACAATTTATTTGTTTCGTATCTCCCCCATCGCAAGAATATGTAATTCTTTCTCGACCCAGGAGAAAAACAAACGACGCTAGAAACGGAGATAGAATGAAAGAATCAAAAATAGAAAGGCTTTGGCAGGGAGTAACAGCAAGAATTAATTACGAAGCAGCTCATCCACTTCACCTCTGCCGGAAGTAACGGGACCATGACGGGGACCGTGGCGCAATGTCAATCAAGCTAATACCGTGCCACTCGGAAAATGCTTCAACCACGTTGAAAGGTGTTCGAAGCGTAATGACTACATTTCAACGTGCTAGTTACTTCTTTAAGGTGGATGGATGACGATAAAATTACACGCCTTCTAAGTATAAAGATTGGTATCGTGAAAAAATAAAATGCTTAAATGCATTCTTCCGTCACGTAAACCAAGAGCTATCAATATTTATTTCGTCGTGTACCAAAACAAGTTTGTCTATAAGCGGGAAATTAATCCATTTGTTTCAAATACAAAAAAAGATGTCAATTCAGATTACATCACACATTACAAATGAGTTGATTTAAAAAATGTTTAACATAATTTAAAAGCCAAAAGAAAGATAAACTTGTGCATCAAAGTGAAGGGAGCTCCATCGTTTGCCCAAAAGCGACATAAAAACGTTTTTGGGACATCATCCAAATTACTTAAAACCAACATGCTTGCCATCGTCGCGCATGATTATAAGTAACATCTGCGCATAAATGTATCTATGGTATGCGCATTAAACATGAGCAGAAGGCCGCCTTTGTCATGGTAGAATGTCAAACGCGTGGAACAAGCTTAATCCCGATAGGAATACCTTTCCCGCGTTAGAAACATTCATACTGAAGGGTTCCTTGTGAAGATTGATGGGAATTTGTGATAGCCAAACATCAATCATGTCTTGCTATTTCACTTTATTGTAGTCCAAATCAAGTGATCCTAAGTAATGTTTTTAAATTTATTAAAAAGTTTGGTTAAATGTCAATCAGGAGACGAATTGGGGCAATGTTTTGGAATTATAGTACGCTCCAGACCATGTCCACTTTTTTCGACGCTCCATTTTAGTCCACTTCATCCCACGATTTGACATGGATTCCAGCTTTCAACAATGCCATCGGGTTTTCTACCATTTTGCAGCACCTCACTGTGTGTCAGAAATCACTGACCACTTCTGCGTGGGACGTTACTTGCACATCCGACCGGAACAACGGTGGGTGCGCGAACGATGGCGTTGGCGATGATGATGATGATGGTTGTGTGATGGTTTTTCGAGCGATTCCAAACCCGCTGCAAATTGCAATAAAATATACTGCCACAGTTTGACAACCAGCGGAGGGACTAGCGGTCAGCCGCGAGGAAGGAAGAGACCGACCATAACAGCATTCAAATTGCAAATCTTTACACATTTGGCAAAGCAGGCAACAAAGCGTTACCATCATGGTATGCAAAAAGGAAGCAGAAAAAAAATAAACAGATCGTCGCCATCATCAACCGCCGGCAAATGTCGTTACATTGACTGCACTTTGAATTAAGTTATTACTGCTCATATTTCAGGAGTGAACATAACCAATCAAAAAGATTATTTAAAAAAATTTAAATCGGTTTCGAAATTTAAAAATAACCATTTTGTCTCAAACAAAAATAATAAACAAATGTTTAACACTAGAATGCATTGATTTGAAAACTTGATCGAATGCTTTTTAGGGGTCATTTTGACCCCTGTTTTCCAATACGCTGTAACTTTGTCAGTTTTCAAGAATTTTTAAATCCGTAAACGGCCACTTATTAGTCTGTTTGTTTACTATCTTTTGGCGTTTTTCATTTTTTGAGGCACTTCTTCATCATTCCGCTTATCATTAAGCGAGCGTTACGATGCGTTATGTAGGATGCGTTACTATGGAAATTGGCTTTAAGTTGTACCTTTGAGGACAATTTGTGCCATCATTTGCTCGCTTAAAAATATGAAATTATTTTTTGAAGGTGGTTTAATGAATAAGATTTCTAGCGCACATCATTTTTTTAACTTCAAAAAAAAATTCCCAAATACCTCAAATGGGCTAAAAAGAAGCCGGATTAAAAAAAAAAACTTGAAAACTGACGAAGTTACAGCGTGTACAAAAACAGTGGTCAAAATGACCCCTGAAAAGCATTCTAGGGATATTCAAGTTGGTTCTTGGAGTTGGTCCAACAACAAAATATGAAATTATTTTTCTTAGATACTACTTTGGATTTTAAGAAAAGCATTTTTTTAAATATTCTGCCGTTTTTGAGATATTAAATATGAAAATCCTGTTTGGGTCAAAATGACCCCTATTTTGATTCTAGTGTTAAGACGAACATCATAATTTCCAAACATCTCGAAATCGTTCTGTTTTTAAACAGAACACATTTTGCAACAACAACAACTAGCCCACTGTTGCCTATTTTGGATGAAGAATGTTCGCGTAGGGCGATATAAAAACAACATCAGGAAACCCACACTGGTTTGCGACCGGACACTTGCGGAGGTCCGGATATGATTGCCATACACAAACCGAACCTCCCACCCTTCGCTCCTGGCGGTCTCGAGCACCGGAACTAACTTTGACAAAAACGGTAAAATAAAAGGTCTATTTGTTGTGCCATTTGTGGCCGACGTGTGGTTGGTTCTCTCTGCCTTCGGTGGCTTCAGAGAGCGTTGTTCTAAAACCCGCCTCCACACGGAAGAGTCCACACCCACCTGCCTACTTGCGTTCTTCTCTTTGGATCAGCTCAGTTCTAGCTAGCTTCCTAAACGTTCCCTGGCCAGGAATGGAACACCGATGCCCAATTACGGCCTCGCTAGTGTTTCCTCCCGCGCGGGTTCGTTGTGCACGTAATTTAATTCAATTAGGCGTCCACAGGCGACCGCCGAACGCAATCGCAGTTGACAAACGTGACACACCACAAGTGAAGGTGAAGCACGAGGAAATGGCGGCTCGTGAGCGACGAGTGACGACTGTCAAGTGCATGATACCGAAAGGGTGGTACTGTTGCTGCACAGAAGGAATTTAACAAGAGCCGGTGTTTCCTCACAGCTGACGATGTGGCGGATGAAGTTTCCTTCACATTACAGTGTGGCTCAAACAAAGGGTAACAAACCACTAATGAGAAATTGAAAGCTTCGTTTTAATTTATTTCATTTGAAGTACTTTTAGAGCTCAAAACTCAACTCAAAAAAATACCCGATGGTGGTTTAAAGTTTCAAAAAGGTTTAAAAAATTTGCATTGCAAACCATTCCCAAACCTGACATCATCGTTCACAAATCTGTCGTTCTATATTTTTTTTGCCTTTGCCAACTGTCAACAATAACAATTGTCGATGGATGACGGATAGTAGATAGGTAGTCACAGTGTCAGTGTGTGAGCGCGCGTGCCCACCACACCGCATCTCGTTTGTTGATTTAGATCTTCAAATGACGTTCGGTCGATGGATCCACCCCATGCGAGGTTTTTTACTACGCTGCGCAAACTCTGCTCTGTTGACGGTACTGGTTGGCACGTAGGAGGCTGTTGTGGGCGCCAACCACATGTAGGATGGTGTTGATAGACTTCTGCAGTCCTACCACACACCTGTTATCGGTAGCACTAGTAGAGGCCGTACCTGGTGGAGCTCTTAGTACTTATAAAATGACGAAAGTTTCCCCCAATACACTGAACGGACATAAGTGTTTTATTCCGGTGTGTTCGTCGAACTACTACTAGACGTTATCAATAACATATCGCTGATTGCACGTCGCGTTCGATAAGGTGCGTGTTTCAAAAGCGCGGTATGCACCCTCCACTTGTGCTGTATACCAACATCAACAAATCGTATTTTCATTGTCATCAGCATCATTTATCAAAAACAGAATTTCAAGTTGAGGGCGTTGGTTTTTTAATACCAGCAAGCTCTTTCCATGGACAATTGCGAGAGTGATTTCATTTCTGGATGACGGCATTAAACATTCGTGTGAATCGGTGCCTTCATGAGACCCTCGCTAATTTTAGGGGTCAATGATTTTTGAACTCTTCATCTCGCTCCACTTTTCATTTTTCTTCTTTTCTCTGGGCAACTTTTACAACATTGGAGAAGCAAATTGGACGTATTATCAACAGTCAAATATCAGTTTTGGAAAGCATGACATTTAAATTTCACAATACATTGCACTACAGCTTTTTTCACAGCAGGTCATTGCAACCCTATTCCTGGTCACGAAAGATGCACCACCGGATGCACCTGAACGAAGTCACGCAAACAAATACACCATTTTCAAACACACCAGACGCACACAGAGGTTACTTTCGACCGGAGAAGTTATTGGTATCGGATTACACCCAGAGCCCTCCCCCTCCGCTCATCCACTTATTCTCACACATTTTCCAACGCAATGTTGTTTGAGCTTCGTGCAAATGACACCTTAGTACGACAAAAAGGGATCGCACAGATAAAAGAAACACACCAAGCCGCAAAGTAGGGGGAAAAAACTGGAGCAGACAAATAACGCACAATTACAACCACTTTCGGTAAACCCGGAGATTCCAATCTGCCGAACGGTGGGAAAACCGTACACAATGGAGGCCCCCATCGTCGACCGGCGGAAGAAAGTTTGACAGATCACTCTGGCAAAGCGAGTCACACTTTTTTGGGGCGGGTCAGAAGAAAAGTCTTCCGACGCACTCACGAAATGTTATAATCATATATCCCCGCACAGTATAGGGCTTTAAAGCTGTTGTCAAAAAGTGTTCGCCTTAATTTTACTCAAAGACATGTCAAAAACACACTCGCACGTCACACTGTACTGAATAGAATTAATTTATCTGTCATTTTCTATTTATCTTAAATCACAATTCACATGATTCGAGGATGGACACCAAAGAAGAAGCTGTCGGTCAGTAGCACAACTTCCAGGAAAAAGGTTACGAGAACCAACCTTCGCGATTAGATAAAACTTTCGACTGAATTTTATCAGTTTCGTGCAACCGTAGAAAAGAGAAATAAATTACACACTGCACCACAGAACACAGAAGGGTGGAAATTTTTAAAACAACAAAGAGATACAGGAGGTAAAAACAGATGGCAACGTAGAGGAAAACAAGGATATCGAAAAATGTGTTTGAAAAAAAAAGTCCACGATCGACCCGAAACCGAACTGTGTGAACCGTTCGTGACGTTTGCTTGCAGTTGACTAAACCAACCTGACTGAAGCGCTCGGTGGACACATTGTTGCTTCCCCCCTGACACCTTCCCCCGCTAAGGCAACCTCTCTCACTCGCTCTCGTGTGATGCCTCTCGGTCACTCCTTCACCGTAAAGGTGTAGTTGCGAGCCGCTGTTGTCGACGCCAACTCCACCACCACATGTCGCGCCCGTACTCCATCCTAGACCGAGCCACGGAACCTCCTACAGCTACAGCTCGGCATATCGGTGTGGGTCGCAAGCAACATCTACGCTCTCTCGCCGGTTCAAGGGACGCGCAAAGACCGACACTCTCTACTAGCTGATGGCACAGTAAGTTAGGTTAGGTTTAGAGGTATCTCTCCCGCTCTCTATGTATCTCTGTGATCGGCTACGCGTCCAGCATTTTTCCTACGCAGTTTTTGACCACCAAAACTCCCTTCGTAAAGAACGACAAGTGTGTGATCTATCCCGCATAGTTTTCTAGCTGGTTCTCTCTGGATACGGCGAGTTTTCCACCCCTGCACAGTGTTGTCCCGAGGCCGGAGGGGTTCGCGCAACGAACCGCAAAAGTCGAAAATGGTTCAGTTCACGCCGTTGATGAGGGCTGTTGGTGGTGGCCCTGTTTCCCGGATGTGGGCCAATGGCAATGGATAGAAAAGTACGTTGAAGAAAATTTCCAACCAGTCCAGAATAACTTTAGAAAATATTTGGTTTGTTAGAATTAATTTTCCAAGTTTAATTTAACACGTTGACTGCCATGTCGCCCAAAAAGTGGGTGACAGCAACAATGCCCATCACCTCTTCACATTTATGTAGTAGTGGACTTATGTATTGATGGACTTAACACGTTGCGTACCAAGCGTTTTTAGTACAGATTTTTAGTACAATCATTTTTGACGAAATTAGTTTATCAAATTTATTGAACCAACGATTTTCTGAAACTAAGCAAAAACTAGGCTTCCCAAAGGGTACTTTTCAGCTATTTTTATAGTGTACACTTACATAAGTCAACTACTATGTAAGTGTAAAGGGCTGATGGGCATTGTTGCCGTCACCCATTTTTGGGTGACGCGGTACGGAACGTGTTAAAAAATGACTAAAATGTACCCTCTGGGAAGTAAAGTTTTTGCTTAATTTTCGAAATCATTGTTTCAATAAATTTGTAACCTAATTTTAAAATTATTGTACTAAAAACTGTACTAAAAATGCTTGGCAGTAAACGTGTTAACACGTACGCTGCAAAGCAGTTTTAGCACACTTTTTAGAACAATCTTTGGCGATTTAATTTGTTTATAAAACTTAATAAGCAATCGGTTTTCGACATCTAAGCAAAGACTAACCTTCCCAGAGAATTAGTTTTTTATATTATTATAATGTTCATGTTGCATTTTCATATATTTATGAGACAAAAACTTTTTAGATCTAATGATAGCTAGCTGTCAAAAATAATAGCCATGGCAGTCAACGTGTTAAACATCAAAGCAGTGTATAATAACCATAATATTCTAATTAATTATCATACATCTCATGTACCGATAACTAAGGAAGAGATCAAGAAACCCTTATTTAAAAGCTGGTATATTTTGTAATGAAGAAGTGAAATTGAAGCTCGGTGTACAACCAAACAGCCATTAAAGTTCTTTATACCTTTATTAAGAAAGAACTAGGTTCGAGATTCGAACCCACGAATTCTAGAATGGTTTGTAGTCGCGATACCACTGGACCATGACACCACTCATTTCATACTTGTTAATACCTGATAAAAATGTTTGTTTTTGAAAATGCATTTTATTAGGACTGGACCATGATCACCTCTCATTTCATACTTGTTAACATCTGATAAAAATGTTTGTGGTTGAAAATGCATTTTATTAGGACTGGACCATAATCACCTCTTATTTCATACTTGTTAATACCTGATAAAAATGTTTGTGGTTGAAAATGCATTTTATTTAAAAAAACACGTTGCTCTCGATCTTGAATGGCTGGAATGTTCCAGAAACCTTTCAACTCGGGGTCCATCTACACTCCTGTTACCGCTACTGCGCACCGTACCGGAACGCCGGGGGAAGCCATAGAGAAAAATTCGGCTCAGCAGCAAATGTTGAGCGGAACAAGCAGCAACAACGGTGCTTCCCCTCCTCTTCAAACCCATATAACACACACCGTACAGCAGCAGCTGGCCATCGGTGCCACGGGAGGTTCTTTCCCTCTTCCTAAACAACAACTACTCCCGCAAGCCAAAAAGTTAAACCGTGGTCAACATTACCAACACACCAGAGACCACGGGTGGGTTCGTCATTCGTTCGTGTCGGTTTTTGGCAACTTTAGTACATGACCAATTTCGGAGCAGAGGCTACCAAAACCGACGCTGTTTACACCGGAGAGTGCCAGCACCAAACGGGTACGATCTTTTGTGCGGCCGGTTGCTTGCTGTGACTTAATTACCGAAACGACTCTCTTTGGAGGAGATGATCCTCAGCCAACTCGCTTCGAATAGTTCCTCCTAGTCGTGGTTCGACCAGATCTAGGCAGGTCATGGTTTGAGCATTTACTCTGGCGTTGTGCGAGGTTTGCACGAGTCAAGACCTCGCGTCGCAGGACGCGCCAAGATTTATGATCGATGTAAGGAAAGCGCGCGGTGAGTCGTCTCACCCTGGCTGCTCACGGCGGCGCCAGCTCCTTATGTCGCAGCTGAAAAACCCACACCGGCGACCCGTGGAATGTAGTACTCGTGCATGTACCGCACGTCTCCGCGATTGAGGGGAGGTTCCCTTCCATGCTTCGCATCCTCTTCAACCATCGCTTGCTAACTGACACCGTCCGTATGGAGCCCTCCATAAAGCCGTCGAGCGATCCTTACCAAAAATGGTACGATCAAGTTCAGCGTCTCGTTTGAGAGATTGATTACGTCACGGATTGACTGGACTGCAGGAGGTGGTGTTTCAAAAAAGTGGAGGATGAAGGCGGTAGTGCCCACACACGTACAAGCTTCAAGGGAGAGGAAGAGAGAGAAAGACAGACCACAACCCACCGTCTTCTAAAATGCTGGCAGAAGTAGCAAATCGGCGGTTACCGCGTAGGAGATTACCGACGCTCGATAACACCAGACCTCGACGCGGACCGTCGGGTTACGTGGGAGTTCTGCCCGCACACCACCACCACGCACCGGTGGCATATGAAGATCGAACCTTCCGCTCGCGGGTTGTACTATGAATTAGGGCAAGGACAAACTGGCAAGGTCCGTACCGTGCGTTGGTATGAAGCACATTTTCAAGGTTCCTCAGCGAATCAAGTTCGGAAACGCCGACACCCCGAGAAACACCTATGTAATGTGTGTGTGTGTGTGGGAGGGATTGAGACCGCACAACCTCCCCGAGGGATAAGCCCTGCGCCAAGTATGTCTACGCAAGGGCACAGATGTTTAGGTAGCCCACTAATCGAGAGTCTATTAGCGACACTACCTACACCGGAAGAGTAGCCTACGCTGATTGAGGCCGGGTGTATAAAACTACCGGGCTGGATGGAGCTTCACCATATAATTCCAGCGGGCCCTTAAAGGAGCTCGATTGTTTAGAGGCGCCCCTAGTAGTTTGTAACCAAAATACACAAATTAGCAAGTCATATCTATTATCAAACCATAAACAGGGTTTACACAAACCGAAAGGTGTGGTTGAATAAATAACTTGTTTATCATCAAAGTTCCCAAAAAAGGTAAAATAATGAACTCACTTAACCGGTTGCAAAATACTTATCTCAAATAACTCGTCGGCATCCTGGACGTTTGTTATTAAAATGAAAAACAGTGTCTCTTACCTGCAATGAAATAAGAATAAAATAGGAAATATCAGTAAAATAACAGCTGATGCAATAAATAAGCCAATAGAAATTCAATAGACATTGATCCACCAAAAGGAGCAGCTAGATCTAGCAGCGGATATGTTGGTAGCCAATTTTGGGAAACATTTTTAAAGGCCAATGAAGTTATTTGTTGGCAGCAGCCTGGCATATTTATACAATCTTTTGCGGAGCATGCAAACTATTATGAAGGTGAATGTGTTCTCCCTAACTATCCGAATACTTTAGAAAAAAAAGTCTTATTCAAATTGATCAAGCCTGATCAAAATGAGGTATAGCCTTGTTAACATGTTTTCTTTCCTATCCAATCCTCAAATAAAACAATTACCATAGCAAAACAGTTTCATCGGGAAAAATCTTTAACAAGAGAGCTGTTTTTCTCTGCTGACCTAACCGCAAGCAAAATGCCCTTTGTTTAGAATATTTTTTGTTTGCCTGCTGGCTTTTAATGACCAGGAATGCATGGTGCACCGCTCCACAACAGTACAAAGGAGCGGACACGCAGATGACAGCTTGAACCTTGCCGTTTGAGATTCACGCATGGTTGATTCCGTGGAAGAAAGCCAGTAGCGCCGGTCCTGTGCGTTACAGAAATGAAAACGACGACTGGAGCCGCACCCGCTCCAAGCGTTCCCTTTTGAAAATTAATTCCCCCGGGGTGAATGTAGCACCCAGATGCACAATATGCTGATATGGCGCACAGCACTGTGTCAGTCGACATCCATCCACCGTTTGTTCCGGTTGAAGAACCGTCAGCTCTCATCAGCTGGTCGGCTGAACTCACACAATGTAGCGGTTGGTAGCAAAACCAGAAACAAATGGCACGGTTTTAACATGCAAATGAAATGTTGCTTTCTAAGGTAATGCGAACAATTATTTATTGCTGTACGTAGATAATGAATGAAAAGCTGTCTAAAATCCTTTCCAATTCAGCAAAGTTTTGAATAAAACGGACATTAAAATGTCTGCTCGTACCCTTAGCGTCGGTTTGTTGGCTGAATTTATCACTTTGAGACATGGATTTGTTTGTGTACATTCCTATGGCTTATAGGATTAAGGCATCTTTCTTTTTTTATCAAACCAATAACGGGTGTGTTTGTGTTCCGTATACCGTGCCCCTCGTTATCTTTATTTTGCGTCAAACGCGGAAAGGATTTGCTTGGCTTATTTTTAATTCTCCTGCATCACTGACCAAACCCATTCCCTTGCCTTTATCAGGTTGCTTCTATTTTTGCTTCAATCTTGCAATTTTTCCAAATAAACCCATCGGAAGGTAGAAATCGATTTTGTTAAGTTGCTTGCCATTGCAATGTAACCTTGAAAAAAGAACTAAAGTTCCTTTGTCGAAACAAACCCGAACATTAAACGGCACTCCCACGCTTTATAAAAATGCGTGAATCATCCCAATGAAGAAGGCAAAACAACTGCTTTGTTTTTAAAATTTCTCCTTTGATAGAGTGGAATGTGTTTTCCAGCAAAAATCATTGAACCTATAAAGCGCAGGTAAAAATGACAAAACAAAAGACTTCAATGCGCGCACGCGTAAATATAGGAGACGAACTCCGGTGAACGGGTGCACTCACACTCCCGGTCTTCTTCACATCTGTTCCGATTCCCAACGACCTGCTTATTTTTGTGTCCCAGAGCCTGAAATCTGTGTCACAAAGCTAAACTGTTTTGGCCGAAAAACAGAAAAAACCCACCAGCGGAAATAAGTTTTCCGGCGCACCAGAGTAAAGGCAAAACGGATGGAAAAAACAAGCAAACAGCTCTATTAAAAAAAAACGTCTCAATTGGAAAGATAAACATTTGCGGGAAATTGGAGAAAAGTTAAAGCGCGGTGATAAACTGTTGCGGTTTAAACGGGGGGAGGGTAGAAAAAAAATAAAACAATGTGAAAGGCTTCCGAAACAGTGTCCAATTAGCGGCCCGATGCCGAAACCGATTGCGGATTTTTGACCGTTCCAGACCGGAGCGCAACGGAAAACATCTCATCTCCGCTCGCCGGGTGTCGTCTGGTTTTGAAACGGTAGCGGAAGCTCTTTCGTGTGGATGGATGTCACTGATTGACGTTAATTTTTGCAGTCATGTATGGTTTAAAAAAGTCTGAGTGGAAAATGGACTTTTGCTTTTCACTTTTTCGATGCTGTCCCGGAAAATGATTAGTGTAGCAACATCTGCATACCACACTTCAGATAAATTTTTAAATCAAACGAACATTAGTTTTTGATAATTTCATTATTAGTGAGCTTTAATCGAATCGATATTTTGCCATCGCAAGCACAGTTGCATTTGCACCCATAATTTAAGTAATTTTAATCAACTTGAAATATCGCCGAATTCACAACCACACAACTCTCCACCCATTTTTTCCACACTTTATGTGCGCAACAATAATTGGACGCATGTAAATATCTTCTCACGTGCTTGCTACCGTTGTCCCTCGCCTAAATACTGCCTTTCTGAACAAGCATTGCTGGCGGTAGCATTCAATCTCAGCTAACATCAGACACGCTGCATTTAAATGTCGGTTGCGGTAAAGTACAAAAGAGACCACCAATCCACAACAACCCCCCACCTCGGTATTTGCAACGATTTCTAAGCGACACACCGTAAAGCATAGCTTGCGAGCTGAGTGTTAATCGGTTTTATGCAAAATCAACATATTTAAAACACCTTCCTGATTCCGCCACTGAAGTGCTCACGGTGGTGATTGCGGGATTGAAAAAATCTCAAGAGTATCTTTTATGCAAAACCACCTAAGTCGTTGCCGAGGGTTACGCAATTTGAACAATTCACCGGCCATCGTGTGCGGTATCATTTAAAAGACATGGGTTTTTATATGCATTGCAGAACGTTCGTCATGTTGCCCCAACGATGGCGTAATGTGAGCAAATGAGTGGCCAATTCAAGCCCTTAAAGCCAGTTAATAATTCATTACCTCGGAATAATACCAAAGTGGTTGATTTTGGCATGCAAAATACTTCTTAAAATATCCGACGAAGTGGTGTTCGACCCCAATTATATGATTAAGTCAATACAGAGGATTTGTATTGACACGTTGTTGTCGGTAAATCGATCATCAATCTGTTTGCATAACTGCATCATCGTTTCAACGGATCAAACGCTGCAATTAATCTCCATTGGGTACGAAACGACCATCTCCGAAAGGTCGCGATCGAATTCAAATGCACCGAGAAAAATATTTGCAATCATACATTATACATTCCGTTCCGTTGCCGACAAACTGGAATCAAAATAAATATTTATCAAAAGCGCGCGTTCGCCAGCCGATATAGCCAGAGGCGGATCAATCCATTGCGGGGCCCCACGCGGTGGGATTATCGGGGGCCCTCGAGACCGCTCCATTACACTAAATGTTTCAGTTCCATAAAATTTTGTAATTTTTCAAATATCAGAAATAAACTCCAACATTTATGAGAAACTGTACTTAACTTAACTTAATTTATTTTAGTTCATAAACTTAATACATTTTATTTAACTAACTTATATAAATTTTCTTCTCGCTTTTTTTCTTGCAAACTCTTGAATAATTTCATCGGTATTCATTTGATTAAGAAATTCATGCTCAATGTAAATTATAGTTAAATTATTTAGCCTACTTTCTCCTAACGTACTTCTAAGATAATTTTTTATTACTTTTCTATC